>JAJJBR010002707.1:0-51599 GCA_022817965.1 Solanum lycopersicoides
CTACCCATGATCTTGAGTTAGCTATTGTGGTATTTGAATTGAAACTTTGGAGACATTACTTATATGGTGTACATGTTGATGTATTTACTGACCATAAAAGTCTTCATTATGTTTTTACACAGAGAGAATTGAATCTTCGTCAGAGAAGATGGCTAGAGTTACTCAAGGATTATGACATGAGTGTCCACTATCACCAAGGTAAGTCCAATGTAGTGGCCGATGCTTTGAGCTGATTGAGAATGGGCAGTGTGTCTCATATCGATGATGAGAAGAAGGAGTTGATTAAAGAGGTACACCAATTGGCTAGGTTAGGGGTGTGACTGAAAGGTATACCAAATGGGGGTGTTTAGGTTCATTCTAGTTCTGAATCCTTATTTGTTGTAGCTGTTAAAGCTAAGCAGTATCTGACCCAGTACTCATGGAGTTAAAAGATTCGCTGTTGAGTAAGCTGAATGAATTATTCTCCCTAGGGGGGATGGTGTGCTTACATACCAGGGCAGATTGTGCGTGCCAAATATTGATGATCTGAGACCTAATATAATTGCAGAGGCTCATGGCTCCAAGTATTCCATTCATCCAGGTTCCACTAAGATGTATCATGATCTCAAGGAGATCTATTGGTGGGAAGGTATGAAGCGAGATATTTCTATGTTTGTGGAGGAGGGTCCCAATTGCCAACAGGTTAAGGCCCAACACCATAAGCCTCGAGGTCTTACCCAGTCGATTGAGATTCTAACATTGAAACGGGAGGCTATTAATATGGACTTTGTGGTTGGTCTTCCCAAGAAAAGGAAACTGCATTATTCCATTTGGGTCATTCTTGATAGGATGACTAAGTCTACTCACTTCATTCCTGTGAAGTCTACTTACAGAGCCGAAGATTATGACAAGCTGTAGATTGACGAGATAGTAAGGTAGCATGGGATCCCATTATCTATCATTTTGGATAGGGGAGCCCAGTTCACTTCTCACTTTTGAAGATCTTTCCAAAAGAGCTTGGGTAAACATGTAAAACTCAGCACTGCTTTTCACCCTGAGACGGATGGACAAGCAGAGTGTACCATTCAGACCCTTGAAGACATGCTGAGAGCATGCGTTATTTACTTCAAGGGGAGTTGGGATGATCACTGGCCACTGATTGAGTTCTCTTATAATAATAGCTACCATTCAAGTATTGGGATGACGCATTTTGAAGCACTGTATGGTAGGAGATGTAGGTCCCTAGTTGGGTGGTTTGAAGTAGGAGAGTCTGCCATCCTTGTCCCTGAGATCATACATGATTCCGTGGAAAAGGTGAGAATGATCAGGGATAGATTGGCTACTGCTTACAGTCGTCAAAAATCCTATGTTGATAACAGGAAGAGGGCTCTTGAATTCGAGGTAGGTGATCAAGTCTACCTGTAGATATCACCCATGAAAGGCGTGATGAGGTTTGGCAAGAAAGGGAAGTTGAGTCTGAGGTATATAGGTCTTTATGAGGTCTTACAGTGACTAGGGAATGTTCCCTATGAACTGAAGTTACCAAATGACTTGGCTTCTGTTCATCCAGTGTTTCACGTTTTGATGCTTAAAAAGTGTCTAAGTGATCCAACATCCATACTACCTGTCGAGGGGTTAGGAGTCGATGAGAACCTTTCTTACGAAGAGGTTCCAGTTGAAATTTTAGATCGCCAAGTAAAGCGGTTTAGGAAAAAGGAGGTTGCCACCGTAATGGTGTTAGGAGGAACCACCTTCTTGAGGGAGAAACATGGGAGGCCGAGGCCGATATGAGATGCCACTATCCTCACTTGTTAAGTTCTTGAGGTTAGATATACTCTTCCTAATTCTGATTTTGTTTAGGAAACTCTAAATTTTAGTGCATTAGTCGGTTTTGTTTTTTTAAGTCCATAACTGTTTGTTTTATACTTGCACTATATGAGTTAATATGAGTTCACGCTTGCATTCATGTTGTTGTTTTTGTATAGCATTGACATGATTTTTGTGTTGCATGAGTTGTGATGTGCATTGAGTTAAAGTGAGATTGAGAAGGAAGTTCCTTAGTCTCAGAGATGAAGCTTCAGATAAGCTTTGAGTAATGTACATCATCCCGAGTAAGTTGTGAATCAGATATTCACAAATAGTAAAGTTTCAAATATGTTACTCAGTTTTTCGAAAATACCCTCTTTGATTCAAATGATGTGTAGTGTCATTAGGGGATGAATGTTCCTAAAGGGGGGGATAATGTAACATTCTAGAAAAAGTACTTGTCTAGTGAAGAGCCTATTAGGTTTTAAGAATATGTATTGGGATACACAGGCATCCCAATGACCAATATTGAGTAATATTGGGCATATTAGAGAATATTGACTGAAGGGTGTTAGCCAAATATTATGTATTAACAATAATTCAAACTACAATCCAAGCTTGTTTAGGAAATGTACCTTCAATGAAGACCCCAATCTAAAATAATTATATTCTTCACATACACACATTAGGTACTAGGCATCCAAGTGTAAAGCCTAGGTACCATAGCACATGATCTTTTAAAATGATCATGTAGATTAAGTAGTGCCCAAGGACATAGTGAAGATCCTTGGACAAGAAGTGAACTTTCCAGAATGCAAGGTTAGGAAAGTTCACGGCAATACATGTGCAAGAACATGTGCAAGCACATGTGCTACAGGCCGAGAGACCAAGCCAACCGATTCGTTTAGGGCGGTAAGGGGGCAGGCTCGCGTCTGGTCAAGCGACGTGGGGCCAAACTTCCTAACCAATCCTAAGCTCTAACTAACTGACCTAACTAGATTAATAAACTATAACTAACTAAAATGAACTAACTAGTGCACCCGACAACCTAAGACCTAACCGACTGACACAAGCCGAGTAACTAACTAAAGAAACATCCTAGTACCTAACCTAGGATGGTCAAAAGGGGTTAGTGATGGTCTTAGCAACTTAAGGGTACTTTAGTAAGTACCCTAGGTCACTTAATTAATTAAATTAGCAACTTTATTAATTAATTTAAATGGTCAAAACCGAGACTGTTAAGCAAAATTTCAGAATTTGGTTAAGTCAAATGTTCTCCTATTTTATGTCAATTTAGGAGGGGCATTTTGGTAATTAGCTAATTAATTTATTGAATTAAGTTAATTAGTCTAAGTTGAATTATTCAATATTCAGTTCCTAACACTTAGACTCACGTTTAACCATTATAAAACCTACGACTAAAAAACAGTGAACAACATAAGGAAAACCTTAGGCGATTTCAAGGCAGTTCTTCAAAGTTTTCGTGCAAAGTGCAAGATGATCTTCGTAGATTCAATTTATATTAAGGTATGTGTTTCTATCTTGGATTCCCTTCCACAGGAGTCTTTTCAAACGTGTTGAATTCAAGAAATCCGAAACTAGGGTTTTTCCCAATTAATCACATGTTCATCTCCCTAGTTCTCCCTATTTTCGATTCTAGTAGTATGTACAAAGCAAATCTCGAGCATGTTGTTGGTATGTGGTGCTAACTAATAATTATATGTATGTTTATGTGATTTATAATGTTGAATGAGACCTAATGGTTAGATTCGTATGATTAGTGTATTATTTACATGAGATAATAAATGTTGTAATGCCTACTTGTGTTCGAGAATATGAAATTGTTATAAGATGTTCATTGAATTGTTCTTATAGGCTAATCAAAGGTTAAAAGTTGGTTTGCTAACATGATGAGATTACTATAATATATTCATGAAGTAATTGACTTGGTTATGACAATATCAAAGTTTGATTTATGCAAATAAATTGGCTAGCAAAACTATGTCCAAAATATTATTTCAAAAAATATGAACTCATAACCAAGGGTATGCCACCGATTGGGACAACTCCCAACATACCCTATCTAAATGAACATTGTGAACATATTACCACATTGAATAAGTCCTTATAACATTTATAAAGAATGGTACAAGACTATCAAATAAAGTTGAACAAGATAAGGTGAGTAATGAAATGAGTAAAAGCTTATGAGTTATGAAATTGACATAATATAGGGTGTTAAAAGAAGTGAGACAAGTCTCACTTACACTTAATCAATTACGTTAAAAATACTCACATAAGAGGGTTTAGAAACCGTAAGACAAGTCTCACTCACACCATGATGATAATGTAAGAATTAAGTTCACATTCATCAAGTAAAGAAAGGGATGACCAGTCATCCATTGAGTTAAGTATACCTTATACTAGAAGCAAGCTTCCATAATGTATGAGTCAACTTTAAAAGTTGTTAAGTATAATAAATCTGAGCTAAGCACCGATAGACTAGCAATAAGCTTGTGCCAGCATATGTAAGCCTCATGATACGAGACCACCACCAAGGTGGATCAGGGTCTCCAAAGTCTCCTAGTCTTTGAACTATGTTGCAAGAATAAGAACTAGCTAGTGGATTCCACCTAAGAAAGCTAGGCATTATTTGGTTTCACTTTGGCCGGTGAACCACCTCTTTAGGTGTGGGGATGACACTGAATTTCATGTTAGCTCACATGATCTATGTTGGTTAAATGCTCAAGAAAGCATTCGGTTTAACTTTAGTCGGTGAACCACATCTTTTCGGTGTGGAGAAGACACTGGATTCGGTTTCACTTTAGCCGGTGAACCACCTCTTTTCGGTGTGGGGAAGACACTGGATTTCATGTTAGCTCACATGATCTATATGAGTTAATCTTAGACACTGGATAGTAACGTGCTAGGAACACATCCCTCAATTGGTTCCAAGTGTAGATCGAGTTATAGGGAAGCTTAGTAAACCATATAGCAGCCTCTCCCGTCAATAAGAGAGGGAACACTCTTAATTAATGACGTCCATGTCCAAGTCAGGCCTCCCTACACAAATCTTACACACCGACCTTAGTTTGGCGATGTGAGCATGTGGATCCTCAGATTGTAGCCCCGACAACAAACCTCTAGCCGGGAGCATCTGCATCAAACTACTAGTTACCACAAAAGTATGACCATGTGGTAGAGGAGGTAGGATAAGTGGCCCGTCAGAGTCAGTGATGTTAACATTTCCGCTATAGTACTATTGAGGGCGTGGGGCAGGAGGTTGTCTCCTCAAATCACCTTCACCAGGGTTCTCAACAATCACTTGATTATGAGCATCAACCGGCGGAGGAAGTTGACGGTTGATATCATCACCAACATTAGCAGGAATGTGTGGATTGTTCATTTTACAAAGTGTACGGTTTAGTTCTGGATCAAGTAAAAGTATTTGTTCTCCTCGACTCCGTGTACTTGGCATACACTAGAGTTAGACCTGCGAGAGACAAAAACAAAAAGAAAAATTAAAATTAGGAAATTGTTGACTAAAATTCGGTAATGTGCTTAAAGTTAATCTAAAAGCTACTTTTCCCCGGCAGCGGCGCCAAAATTTGATACGCTCAAATTATACTTCCCTAAAGAAGTATAAGTAGTCGTATAAAGTTAAGAACACAATTGTTGGGTTAGGGTCGATCCCACGAGGAAAATGGTTTAGACTTAACTTTAATCTAAGATTAAATCAATTTAGTCAAGTTATTTCCGAAAACAGTTAAATAAAAGGGGGGATTTGTGTAACAAAAATGTTCAATTATTTCTAAGTAAACAAGTAGCAAGATTAAAACTTTGGTCTTTATCAAGTGATGAGAAAAACTAGGGCGTAAGTGTTCCCCATAGGTTCATAACGTGATAATCCTAGCTATAACAACTCTTTCCTAGTGTTTTGCGCGCAAAGTGGTAAGTTATGTATCTCTAATTCATTGGTCTAGAAACTAGAGAATTTCACCCCGTACCTTGGTCCGGCTACGTGTGTTGAATTAGTATCCCTTACCCTTACCTCATATTAAGCATCATATTCAATGTATGGCTAAGTTACTACTTCGCACCAATTGAGACTAGCCTATTAGATAGTGTATACTAAATCTATGTTGATAATTCTTTTCCTATTAACTACCTTCTTTGTCCTGCAAGTAAAAATAGGGCAATTTCTAACGCGTGCACTCGTTAAAAAGAATTCTAAACTAAAGAATTATCAATACATGCAAGAACTTATTCTAGAATTGTTATTTAGCTAGTTTTATCTTGATTATTACCCATGGTTCCCACAACCCTAGTTGTGGATTTAGTTACACATGCTTAGAATTACACAATTCATGGTTGTTAAACAAGAATTCATGTACTTACTTAGACAAGTTTGACAAAAATCCAGAAATATCACTTGAATTAATGAAAATTTTGTAAGAATTGATTCCGGAAACTTGAAGTAATTCCCAAAATCCAAAGTTCAACTTCCAATAACAAGAGTATGAAAAATAGTAAGAAGTCTAACCCAAAAAACTAGGGTTTTAACCCTATTTATAATAATAAAGTCCTAAATTAAAAGGAGTTCTAAATAAGGAAAATATGTCCCAAACGCGTCTTCAGTCAACGACCCAACTGACGGTTCGTCGATGGAACGATGGATCGTCGACTGCCTCCGTCAGTCCACACTTTAACTTTTTATTCAGTCTTCACTTTTCAATCCTTTCTGTTACAATCGACGGACCAATAGTACGGTCCGTCATCTCACTTACGGTCCGTCGATGCCTCCGTACTTTCATACTTAGTAATTTCTTCATGTCAGGTACTGGGAGTACTCTATGTTAGAATCGATGGTTTGCCAGGATAGTCCGTCGATCAGACAACGGACCGTCGATCCTTCTATATTCCCACACTTGGTTAGATTTCCGCAAGTTGCTTCCAAATGCTTGAACCTCCAGTCGATGATCACCACCTACGGACCGTCGATTGGTCAACGGACCATCGATGACTTCGTAGGTCATCACTTCTGCACTGATTTCAGCATAGTCTTCTGCATTTCCATTTTGGACAACTTTCCTGCAAATACAGATAAAAATATATTAAAATTACTACAAAAAAGCCTTAGACACACACTAAACATAAGGAAACATAATTAAAAGTACCGTGAAACCACGGTACATCAACATCGTCAACTTAAATTTGTTGTTTTCCTCAAGCGACACACTATGACTCACCACAACACCTTTGTACAAACGTATACTCTTTTAAGCCTTCGCAATCATATGTCTATCAATCCCAACTATTTTCATTGCTTTGATGCATGATTTCACTCTTAGGATCACTAGGCTTATTCATGTGATCAGACCATGACACAGACTCACCACGCTGACACCTCTACCCTTTTATCTCTCACAAAGGCACCAACTTTCCAATATTGCAACTAGTGTTCTCACTTCAAAAGATATCCTCTTTTTTCGCTGAGTGATTTCAAATTTGGGTATAAGGATCATTAGTCAACACTCACGCTCAAAACAACTTCACACCTCGTTGGTACTTGTCGCCATAGGCTTGCCCTTATTTTCACTGCTTAAGTTCATCATATTAGACTCTTAGGATCACAATAGGACTTTCTTGGCTTATAACGTAGGCTCCAGGTCAGGTATGGTACATAGATACACTTCGTGACTTGGTTCCCTCCTTGACATTACGGTTAAGCATCCTACCTCTTTCATTGTCTATTATGCCCTAATCTTTCTTTTCTTGTACTTTTTTACCTTGTTTTCTCCTTGCTTTCTCCTTTTGTGCAAATGACTCTTCTTTTAAACACTTCTTTTATTTTTATTTTTATTCATATATATATATAAAAATCAAATTCTTCACTTGATTTCTACTTCAATTGAGTCACTTTTCTTCTTCACTATTTCTTTTCTTTTTCCTTTCACATTAATCCTTTCAACCCCCCCCCCCCCCTTTCAAACCATTACTCAGAGTAGCCACCCTCAACTCATGGCTTTGCCATGAGTTGAGGTACACAATACCCAAGGTTGGGTCAGGGCCAAGACGAGATCGGTTTGGCATAAGTTGAGGTGCACATGTCCAAGGAGGGACCAGGGCCAACACATTATAACCAGAAAAGGTTTGTTGGCGTAGAAAATAAAGGTTCATTGTAAGCTCAAGATATTTGGATCAATCAGGGATTAACTTCATTTGGTTTTCTTTCATTTAGGCTAAAAATTGTCTAATTTGAACAAGGGACTATGATCCTTTCCTAATTGACTAACACAGATTACTTTTGCAGGACTACCCGGACAAGTTCTGGCTAGGTACCAATCGTGGACTATGCTACTTTTCTCACACTCTCTTAACACCTCATTACCCTACCAGATTATCAGACACCTAGTTCGAGTTTAGATTGAGGGTGATGCAATGGTGTATCTCTATTTCATGCTTAAAGCCAACACATTCACATTCACTGTGCCTAATCATGCAAGCATTCTCTTTAGAATGGGATATCATTGTATTTAGCCATCAAATTTAACATTCATACTTTGTACAAGATACTAAACAGGCCGGTTCAACTGTAAAATAACTAGTCTCTTAGGGCAAAAGAACACAGCCAAGAAAACCCCCAGAGAGGAACGTGAGTTGGGCTACTCAGACTTCGCCCTAACACTTACTTTCCATTTACCCCACCCCCAACAAGAAAGCATGCAATTGGTGTCGATAGGCTCTAATGTAGCCTGATCAGCCCCTTGGGCTTGCTCAACCGTGCCAGCCAAGTTCTAACCTAGTGGATTCTACTCTGCGCCATCTGTTGTGTGCCGCCTCATTGGCCTCATCCCGGATGAGACTGATGTCCACTGTCCCAATAGGAGTCTTGAGAACATCAATGTGGCAAATAGGCACTCCAGCAGACCTGCACAACTCAAATATCATACAGGGAAATGGGTAAGTGGTCGAGTCCTTAAAGTCCCTCTCATGGATGATTGCCAGCAGCAGCCTCGGAAAATCAACCTCGAACCCCGCAACCATAGCAACAACAAAGATTGCTCTATCCCATGTAAGAATGTTCTCATCGGCAGTGGGGGATAGGCAGTGGTAGACCAATATCCAGATTAACTTGGCATCAAATGTGAGGTTGGCCTTCTTGATAAGGCCTATCGACTCCAGCACCCAATCTGCACCCTCACGATCCACGGAAATGTGCCGGGCTATCCACCACCGTGTGTTCTCTCTCACAACCTGGTCTCGCTGGAAGTGACCCTCCTTAATCAGTTTCCAACGGTTGTCGAACTCGGGGGTGAGAGGGTCCCTAGTGACATCTGTATCAGCACCGTATAAGAAATGGCGAATGGTGGGCAAAAAGATATCCACCCTGCGGCCACAGACTCGAACATGGGTATGTGGTGCCTGTTTGGTGGGATTAGACCTCCTATGAACAGAAGCCTGGAGAGTCGCTACGTAAGAAGCGTAGAACTCTCGCACCAACTTCTCACCGTAGCATCCCACACTCCTAGCCATCCACTCGAGATGATGGCAGGTGAAGAGATCATGTATAGCACGGACCGTGTGGAGACTCCCTGTAAGAACCCTCCTATCGACTGTTAGAGTCCGAGTCATGACACCCTTATCATTGAGAAACATAGCATCCATGTAAACCTGGTATTGGCCTTCTACGCACCACGGGTTGGGTTGATCAGCAATCGGTGCAGGGACGTCGAACTGGGGTGCTGGAGTAGAATCCGCAGTATCGGCCTCATCAGACGAGGCAGAGTGGGCAGGTGCATCAAGAACAGAGGCACCATGCAATCCTGAAGAGTGGTCCGACTCAGACCCGGAAGCCTCCTTGGAGCCAGACGCTCCTTCAGAACCCGAGGCAGACCTAGAGGGTGTGCTGGTCAGTGTGCGCTCCTCATCAGACTGGGAGGTAGTGACTACGCCAGACGCCACCTTCTTGGGTGTGCCCCGAGTGGTCCTAGAAACACGTGTCAGTGTCTGGGTGCCTGGTGGCATGTATTCGGGGTCACGCTCATCGTCTGATGAACCAATCACCAACCGGCGTGAAGGGGCGATTGACTTGGATCGTCCTCAAGAGTAGACAATATCGGGCTTGGGGGACATTTGTACCTGCAAAGGAGGGTTATTAGTTACAGTATAATCATTCAACATACTCGAAAAAAACAAACACCAATGTTGGAACACAAAACACATTGAACACAAAACACATTGAACGACGGGCACTATCGATGGTCCATCGATAAAATTACGGTACGTCGATAGGTTCCGTTGGTGGACACTTAGTACATTTCAGAAGTTATAAGTCCACAGTAGTTGCAGTTAGAAACGACGGACGTGCAGGACGGACCATTGATAAACTGACGGACCGTAGTCCATTTCCGTTGTTGGACACTTAGACAAAATTTTAGAAAGCTTTAGAGACAAAGGTTCTATTAGAAATAACGGACGTGCAGGACGGTCTATCGATCAATCGACGGACCGTCGTCCACTTCCGTCGTTGGACACTTAGACAAGATTTTAGAAAGATTTAGAGACAAAGGTTCTCTTAGAAACAACGGACGTGCAGGATGGTCTGTCGATCAATCCGCGGACCGTAGTCCACTTCCGTCGTTCCATAGTTAAACTAGGTCGAGGTGTGGATATCGACAACCCCATTAACGGTCCATCGATTTACTGACTGTCCGTAGACGGGGTCTTGTACTATCGGTCTGAGACAAATTTGTTTCTACACCCTTTGCACCCCACACATACACAAATTCAAGCACATCAATTAACAAGATGTTCTATAGCAATCAACACACCATTTCATCATTCCTAGGGCTTTGATTATTTCAATTACAATCGTAGATTCTAAGAGACTAAAAAGCCCTAAGTCGGAAAACTACAAAACTAACCTATTCAGAATACAGTTCAGCCCCACCCCATACATTTGCCATCATTCTTAGGGACAAGAAACTCTCAAATTACAGTTAAATCAGTCAAGGTTTTCCCTAAGTCAAGACCCACATGCTAGAACTTCGGTTCGATTAGGGAGCAGATGAGAAGGACATTCCTTTATTTGTAGTGGAGTGACTGTGAGGGTGAACTTTTTAATGATCAAGACTAAGGCCTCCTTCGAACACCGACCGGAAATATGAAAGAAAAGGATGGGAATTCGGGGAATGAGGGTTTTAGGAATGGGGAAATGATGAGAGAACATGAAATCAGAGAGGATTAAGGGTGAATTTGTGTGTGAGTGAGTGGGGGAGTAAGGGAATATGGGGAGGGAAACGGTTGGGGGAGAATTTTAAAAGGTGGGGAAGTGACTGAAGATTTTAAAGTCATTATATAGCCGGTCGGGTCGGGTCGGGTCCTTGGATCTGGGGAACTTTTTATTCCTCGTTGACGGACCGTAAGTCAATCTACGGTCTATCGACTGCTCCGTCGATTGTTCCCTAACTTAGACAATATTAAAAAAAAAAACCTGGGATCCACGGACCCCATTAACGGTCCATCGATGGGACGACGACCCGTCGATTGGTCCGCCGATCAGTGCACCAGATAATTTTCTGCAGATTTTTGGTTTTTTTCCCCCTGCACATTTAGCACCTAATAAGCCATTCTTTTTGTGTTTTTTAGACACTTTTTAGACACGGACCCTAAATACTCTCTAGCAAACATACTTAAAAGAAAGAAAAGAAAATTTACACATGACAATAAGTAAAAATTGAAATAATGCGACTATTCCTACTGAGACAAGAAAAAACTAGTGTTGGCTAGAGGATACATATTGGGTTGCCTCCCAATCAACGTTTGATTTAACATCGCGGCACGACGCAAGAATCTTGATTACTCAGACTTCATCAAGATGGTGTGCCTCAACCACTTCATTTGCATTCTCCTCATGCCCAAGGTAAACTTTGATTTTTTGCCCATTTACCTTGAACCGTGCACCCTCCTTGTTCTCCAACTCAACCGCACCATGAGGAAACACTTGAGTGATGAAGAAAGGACCAGTCCATTTTGACTTGAGTTTGCCCGGAAACAAGTGCAACCTAGAGTTGAATAAAAGCACCAAATCCCCAACCGCAAATTTGCGCTTTTCAATCTTTTGGTCATGGTACTTCTTCATCTTTTCTTTGTAGAGGGCTGAACTTTCATAAGCCTTCAAGCGAAACTCATGAAGCTCATTTAACCCATTTAATCTCAGTTTCCCTGCTTCATTCCAATCCATTTTTAGTTTCTTCATCGCCCACATGGCCTTGTGCTCTAACTGAACCGGCAAGTTACAAACCTTTCCATATACAAGTAGGTATGGAGAAATACCTATGGGAGTCTTGTATGTTGTCCGGTACACCCAAAGAGCACCATCAAGCCACCTTGACCAATCCGTTCTACTAGCATTCACCGTTTTTTGCTAGAATTTGCGTGATTTCTCAGTTTGACACCTCAACTTGCCCACTAGTCTGAGGATGGTAAGGAGTGGCTACATTGTAGCGAACCCCATATTTCTCCAACAACCCTTTGAACACTTGTTGCAAAAGTGGGATCCCCTATCACTAATAATGGCCCTAGGGGTGCCAAAACTGGAGAATATGTTCTTTTTCAAGAACGCAGTGACACTCTTCCCTTCATTGTTTGCAAGTGCTATGGATTCCACCCACTTTGACACATAATCAACCGTCACAAGAATGTACTTCATTCCATGAGAACTCACAAAAGGGCCTATAAAGTATATGCTCCACACATCAAACAACTTAATGACAAGAATGGGATTTAAAGGGAGCTCTTGCTTTTTAGAAGCACCTCCATCATTTTGGCACCTATCACATGCCTTGGCGAACACATGAGCATCTTAGTGGATGGATGGACAATAGTATCCACATTGCAAAATTTAATGGGAAGTCCGGATACCACTATGATGCCCACCCACAGGCGAGGAGTAGCATGCCTCCAAAACATTCAGCATCTCAATTTCCGGCACACAACGGCGAATAAGACCATCAGCACAACTCCTATATAAATACGGCTCATCACAAAAGAACTTTTTGACATCATGCATAAACTTTTTCCATTGATGAAAGGACAAGTCAGATGGGACTATAGCACCAGCCAAATAATTCGCAAAATTGGCGAACCATGGAATCAAGTCTTGAGAAGCGGCCAAAACATACTCATCAGGGAAAGTATCATCAATTTCAGCCTTTTCACCCAATTCTCGAATAGCTTCTTCCTCTAATCGGGACAAGTGATCGTCCACTTGATTTTCGGTCCCTTTTCTATCTTTCATTTCAAAGTCAAATTCTTGCAACACTAATACCCACCTAATCAACCTTGGCTTCGTATCCTTCTTTTCCATCAAATATCTCAAAGCAAAATGATTAGTATGCACTATGACTCTCGTGCCAAGCAATTAGTAGCAAAATTTCTCGAACACAAAAACCACCGCAAGGAGCTCTTGCTCAGTCATAGTATAGTTCTTTTGATCTTCATAAAGGCTTTACTAGCGTAATAAACGGGGTGAAGGATTTTATCCCTTCTTTGACCATAAAATACACCAAGAGCAACCCCACAAGCATCACACATCACCTCAAATGGCTTACTCCAATCCGGGGAAATAATAATGGGCGCATACACCAACTTCTCCTTCAACTCTCCAAATGCGTTCAGACATGATTCATCAATATAAAATTTACACTCTTTCTCAACTAACTTGCACAGAGGATGTGCAATTTTTGAAAAATCCTTGATGAACCTCCAGTAGAAACCCGCATGCCCTAGAAAACTCCTCACACCTCTTTTACAGAGATAGGTGGAAGAAGTCTCTCTATCACCTCAACTTTGGCTCGATCAACCTCTATACCCTTATCTGAGATGCGATGGCCCAATACAATACCCTCTTTCACCATGAAGTGACATTTTTCCCAATTTAGAACAAGGTTGCAATCTTCACATCTTTTGAGAACTTCGTACAAGTGACTCAAACAATGATCAAACGAGTCACCAACAAAAGAAAACTCATCCATAAACATCTCAATGGTGTCCTCCACCATATCGGAGAATATAGACATCATACATCTATAAAAAGTAGCCGGTGCATTACACAACCCGAAGGGAATCCTCTTGAATACGAAAGTTTTATAAGGACAAGTAAAGGTGGTTTTCACTTGATCTTCCGGTGCAATAGAGATTTGGTTGTAACCCGAATAACCATCAAGAAAATAATACCACCATTTTCCTGCAATCCTATCCAACATCTGATCCATGAAGGGCATAGGAATATGATCCTTCTTAGTCCATGCATTCAATTTCCGGTAATCCATACACACTCTCCATCGGTCACCTTGGAATAAGATCATTTTTCTCATTAGGGACCACAATCATTCCCCCTTTCTTAGGCACACACTGAACAGGGCATACCCAACTACTATCAGCGATTGGATATATGACTCCGGCATCCAACCACTTGATAATCTCCTTCTTCACTACCTCTTGCATAGGTGAATATAAACGTCTCTGGTGCTCAATACTTGGCTTATGATCGGGCATGAGTTTGATTTTGTACGAACAAATACTGGGAGAGATCCCAATAATATCTGTAATAGTCCACCCAATAACTCTCTTGAACCTCTTTAACACTTCTACTAAACACTATAGTTGATGCTCATTAAAATCTGACGCAATAATTATTGGCAAAGTGTCACCTTTTCCCAAGAAAACAAACCTCAGATGAGGTGGTTTAGCTTTAAGCTCCAATTGTAGGGCCTCCTCAATAGATGGTTTCGCTGGTGGAGACTCGCGATGCTTCATATCTAACTCCATCTTCTTTTGTTTAAGCCGAATATAACCTCGATCAAGTGCCGCAACCAATGACCCATACTCTTTAATACAATCACTCTCAAAATTCATAATCACTGCCGCTAGTGCCTCAACACCAAGACGCTCTTCTATTTATACCTCCGACGAACTCTCACCTCTGTAGGATATCGCAGATACCGACTGGAGCTCACCACATTGCCTCATGGACCTACAAATTTTGAAAGTCACTTCTTCATTGTTCAACCGAAACTTCATCTGCCCTTTCTCCATGTCAACCAAGGGGCGACCGGTGGCAAGGAATGGCCTCCCAAGAATAATAGGCACCTCAAAATCCACCTCACAGTAAAGAATCACAAAATATACCAGAAATATAGATGACTCCACCTTCACTAACACATCGTGGAGTATCTCAATAGGTCTCTTCACTGTTCGATCGGCCATCAGTAACCGCATCGCAATGTGCTTTGGGTCACCCAAACCCAACTTCTTGTAAATGTAGAGAGGCATGATATTTATGCTTGCCCCAAGATCACCTAATGCTTTAGCAAAGTGTAATAACCCGATTGTACATGCATAGTGAAAGCACCCGGATCTTCTTTCTTTTGCACAAGAGACCTTGTAGCAATAGCACTACAATGTTGCATCCGATTATCGTCCTCAAAACTAACCGATCTCTTCTTAGTGACCATATCTTTCATAAACTTGTAATAATCGGGCATTTGTTCAAGAGCTTATATGAAAGGAACATTGATGGAAAGTTTTTTCAACATACTAATAAAACGCTCATATTTACTATCCTCGGTCTTTTTCACTAACCTTTGCGAGAATAGTGGTGGTGGTCTTCGAATGGGAGTCACCTTTTGGGGCATCTCTGCTTCTTTCATTGCTTCATTTACCAACTCACCACTAGCATCTACTACCTCATCTTCTCTTCTCATCACATCTTCTACGCCAGACGGCATAGGTGGATCAATGGTTTCCTTACCACCTCGAGTAGTGACTACCATACAATGTCTCTCATTTTTCGTATTTTGAACAGCATTGCTAGGAAGAGTACCCGGTTGACGTGGGTTCACAGTAGAAGACATTTGAGCCATTTGTGACTCAAGATGTTTGATTGAGATTGCATGTGCATCAACTTTTTTCCCAATATTTGCTAAATCATCTCTAAACTCTTTGGCGTGCTCATCACGAGCATCAAACCTCCTCCTCATCTTTAGCAACATATCCTCAACTCGCGTCATACTACCTCCACCATCCCTAGTAGCAACTTCTAGATTTTGAGGTGGAACATAGAGCCCACCACGATCGTTTTTGTTACCATTGTTGCCCCTGTTGAAGTTGTTGTCGCGGTTGAAGTTTCCATCTTGAACATAGTGACCCTCTCGGTTATAATTACCATAGTTCTGATCTTGATTTCCTTGACCTTGGCGCCAATTCTCCTGATTGGAGCCTTGGGCGTTCAGCCGGACACCCCCCGTTTGCTCATTCACTGCGTAAGAATCTTTCTCATAGTAGTAGTCATCGACCGGCGGTGGTGGTTTAGCCAAATAGTTCACCGCATTTACTTTTTTGGCACCCCCGGTGACATGTTTCTACACTAACACAAGATCAGTTCTCATTTGATCCATCTCTTCACGAATATCATCTGCGGATGGGTTGTGTGTAGATTGCACCGCAAAAGTTTTTCTCCCAGTATCCAACTTCCCAGTGCTCCAAGCTTTATTATGTCGGGAGATTTTCTCTAACTTCTCCGCGATCTTTTCATAAGTACACTCACAATAGGAACCACCCGCAATCGTATCAAGAACTTATTTATTATTATCATCTTGTCCCGATAGAAGAATTCTTTCAATGAATCATCATCAATGCGGTGGTTTGGGACACTTCTCAAGAATGAGGTGAACTTATCCCAACAACTGATTACTGACTCCCTTTGTAATGCCGCAAAGTTGTTCACCCTATCATTATGGTTGAGATTCTTAGACACCGGATGTAACGTGTTAGGAACACATCCCTCAATTGGTTCCAAGTGTAGATCAAGTTATAGGGAAGCTTAGTAAACAATACACCAGCCTCTCCCGTCAGTGAGAGAGGGAACACTCTTAACCCAATGACGTCCATGTCTAAGTCAGGCCTCCCTACACAACTCTTACACACTGACCTTAGTTTGGCGATGTGAGCATGTGGATCCTCATATGGTAGCCCGAAAAATATACCTCTAGCGATGAGCATCTGCATCAAGCTACTAGTTACCATGAAAGTATGACCATGTGGTAGAGGAGGTAGGACAGGTGGCCCATCAGAGTCAGTGATGTTAACATTTCCCCTATAGTACTCTTGAGGGCGTGGGGCAGGAGGTTTCCTCCTAAGATCACCTTCACCAGGGTTTTGAACAATCACTTGATTATGAGCATCAACCGGCGGAGGAAGTTCACGGTTGATCTTATCACCAATATTAGAAGGATGTGTGGATTATTCATTGTGCGGAGTGTACGGTTTAGTTCTGGATCAAGTGAAAGTATTGGTTCTCCTCGACTCCGTGTACTTGGCATACACTAGAGCTAGACTTGCGAGAGACAAAAACAAAAAGAAAAAGTAAAATTAGGAAATTGTTGACTAAAATTTGGTAATGTGCTTAAAGTTAATCTAAAAGCCATTTTCCCCGGCAGTGGCGCCAAAATTTAATACGCTCAAATTATACTTCCCTAAAGAAGTATAAGCAGTCGTATCAAGTAAAGAACCCAATTGTTAGGTTGGGTCGATCCCAAAAGGAAAATGGTTTAGACTTAACTTTAATCTAAGATTACATCTATTTAGTCAAGTCCTTTCCGAAAATAGTTAAATAAAAGGGGGATTTGTGTAATAAAAATGTTCAATTACTTCTAAGTAAACAAGTAGAAAGATTAAAACTTTGGTCTTTATCAAGTGATGAGACAAACTAGGGCGTAAGTGTTCCCCATAGGTTCATAACGCGATAATCCTAGATATAACAACTCTTTCCTAGTGTTTTGCATGCAAAGTGGTAAGTTATGTATCTCTAATTCCTTGGTCCGGCAACTAGAGAATTTCACCCCGTACCTTGATCCGCCTACGTGTGTTGAATTACTAACCCTTACCCTTACCTCATATTAAGCATCATATTCAATGTATGGCTAAGTTACTACTTCACAATAATAGAGACTAGCATATTAGATAGTGTATACTAAATCTATTTTGATAATTCATTTCCTATTAACTACCTCCTTGGTCCGGCAAGTAAAAATAGGGCAATTTCTAACGCGTGCACTCGTTAAAAAGAATTCTAAACGAAATAATTATAAATACGTGCAAGAACCTATTCTAGAATTTTTTATTTAGCTAGTTTTATCTTGTTAATTACCCATGGTTCCCACAACCCTAGTTGTGGATTTAGTTACCCATGCTTAGAATTACACAATTGATGGTTGTTAAACAAGAATTCATGTACTTACTTTGACAAGTTTGAGGAAAATGCAGAAATATCACTTGAATTAATGAAAATATTGTAAAATTCAATTCCAAAAAGTTGAACTAATTCCCAAAATCAAAAGTTCAACTTCCAATAACAGAGTGTGAAAAATACTAAAAAGTCTAACCCCAAAAATTGAGTTTTTTACCCCTATTTATAATAATAAAGTCCTAAATTAAAAGAAGTTCTAAATAAGAAAATTTATCCCAAAATGTGTCTTCAGTCAACGACCCAACTGACGGTCGTCGATGGAACGACGGACGCATCGACTGCCTCCGTCGGTCCACACTTTAACTTTTTCTTCAGACTTCACTTTTGCATCCTTTATGTTACAATCGACGGACCAACAGTACGGTCCGTCATCTCACTTAGAGTCAGTCGATGCCTCCGTCCTTTCATACTTAGTAATTTCTTCAAGGCGGGTACTGTGACTACTCTTTGTTACAAACGACGGTTTGCAAGATGGTCCATCGATTAGTCGATGGACCGTCGATCCTTTCGTAGCCCCACACTTGATCAGATTTCCCCGAGTTGCTTCCAAATGCTTGAACCTCTAGTCGATAATCACCACTTACGAACCATCGATTGGTCGACGGACCGTCAATGGCTTCGTGGTCATCACTTCTGCACTGATTTCAGCACAATCTTCTGCATTTCCATTTTGGACAACTTTCTTGCAAACACAGATACAAATATATTAATATTACTACAAAAAGGCCTTAGACACACACTAAACTTAAGGAAAATGCATTGAAAGTACCCTGAAACCACGATACATGATGAACCTCCTCTTTTCGGTGTGGGGAAGACACTGGATTTGGTTTCACTTTAGCCGGTGAACAACCTCTTTTTGGTGTGGGGAAGACACTGGATTCGATTTTACTTTAGCCGGTGAACCACCTCTTTTCCGTGTGGGGAAGACACTGCATTTCATGTTAGATCACATGATCTATATGAGTTAATGCTAAATATTTCTTTTATAAAGTAAGAAAGAAAGCAAGTAACATGTTCAAAGTGAAAAGAAGATCAAAGAAGAAGAATGTAAGTTCAAAGTGAACTAAGTAAGCAAGAGCTTAAGAATGTCAAATTATCAATGTTTGATAAGAATGGAGTTTTAACAAGTTGTTGGTTTATGCCAATATTGGAGTATGAATATATGCCCCAAGATCTATATATTATGCAAATAATAAAATAATGGGCATAGCCAATAAAGATTGGCTTATAAAGATTTCAAACCCAATTTAACAAGAATGAGAAATATAACTTGTGAGTAGGGAAGCCATATAATTTCCTTAGTCTATTGAATTACTTACTCGATTCATTGTAGGTATGGGACTACAATGAATCCCTGCAGTCGTAAGTAAAACATAAGATCAAAGGAGATCATTGAACTACACAACAAGAAAGAAGAAAAGACTGAAAAATAAACTAAGGCTGGGAAATAGAGCTCTCGGCCTAAGGGGAGCAAAATTTTAAATTTTTGCTTGAGTTGTTCTAAAATTATGTTCATGATTCCAAGGTCTTATGTTCATATAGAAAATGATTTGTGTGCTTTAAATGCATAAAAATATGTCATATTCATAGAATGATTCAAAAATAACGAATTAGGAAAGTAAAGTGACTTCACTTTCCAGAAACAACATGTTGCTATAGGAAGATCTTTGCTTGATCATGCATAGTCCTTATGTGTTTATGTGCATACACCCATACTCAGCATAGTGGAAAGCAGCCACGGATCTTCTTTCGTTTTGATGACCCAAGAGACCCTTGTAGCAATAGCACTACAATGTTGCATCCGATGGTACCGTCCTCAAAAACTAACCGATCTCTTTCTTAGTGACCATGAAATCTTTCTCATAAACTGTGTAATAATCGGCGGTGCGGCACGTGTTGTGGTTCAAAGTGAGCTTATTGAAAGGAATCGAATTGATGGAAAGTTTTTTCAACAATACTAATAAGCACGCTCATATTTTACTATCCTCCCGGATCTTTTCCACATAACCCTTTGCGAGAATAGTGGTGGTGGTCTTACGCAGATGGGAGTACACCCTTTAGTGGCGGCAGTCTCTCTTCTTTCATATTGTCTGTCGCTTCATTTACCATCTGACTCCACCACTAGCATCTCACTACTTCATCTTCCTTCTCATCAAACAATCTTCTACGCATGATCGGTCATAGGGGATGGATCAAATGTTTCCTTACCACCGATCGAGTATGACTACAATCACGCGATAGCGACTCTGACCAATGTCTCTCCATTATTCGTATTTGACAGCCATTCGCCTAGGAAGAGTACCATGACAGGATCTGACGTGGGTTTCACAAGTAGACAAGACATTTGGAGCCATTTGTGAACTCAAGATGTTGATTGAGATTGGGCATGTGCAGTCAAACTTTTTGCCCAATAATATTGCTAAATTCATCTCTAAACTCTTTGGCGGCTCATCACGAGCAATCAAACCTCCTCCTCATCTTAGCAACATATACTCAACTCGCGTCATACTACCTCACCACCTAGTAGCAACTTCTACGATTTTGAGGTGGAACATAGAGCCCACCACGATCGTTTTAGTTACAATTGTTGCCGCCATGTTGACAGTTGTTGTCGCGGTGGTGAAAGTTGTCCATTCTCTGAACACTAGTGACCCTCTCGGTTATAATTACCCATAGTTTTCTGCCCTCTTGATTTCCGTTGACCTTGGCGCCAATTCTCCTGATTGGAGCCTTGGGCGTTCAAGCACCGTACCGGCGTGACACCCCCGTTTGCTCAGATTCACTTGCGTAGGAATCCTTCTCTCATAGTGTAGTCATTCGACCGGTCGGTGGTGGTTTAGCCAAATCAGTTCACCCCGCATTTACTTTTTTGGCACCGCCCGGTGACAATGTGTTCCTACATCAACACAAGATCAGTTCTCATTTGATCCTCTCTTCACGAATATCATCTGAGGATGGGTTGTGTGTAGATTGCACGGCAAAGTTTTTCTCCCCAGTAACTCCTAACTTCCCAGTGCTCCAAGCTTTAGTTATAGTCGGGAGATTTTTCTTAACTTCTCCGCGATCTTTTTCGATAAGTAGCACTCACAATAGGAACCACCCCGCAATCGTATCAAGAACTTTATTTATTATTATCATCTGTCCCGATAGAAGAATTCTTTCAATGAACTCATCATCAATGCGGTGGTTGGGACACTTCTCAGAATGAGGTGAAACTTATCCCACCAATCGTGATTACATGAGGAGCGTGCGGCTTCTGGTAATTGGCAGAGCAGAAGTTGTTTCGACCCTATCATTAATGGTTGAGATTCTTAGACACACGGATTAACGTAGTTAGGAACACATCCCTCAATTGGTTCCAAGTGTAGATCAAGTTATGAGGGAAACAGCCTTAGTAAACAATACACCACGCCTCTCCCGTCAGTGAGAGAGGGAACGACTCCTTAACCCATGCGTCCAATGTCTTAAGTCAGGCCGTCCCTACAACAAACTCTTACACACCTGACCTTAGTTTGGGCGATGTGAGCATGTGGATCCCTCATATGGTAGCCCGAAAAATATACCTCTAGCGATGAGCATCTGCATCAAGCTACCTAGTTACCATGAAAGTTATGACCTGTGGTAGAGGAGGTAGGACAGGTGGCCCTCAGAGTTCAGTGATGTTAACCATTTCCCCTATAGTACTCTGAGGCGTGGGGCAGGAGTTCCTCTAAGATCACCTTCACCAGGGTTTGAACAAGTGCACTTGATTATGAGCATCACCCCGGCGGAGGAAAGTTATCACGGTTGATCTTATCACCAATATTAGAAGGATGTGTGGGATTTTCCATTGTTGCGGAGTGTAACGGTTTACGTTCTGGACAAGTGAAAAGTATTTGTTCTCACTCGACTCCGTGTTACTTGGCATATCACTAGAGCTCAGACTTGCGAGAGACAAGAAACAAAAAGAAAAAAGTAAAATTAGGAAATTGGTTGGACGTAAAATTTTGTACATGTGCTTAAAGTTAATCTAATAAGCCACTTTCCCGGGCAAGTGGCCGCCAAAATTTAATACGCTCAAATTAAAATTTAATGGGAAGTCCGGATACCCACTATGATGCCCACCCACAGGCGAGGAGTAGCATGCCTCCAAAACATTCAGCATCTCAATTTCCGGCACACAACGGCGAATAAGACCATCAGCACAACTCCTATATAAATACGGCTCATCACAAAAGAACTTTTTGACATCATGCATAAACTTTTTCCATTGATGAAAGGACAAGTCAGATGGGACTATAGCACCAGCCAAATAATTCGCAAAATTGGCGAACCATGGAATCAAGTCTTGAGAAGCGGCCAAAACATACTCATCAGGGAAAGTATCATCAATTTCAGCCTTTTCACCCAATTCTCGAATAGCTTTCTTCCTCTAATCGGGACAAGTGATCGTCCACTTGATTTCGGTCCCTTTTTCTATCTTTCATTTCAAAGTCAAATTCTTGCAACACTAATACCCACCTAATCAACCTTGGCTTCGTATCCTTCTTTTCCATCAAATATCTCAAAGCAAAATGATTAGTATGCACTATGACTCTCGTGCCAAGCAATTAGTAGCAAAATTTCTCGAACACAAAAACACCGCAAGGAGCTCTTGCTCAGTCATAGTATAGTTCTTTTGATCTTCATAAAGGCTTTACTAGCGTAATAAACGGGGTGAAGGATTTTATTCCCTTCTTTGACCATAAAATACACCAAGAGCAACCCCACAAGCATCACACATCACCTCAAATGGCTTACTCCAATCCGGGGAAATAATAATGGTGGCGCATACACCAACTTCTCCTTCAACTCTCCAAATGCGTTCAGACATGATTCATCAATATAAAATTTACACTCTTTCTCAACTAACTTGCACAGAGGATGTGCAATTTTTTGAAAATCCTTGATGAACCTCCAGTAGAAACCCGCATGCCCTAGAAAACTCCTCTACACACTCTTTTACAGAGATAGGTGGAAGAAGTCTCTCTATCACCTCAACTTTGGCTCGATCAACCTCTATACCCTTATCTGAGATGCGATGGCCCAATACAATACCCTCTTTCACCATGAAGTGACATTTTTCCCAATTTAGAACAAGGTTGCAATCTTCACATCTTTTGAGAACTTCGTACAAGTGACTCAAACAATGATCAAACGAGTCACCAACAAAAGAAAACTCATCCATAAACATCTCAATGGTGTCCGTACACCATATCGGAGAATATAGACATCATACATCTATAAAAAGTAGCCTGGCATTACACAACCGAAGGGAATCCTCTTGAATACGAAAGTTTTATATAGGACAAGTAAAGGTGGTTTCACTTGATCTTCCGGTGCAATAGAGATTTGGTTGTAACCCGAATAACCATCAAGAAAATAATACCACCATTTTCCTGCAATCCTATCCAACATCTGATCCATGAAGGGCATAGGAATATGATCCTTCTTAGTCCATGCATTCAATTTCCGGTAATCCATACACCACTCTCCATCGGTCACCTTGGAATAAGATCATTTTCTCATTAGGGACCACAATCATTCCCCCTTTCTTAGGCACACACTGAACAGGGCATACCAACTACTATCAGCGATTGGATATATGACTCCGGCATCCAACCACTTGATAATCTCCTTCTTCACTACTCTGCATAGGTGAATATAAACGTCTCTGGTGCTCAATACTTGGCTTATATCGGGCATGAGTTGATTTTGTACGAACAAATACTGGGAGAGATCCCAATAATATCTGTAATAGTCCACCCAATAACTCTCTTGAACCTCTTTAACACTTCTACTAAACACTATAGTTGATGCTCATTAAAATCTGACGCAATAATTATTGGCAAAGTGTCACCTTTTCCCAAGAAAACAAACCTCAGATGAGGTGGTTTAGCTTTAAGCTCCAATGTAGGGCCTCCTCAATAGATGGTTTCGCTGGTGGAGACTCGCGATGCTTCATATCTAACTCCATCTTCTTTTGTTTAAGCCGAATATAACCTCGATCAAGTGCCGCAACCAATGACCCATACTCTTTAATACAATCACTCTCAAAAATTCATAATCACTGCCGCTAGTGCCTCAACACCAAGACGCTCTTCTATTTATACCTCCGACGAACTCTCACCTCTGTAGGATATCGCAGATACCGACTGGAGCTCACCACATTGCCTCATGGACCTACAAATTTGAAAGTCACTTCTTCATTGTTCAACCGAAACTTCATCTGCCCTTTCTCCATGTCAACCAAGGGGCGACCGGTGGCAAGGAATGGCCTCCCAAGAATAATAGGCACCTCAAAATCCACCTCACAGTAAAGAATCACAAAATATACCAGAAATATAGATGACTCCACCTTCACTAACACATCGTGGAGTATCTCAATAGGTCTCTTCACTGTTCGATCGGCCATCAGTAACCGCATCGCAATGTGCTTTGGGTCACCCAAACCCAACTTCTTGTAAATGTAGAGAGGCATGATATTTATGCTTGCCCCAAGATCACTAATGCTTTAGCAAAGTGTAATAACCCGATTGTACATGCATAGTGAAAGCACCCGGATCTTCTTTCTTTTGCACAAGAGACCTTGTAGCAATAGCACTACAATGTTGCATCCGATTATCGTCCTCAAAACTAACCGATCTCTTCTTAGTGACCATATCTTTCATAAACTTGTAATAATCGGGCATTTGTTCAAGAGCTTATATGAAAGGAACATTGATGGAAAGTTTTTTCAACATACTAATAAAACGCTCATATTTACTATCCTCGGTCTTTTCACTAACCTTTGCGAGAATAGTGGTGGTGGTCTTCGAATGGGAGTCACCTTTTGGGGCATCTCTGCTTCTTTCATTGCTTCATTTACCAACTCACCACTAGCATCTACTACCTCATCTTCTCTTCTCATCACATCTTCTACGCCAGACGGCATAGGTGGATCAATGGTTTCCTTACCACCTCGAGTAGTGACTACCATACAATGTCTCTCATTTTTCGTATTTTGAACAGCATTGCTAGGAAGAGTACCCGGTTGACGTGGGTTCACAGTAGAAGACATTGAGCCATTTGTGACTCAAGATGTTGATTGAGATTGCATGTGCATCAACTTTTTTCCCAATATTTGCTAAATCATCTCTAAACTCTTTGGCGTGCTCATCACGAGCATCAAACCTCCTCCTCATCTTTAGCAACATATCCTCAACTCGCGTCATACTACCTCCACCATCCCTAGTAGCAACTTCTAGATTTTGAGGTGGAACATAGAGCCCACCCGATCGTTTTTGTTACCATTGTTGCCCCTGTTGAAGTTGTTGTCGCGGTTGAAGTTTCCATCTTGAACATAGTGACCCTCTCGGTTATAATACCATAGTTCTGATCTTGATTTCCTTGACCTTGGCGCCAATTCTCCTGATTGGAGCCTTGGGCGTTCAGCCGGACACCCCCTTTGCTCATTCACTGCATAAGAATCTTCTCATAGTAGTAGTCATCGACCGGCGGTGGTGGTTTAGACAAATAGTTCATGTGACACTACACTAACACAAGATCAGTTCTCATTTGATCCATCTCTTCACGAATATCATCTGCGGATGGGTTGTGTGTAGATTGCACCGCAAAAGTTTTTCTCCCAGTATCCAACTTCCCAGTGCTCCAAGCTTTATTATGTCGGGAGATTTTCTCTAACTTCTCCGCGATCTTTTCATAAGTACACTCACAATAGGAACCACCCGCAATCGTATCAAGAACTTATTTATTATTATCATCTTGCCCGATAGAAGAATTCTTTCAATGATCATCATCAATGCGGTGGTTTGGGACACTTCTCAAGAATGAGGTGAACCTATCCCAACAACTGATTACTGACTCCACTTGTAATGCCACAAAGTTGTTCACCCTATCATTATGGTTGAGATTCTTAGACACCGGATAGTAACGTGTTAGGAACACATCCCTCAATTGGTTCCAAGTGTAGATCAAGTTATAGGGAAGCTTAGTAAACAATACACCAGCCTCTCCGTCAGTGAGAGAGGGAACACTCTTAACCCAATGACGTCCATGTCTAAGTCAGGCCTCCCTACACAACTCTTACACACCGACCTTAGTTTGGCGATGTGAGCATGTGGATCTCATATGGTAGCCCGAAAAATAACCTCTAGCGATGAGCATCTGCATCAAGCTACTAGTTACCATGAAAGTATGACCATGTGGTAGAGGAGGTAGGACAGTGGCCCATCAGAGTCAGTGATGTTAACATTTCCCCTATAGTACTCTTGAGGGCGTGGGGCAGGAGGTTTCCTCCTAAATCACCTTCACCAGGGTTTTGAACAATCACTTGATTATGAGCATCAACCGGCGGAGGAAGTTCACGGTTG
The DNA here is from genome assembly GCA_022817965.1 of Solanum lycopersicoides. Classification (NCBI taxonomy): domain Eukaryota; kingdom Viridiplantae; phylum Streptophyta; class Magnoliopsida; order Solanales; family Solanaceae; genus Solanum; species Solanum lycopersicoides. Next base: position 26,491 of record JAJJBR010002707.1, read on the forward strand.
ATCTTATCACCAATATTAGAAGGATGTGTGGATTATTCATTGTGCGGAGTGTACGGTTTAGTTCTGGATCAAGTGAAAGTATTGGTTCTCCTCGACTCCGTGTACTTGGCATACACTAGAGCTAGACTTGCGAGAGACAAAAACAAAAAGAAAAAGTAAAATTAGGAAATTGTTGACTAAAATTTGGTAATGTGCTTAAAGTTAATCTAAAAGCCATTTTTCCCCGGCAGTGGCGCCAAAATTTAATACGCTCAAATTATACTTCCCTAAAGAAGTATAAGCAGTCGTATCAAGTAAAGAACCCAATTGTTAGGTTGGGTTCGATCCCAAAAGGAAAATGGTTTAGACTTAACTTTAATCTAAGATTACATCTATTTAGTCAAGTCCTTTCCGAAAATAGTTAAATAAAAGGGGGGATTTGTGTAATAAAAATGTTCAATTACTTCTAAGTAAACAAGTAGAAAGATTAAAACTTTGGTCTTTATCAAGTGATGAGACAAACTAGGGCGTAAGTGTTCCCCATAGGTTCATAACGCGATAATCCTAGATATAACAACTCTTTCCTAGTGTTTTGCATGCAAAGTGGTAAGTTATGTATCTCTAATTCCTTGGTCCGGCAACTAGAGAATTTCACCCCGTACCTTGATCCGCCTACGTGTGTTGAATTACTAACCCTTACCCTTACCTCATATTAAGCATCATATTCAATGTATGGCTAAGTTACTACTTCACAATAATAGAGACTAGCATATTAGATAGTGTATACTAAATCTATTTTGATAATTCATTTCCTATTAACTACCTCCTTGGTCCGGCAAGTAAAAATAGGGAAATTTCTAACGCGTGCACTCGTTAAAAAGAATTCTAAACGAAATAATTATAAATACGTGCAAGAACCTATTCTAGAATTTTTTTATTTAGCTAGTTTTATCTTGTTAATTACCCATGGTTCCCACAACCCTAGTTGTGGATTTAGTTACCCATGCTTAGAATTACACAATTGATGGTTGTTAAACAAGAATTCATGTACTTACTTTGACAAGTTTGAGGAAAATGCAGAAATATCACTTGAATTAATGAAAATATTGTAAAATTCAATTCCAAAAAGTTGAACTAATTCCCAAAATCAAAAGTTCAACTTCCAATAACCAGAGTGTGAAAAATACTAAAAAGTCTAACCCCAAAAATTGAGTTTTTTACCCCTATTTATAATAATAAAGTCCTAAATTAAAAGAAGTTCTAAATAAGGAAAATTTATCCCAAAATGTGTCTTCAGTCAACGACCCAACTGACGGTCTGTCGATGGAACGACGGACCATCGACTGCCTCCGTCGGTCCACACTTTAACTTTTTCTTCAGACTTCACTTTTGCATCCTTTATGTTACAATCGACGGACCAACAGTACGGTCCGTCATCTCACTTAGAGTCAGTCGATGCCTCCGTCCTTTCATACTTAGTAATTTCTTCAAGGCGGGTACTGTGACTACTCTTTGTTACAAACGACGGTTTGCAAAGATGGTCCATCGATTAGTCGATGGACCGTCGATCCTTTCGTAGCCCCACACTTGATCAGATTTCCCCGAGTTGCTTCCAAATGCTTGAACCTCTAGTCGATAATCACCACTTACGAACCATCGATTGGTCGACGGACCGTCAATGGCTTCGTGGTCATCACTTCTGCACTGATTTCAGCACAATCTTCTGCATTTCCATTTTGGACAACTTTCTTGCAAACACAGATACAAATATATTAATATTACTACAAAAAGGCCTTAGACACACACTAAACTTAAGGAAAATGCATTGAAAGTACCCTGAAACCACGATACATGATGAACCTCCTCTTTTCGGTGTGGGGAAGACACTGGATTTGGTTTCACTTTAGCCGGTGAACAACCTCTTTTTGGTGTGGGGAAGACACTGGATTCGATTTTACTTTAGCCGGTGAACCACCTCTTTTCCGTGTGGGGAAGACACTGCATTTCATGTTAGATCACATGATCTATATGAGTTAATGCTAAATATTTCTTTTATAAAGTAAGAAAGAAAGCAAGTAACATGTTCAAAGTGAAAAGAAGATCAAAGAAGAAGAATGTAAGTTCAAAGTGAACTAAGTAAGCAAGAGCTTAAGAATGTCAAATTATCAATGTTTGATAAGAATGGAGTTTTAACAAGTTGTTGGTTTATGCCAATATTGGAGTATGAATATATGCCCCAAGATCTATATATTATGCAAATAATAAAATAATGGGCATAGCCAATAAAGATTGGCTTATAAAGATTTCAAACCCAATTTAACAAGAATGAGAAATATAACTTGTGAGTAGGGAAGCCATATAATTTCCTTAGTCTATTGAATTACTTACTCGATTCATTGTAGGTATGGGACTACAATGAATCCTGCATCGTAAGTAAAACATAAGATCAAAGGAGATCATTGAACTACACAACAAGAAAGAAGAAAAGACTGAAAAATAAACTAAGGCTGGGAAATAGAGCTCTCGGCCTAAGGGGAGCAAAATTTTAAATTTTTGCTTGAGTTGTTCTAAAATTATGTTCATGATTCCAAGGTCTTATGTTCATATAGAAAATGATTTGTGTGCTTTAAATGCATAAAAATATGTCATATTCATAGAATGATTCAAAAATAACGAATTAGGAAAGTAAAGTGACTTCACTTTCCAGAAACAACATGTTGCTATAGGAAGATCTTTGCTTGATCATGCATAGTCCTTATGTGTTTATGTGCATACACCCATACTTAGTAAAAGTCTGTACTAACCCATATACAATTACTATTTTATAGGTGCAGGTTCTTGAGAAGATTGAGGATTCGTTGAAGCATTTTGGACTAGCATCACAAGACTTTGGTTGGTCCTCTTGAGTTCAAGGATGTCTACACTCTATATTCTAGTGTAGTACATTAGACATAGCTAGTGGATGTTATACCTACCATTTCATTTCAAACATTTGTTCAAGCGTTTTTATTAAGGTCGGTTTGGCAAACTATTATAATATTACGATTCTTCATTTCAATTGTTCAATCTATTGTTAGATGGCTGCTTAGTTTGAGTTTGTTAGTATATTACTCTTATGCAGTTATATGAAGTCTTAGTACACATCAATAAGTATTAAAAAGTTTTAAATTTTCCGCAAATTTAACTTTATGATTGTAATGAAAGCTAAGAAGAGGCTTGTATGTGACCTCTGAGAGGTTAACGACGCCGGTATCATCTGGGGTCTAGGATCCGGGTGTGACATAAAGTCTCTTAGTCTTGTATGTATGAATGGCATGAGACCTTAATGTTTTTAAGAGGGTCCTTTATTTGAATCCTTGAACCTAGTGGTAAGGTTAGGTTATTAACCTTGAAGTAGAAAGCTGTAATGGTATCCTTCTTGTAATGAACGGTGGACTTAAGGTCAGTTGGCTGGAACGGCATGATATCATCCTTAGGGAATGTCATTATGAGCTATCTTTTCCCCATTGTATGGCATCCCTAGGGGACCTCTTTGGTAGGGTAATGTATTGGATTATGAACTAGATATTGGGTTATGACCTCTTTAATGTCAATTACTCCATGAAAACAAAGGCTACAACCAAGTGAGTATGGTAAGGGGAGTAGCTCTAGATAAGAGTGAGGCTAGAGTACAAAGCACGCCCTTCATATTCCTTAACCATGTGAATATATGGGATGTGTCCATGTTCTACCATGGGCAAGTAGAACACCCTCCATCGGAGTATGTTACAAGTCCGGATTCCATTCTTTGCTACCATGGTCTATGTCAGTTATTGTCATTATCGTCATGTGGGATACCTACTAGTATTGGAGAAGTTATATGAAGTTTAGGTGGTTGTATGGGACGCTACCTAGGCATTGCACAATAGGCTTTGAAGATGTTAGTGAGAGTCCCTAGGTCTTCTCCAAGGCCATTACTTGAATGTCCTCTATGTAATGAATGTCTCTTAATGAACTAATGAAATAATGACTAATGTTAGAAAGCATGTAAATGAATGAGTACCTAATGTAGAGTGACTTAAGGATTTACTAGTTAAAGTGTGAAGGGGGAATAAGGGATGATCTTTTCATGTCTTATCTAGGGAAGTCTTGAGAATGCCTCTAGTTAGGGAAGTTGGTTGCTAATTTCGGAATGATCTAAACTTAGGAAGTCTTAAGGATTATTTAGGTAACCTTGAAGAGGGTGTATGGGCGTTCTCTTCTAGGAGTACTTAAATAAGTCTTTTTATAGACTTGGTAAGGAGAATTTCACATCATATATGTTCATGCGTTTGGTGTATTGTAAGTGTGTATGTATCATTATGGGTGGTCTTAAGGATCATCTAAGTGTGCCTAGAGAGGGTTTATGGGCGGTCTCTCTTTGTCTTACTTAAGTGAGTCTTAGGATAGCTTTTAGTGAAAATATTACATGCTAGGAAGTGTTGTATGAGAATTAGAATAATTTCACCGTAACAGTGAAAGCAGTAAATAAGCTTACTGTATGTTTTTCATTAAAATGTGATAAATTTCTTAAGTGTTATATTATGTCTTTATAAGGTGTTGAATGTTGTTCTTATGCTATTATTATGATATTTAAATCAAAAGATGCATATTTTTAATAAATGTCTGTTTTTATGATTTTTATGTATCTTGTCATACTTAGTACATGTGTTTGTACTAATTCCATATATATTTTTATCTCTATAGTGGTTGGTAGGTGAAGAGCATTGGGAAGCAAGGCTTGGATTGTAGCGAGCGCATAGTTATCATAGGTTTCTTTTATAATGAAGTATTGTAATGGACTAAGTATTTCTATATTTTGATTTATGGGCCATGTCCCAAGTATTCTCGTGTCTAAGCTTTGATGAGATTGAGACTTAGTATTTCCTATGATTTCTAATGAAAGATGTTATTAAAGATATTCTAATGTTTTGTGAAAAGTTTTAATTCTGCACTACTTTTCATTATGCATATGTGGTGAAGGATACAAATGGGCTTGTACAAGACCTCCAAGAGGTCATGTACACAGGTTGCACTCCGAGAGTGCAATATCTTCTAGGGTGTGGTCTTGGGATGTGACACTATGCTAGTATTTGTTGTGTGGTCTATGCTTGAAGATGAATTTTGGTCCTAAGAGGGTGGCTGCCTCAATGTGTTCTTGATAGCCATTATGTGATCATGTTGACCAATGTACACACACACTCACATTTCATGCATGATTACAGGTAATAGAGGTTCATCGTGTTTAATGAAAGGGTTTTCTTATATGCACTAATGTCTACTACTATGCATGTAAAGTTTATGTATCTATGAATTATTGTATCATTAACTAGGATTACTTGATAGGTGTACTAGTATGGGCAAGGGTATGAGACCTTGTCTATGTATTGCACATGTGTGACTTGATAGGATAGTTCCTAGGTTTGGTTTTCTATGTACATGAATATGAATGCATGATTATGATAATGTATGAACATGTGTGGTTTTTATGTGTTATGTGAAAGGATTGCTCACATATATGTATATACACACACATGTATGATGATCTAGTCAATAGAGGAGCCTTGAAAGGTGTTATCAAGTGTATCCTAAACTAGATGGTTCCTGAATATGATATGTCCATGTGAAAGGTCTGCTCACATGATTTAGGTTGATGAACTCTCATCTATGAACTATGAGCTAAGCATATGAGGAGTCAATGTGCTAAGCCTAATTTTATAAAGTAATGTTAATAAAGGCTTTTCAATAAATTGAATTTATCTTAGCACCGAGTGAAATTAGATAGGGTGTGCCCCTTCCCAATATGGGTAGGCTTGTTCACCGTACTCCTCATGAGGTGGATAACTACAATGCCTCAATACGAATAAAGAGGGTTGCCATAAGTGGATAAATACAATGCGTCATTTGGCATAAAGAGGGTTTCAACATGTACCTCCAAGTTCCATAAACTATGCTTGCCACATAAGAGCTAGGAAGTAATATCACTTAGTATGCTAGAATGTGTTAATGTTATACCTTTGCTAGGTAGAGAACCTTCCATTGGTGTAAGGTTCTACAACACCAAATTCCATGTTCAGCACCCATGGTCTTAGTGTTGGTTAAGGCTATAGATTCCCTAAAGTAAAATGGACAGTGGAAGTAAATGACTACGACCCTAACTAGGATAACCTAAGGGTAGTTTCTTAGTGTAGGTGGGGGTTTGGGACTTCACCTTTGCATTGCACAATTAGTTCTTGAGGGTAGTTCTAGGAAGGTGTTCTAATGTATACGTATATGCTTATGTCTTTATGCATGACATTGTAGTATCCTCTACTTGTTGTTATGATATGAATGGTATGAGTCCTAAAGGATCTATATGATGAGATCTATCCTTATTTGCATAATGTTGGTCCTATTGACTATATGATTGAAGGTCATGCTTGACTATAGCATTATGTTTGAAATGTGAGGTACATGTTATGATGCTTGTTGTCTTATAATAGGCTTACTAAGTATCTGTGAGGTTATGGGGCTTCACATGTGCATTGCACTAGTAGAATTAGATTAGGATTGTGAATAAGGTAGTATGTTGTGTCTAATGTGAAGCATGGGCCTTGTTATATGAAAAGGTCCTATATGAATGTATGTGTTGAGTTGAAATGTTGTATGTATGAGTCCCTTATGGTCCAAAGGTGATGTTTGAGTATGGATAGTGTAATGAGACATTATTCATGCATTGAACCAGGTAATACTAGAGGGATTTCTTGGGAAGTTAAGGAATTAAGGTAAAGATGAACTCACTGTAAAAGCAACAAGTTCACTGTAAAGAGAAAAATGCTTACTGTAAAGTGTGAGGAGGTTACTTCAATGTGACCCCAAATGGGACTTAAATGCAATTTGTGATTTTATATGATTTTTGACCATTAAATATGCCTATATGAAGTATGTAAATGGTATAATTCTTACTCTATCAAAGTTTTACGAAGTTTTCACAAAAAGGCATAATGCATGGTTTCAAGTAAAATGTCCCTTTTAAATCATGTTTTTGCATGGTTGCCATAGTTAGTGCATTCTTGTAGTAACTCCATTCTTCTCTACCTTTTTACACAAAGTGTAGGTTATTGATGCTTAAAGGATGTTTTTAATGGTGAGGAGCTTGATATGTGATTCCCAAGCTCAATGAAAGGAATCCTTAAGTACAAGGATTTTCTAAGTCTTACTTTACTGTAAAGTCTTGTAATAATATACTTATGATTTATGTTTTAAGGGACGTGTTTCTGATATACTCTATTGATGTTGAGTCCAGGATGGAAAAAAGAGACTAGAGTCTTTAACTATTTATTATGATATTTTATATATTAGAAGTGATGTTCTAGCATATAATGTGCTATGAAAATTTTAAATTTTCCATTAAATTTAGCCATGAGAATGTGATGAATGATAACTATGGGCTTGTATAAGAACTCCAAGAGGTCAAGTACTCCATGTTACTTCTAGGGGATGCTCCCCGATCGTGAGACATACCGAAGGTAGGTTCACTATTTTACTCATGAGATTGGAGACTATAATGCATGTAGCATAAAGAGGGTCCCAAACACATCTCCTAGTTCTTGAACTATGTTATTTCCATAAGAATACTAACTTGTGGATCAACCTAAAGGCTAAGTTCATGTTTTCGTACTACTTTGACAAGTACTCCACCTTCTTTCGGTGTAGGGTTCCATGACACCGGATTCTACATTAGCTCATGACACCGGATGCTTAGGAAACTCTGATCTTCTTGCATTTCTATGTCGTGCCTCTAGATTCTGATTATGTGCTTTGACCTAAACCTTGTATCGTGGTTATAGGTATGAATACTCGAAGAGAGGCTTCTAGAAAGGACGAGGAAGATATGTCTATTGTGGGGGATCATGCCAATCAAGTGCCTCCACAAGACAACCAAGTTTCTCCACTTGAAGAAGTTGCTATTGATGATCAAGTTCAGGTTGTTTCTCCATTGATGACCGATGGAGAGATAAGGGTAACTCTTCTTAATTTTGCCCAAGCCATGACCTCTCAAGATAATGCCGTCACCTCCCAAGTCCACACTATTACGGCCCAAATGAATAGGAAGGTTTGACCTCGGGTGCCTCAACATGCTAGCACTATGGTCTCTCATTTGAGAGACTTTATACAGATGAACCCACTTATGTTCTTCGGAACAAGGTCGGATGAAGAACCTCATGATTTCCTTATTCTATGGGTGTGAATTCAATTGAGAAGGCCGAGTTGGCCGCATATCAACTCAAATATGTGGCCCAAACTTGGTATACTCAATAGGGAGATAATAGGGAATTAAGGGGTGGTCTGGTGACTTGGGAGATTTTCAAGAAGGCTTTCCTTTATAGGTTCTTTCCTAGAGAGTTGAGGGAAGCTAATGTGGAAGAATTAATCAACCTTCGTTAAAGAGGTATGAGGGTACTTGACTACTAGTTGAAATTTACTAAATTGTCCAAGTATGCTCCATACTTAGTGTCAAACCGAAGGGATTAGATGAGTCGTTTTGTTACCTGAGTGTCCGAAGACTTGGTAGAAGAATGTCGTTTCAGCTATGCATCATGATAACATTAATATTTCCCGTCTCATGGTTCATGCTCAACAAGTGGGAGAAACTAGGTTAAGGAGAAAGAATAGAGAGGCCAAGAGGGTCAAGTCCTATGATGGTGGTGCTTGAAAGGGGAGGTTGGAAATTCAAGAAAAGCCTAGATTCAAGAAGAGATTCTCCAATCAAGTTCCTTACAAATTTCCAAAGGCTCGTGATGATAGGGTGTCTAACCCTAAGTATCATAAGGGAATAGGTACTAGTTCAGCAACTAAGAAGCCAAATTGTGGAAAGTGTGGTAAAAAATATTATGGTGAGTGCCTTGTGGGACTGACAATTTCTTTGGATGTGGCAAGAGTGTCCACAAGGTTAAATATTGCCCTAATGTGAAGGGGAAGACAAGAGGAGTGGGCAAGCTTAAGAGAGTGTTTCTAATGTTGATTCTCCAATGAAGAATCACTTTAATGCATTGATTCTCCAATGAAGAATCACTTTAATGCACTTCGCTCAAGGGGTGAACAAGAGAGTTCACCCGATGTTGTAAGACCTCAAAAATGACTTAGTTTCTCTAGAGCCTAACATGTTAGTCTTGGTGTTCTATCCTAAATATGTTTAATATGTGGTATAGAGGCAGTAGCTAAAGTATTAGAGGTGTTGGAAGTCAAACGTCAAGGGATGACTAAGACGTTTGACGACTAAGTCACCTAAATGTCTCTTATGTGGTTCTATATGTTTATATGTGTTTCATGGTGTTTTATGGTTCTTAATAGAGTTAATATATCATTTATAGTCAGTGATTAAATTTTCTTGAAGTTTGGAGGTCAAACGATCAAGAACGTCCAAGGTGTTCGAATGATATGCCTTGAGTCGACCTTGTACGTCTAGGCGAGTTTCGTTGAGTTTTACGTGTTCGTTTTGGATAAAATTCATGTGAGAGGTGTTAAACTCATAGATGATCATATTTGATCTGGAAACATACGGTAAATTATCCCCAAGGACAATCAAAAGGTCATTGAGGAAGGACCCAAAAGTCTGTGTGCAGGCTGTCCCAGGCAGCCTTGGCGACGGAGCAGTCGACGGCCTGTCATGGCTGTGACGCCCCGTCACAAGGGTTACGTCAAGGGGGACTTGTCCAAGGGTGTAGTTGGGAACCTTGGAAAGCCACTGTTGCTTGCAACGGAGGTCCATGACGCCCCGTGTCAGCCCTGACGCCCCATCATGGGCAGGTCGTCGTGGGTTGTTTCCCTACGAGCAGATTTTATGCCAAGTCAGAGGTGAATTGGTAAATTCACCCCACTTCCAAATAAGAGTTTAGGCGGTTTGTTAAGGGTCTTATGGGTAGTTTAATTAACTATATAAGTAGTGAACACCCTAAAGACTTCATTCTTCCAAATTGAAAACCCAAAACTCTTAGAAATATCCCAAAACCTCCATTGAAGACTCCACTGAAGAGGCAGATTTGTGAGGGGTTCTTGTGTGGTAATTCTTCATCAAAGTGAAGAATTATCATCCTTGAGGTATGGCTTTTGATCCTTGAAACTTATTTCATCAAGGAGCCCAATTCTCAAAGGTGTTAACAAAGTTTTCTGAAGTAAATTGTCTAATTTCGGGATTCTACCATGGGTTCTTGCATAAATGATTTCTAAACATTGAATTATTATCTAATTGATATTGTATTGATAATTTCAACATAAATTACCTATGAACCCATGTAAATTGATGAACGCTAGTTTTGACTACTTTTTGGGTTACTTGATATTAAGCTAATATTGTGAATTGTTGTGTAGTTTCTTATGGGCTTTCTATTGATGTAAGAATTGTATTCATTTGATATATAATTGATATTATATTGCTAAACCTAGATTGAATTGATGTAGATTCATTGAGTTTTATGGTTATTGCTTTGAATTATTGTTCATGGCCATGGGTAAGAGCCTTGTGATGTTGAATTGGTTGATTTGGCATTGAATTGAAGTGTGGATATGGGGATGAAGGTATGCTGCCCCGTTTTCCTTAATTTGATATTAATTATACTTTGATTCTATTGTGTTTGGTATGGTCCACTTATGGTGGCGGTGTTATGTGTTTTACTTCTAATTGATGTGGCCTTGTCGGCGTTACTTTATGCAATATTATGAGCATGGCCTTATTGGCAATTACTAGAAGTTATGTGGCTATTTGTGTAGTTGGTGATGTGAAGTATGGCATTACATATCTACATGTGAGGTTATATAGTAATGTATGTGTTCTTCTAGTTATGTTGCCTTAAGTGATCATGTTAGACTTCGACTTGATATTATGAATGTAGTGTTAGCTTAAGTCTTGGTTATTCCTACTTGACTTTATGAGTCTATGTGGAGTATATTAATGATGTTATGATGATATATAGGGTAACTTGAAGATGTTAGGTTGTTTTAGAGGTGTTTCTTGAATGACTTGTATCATGTGTTAAAAGTGAAGTATGTGATGTCTTGTCTTGGTTGACTTGTATCTCTTGCTTGATGTAAATATGATTATGGATATGGGATGTCTTGATTAGGGTGTTATAACTCTTAGTCTTGAATGCATGAATGACATGTGACTTTAAATGATGTTATGAGAGTCTCTTATGTGCAAACCTTGACTTAAGGGAAGGTTAAGATTGATTGAAGTGTAAACCGTAATGGTATCCTTCAAAGTAAAGGAATGATGACTTAAGGTTAGTTGGCTGGAACGGCATCATATTAACACTTAGGAAAGTCATCATGAGCTTCTTATCGCCATTGTGAGGTAGCCCTAGTGGACCTTCCTTGGTAGGGTAAATGTAATTGGGTTATGAACTAGATATGGAACCCTTTTATGTAAACCTAATGTATGAAATACTCTATGAGAAAGAAGGCTAGCACCGAGTGAGTATGGCAAGGGAAGTAGTTCTAGTTAAGCATGAGACTAGAATACAAAGAAGCCCTTCATATTCCTTAACCATGTGCCTACATGGGATGTGTCCAAGTTCTACCATTGGCAAGTAGAACAACCTCATCGGAGTAGGATAGAACTCCGGATTCCATGTCTTGCTACCATGGTCTATGTCGGTTATTGCCTATTCTCATCATGTGGAATACCTATTAGCATTAGATAAGTGTATGAGGTTTAGGTGGTGGTATGGGACGCTATCTAGACATTGCACAATAGGCTTTGAAGGTGTTATGTGGAGTTTCCTAGGTCTTGTCCAAGACCATTACGTGAGTGTCTTATGTGATGTATGAGTCTTAATGAACTAATGAACTAATGACCTATGTTAGTAACTATGTAAATGAATGAGTACCTAATCTAAAGTGGCTTAAGCATTCCTTAGCTAAAGTGTGAGGAGGGCATGGAAGGATGATCTCTTCATGTCTTATCTTTGGAAGTCTTGAGGATGACTCTAGTTAGGGAAGTTGGTTAATCTTGTTGACATGATCTAAGCCTTAGGTAGTCTTAAGGACTATTTAGGTAATCTTGAAGAGGTCACTATGGACGTTATCTTCTTGATTTACTTAAGTAGGTCTTTTGATAGCCTTTGGGTAGAGAATGTCATATCACCTATGGTTGGTGATTTAGTGAGAATGATTCTACTATAAGGAGTCCATAGGATCACTTGAGTGTGTGTGTAAGGGATTGTATGGGTGGTTCCTTCACATTTTACTTATGGGTGACTTAGGATTCATGATTGGTAGAGAAATCTCACAATGATGTTTATGATTGCTTTATAAGTATGTATGTAACTCATTGTAGGTAATCTTAAGGGTCGTTTAGGCACATCTAGAGAGGGTGTATGGGCGGTCTCTCTTTGTGTGACTTAAGTGAATCTTAGGATGACTTTAAGAGGGAATTACATGCTAGAAGTTGAGTTTTAAGAGATTTAGCAATTCACTGTACAGTGAATATAGCTCACTGTAAAGTGATGCTTAAAAATGTATTTTTGGTTAATTGTTATCTTATGTGTTTCTTAATTGCTAAATGATGTTCTTATGATTAAAGTATGATTTATAAAATGAAAAATGCATATTTCCAATAAAGTCCGTTTTCATGATTTTATGCATATAGCCATACTTAGTACATGTGGTTGTACTAATTCCATGCTTTATTTTCTATCTATAGTTCTTGGTAGGTGAAGAGCTTGTGAAGTGAAGACTTGGACTTAGAAGATCGTTCAAGAAGAAGTTGAAGTATGTCCTCAATTGACTCGAGGGCATATGTCTTTTATTGTTTTCTTTGAAGTATTGTAATAGACTATGTCTTTCTATTTTCGTATTGAAGTATGGGCCGTGTCCCAAAGTACTCTTGTGTCTTAAGATGATGAGATTGAGACTTAGATTTCTATTACTTTTATATGAAAGAGATTTTTAAAGACTATATTATTTTTGGTGAAAGTTTTAATTCCGCACACTTTTCACTATGTATATGCAATGAATGATATGAATGAGGCTTGTCTTAGAACTCTGAGAGTTCGACGACGCCGGTCGCAATCCAAGATTGCACCCTATCTTCTAGGTATGGTTTCGGGTTGTGACAAGTTGGTATCAGAGCATAGGTTGGTGAAAGTAGTCTTAGGTATCAAAAGTCTCATCAAGTCACGTCTAGTAGAGTCTTGACCATCGGTGTGAGTCGCGACACATCTATGGGCGTGAGGCTATAGGACGATAGAGTTTCCCTTCTTTTCTACTCCTATATCGTGCGGTAGAGTAAATGTTATGATTATCCTTCTTATGAGTTTCCTTGTGTTTGCTAGGAGATGAGTACTAGAAGGATGGCCGCTAGAAGGTTGGAAGAGGAGAGGGTGAATGAGGAGATTCCTCAAGTTGAGCAAGTTGAGCAAGTTGCTCAAGGTGCTCAAGTGCCTCCCCAAGGTGATCATGTTCCTAATGTGGGTGGAGGTAATGAGGTTCCGGTGGTTCATCCGGAGTTGACTACTCAAGATATTAGAGAGGCTTTGATGGCTTTAGCTCAAGCCGTAACTACTCAAATCAATTTGAGTATGATGCCTAGGGTTGTGGAGACCACTATGACTTCTAGGTTGAGAGACTTTGTGAGGATGAATCCTTCTATCTTTCTTGGCTCTAAGGTGAATGAGGATCCCCAAGAATTTCTGATGGTGTGTCAAAGTTTTGAGTGCTATGGGTTACATCTAGGAGAAGGCGGAGTTGGCTTCTTACAATTGAGAGATGTTTCTCAAATTTGGTATACTCAATGGAAGGACAATAGGCCGGAAGATTCGGGTCCTATTGAGTGGGAAGAGTTTAAGGGAGCTTTTCTTGGCAAGTACTTTCCCCGAGAGAGAAGAGAAGTCAAGGTGGAGGAGTTTATTAATCTCAAGCAAGGCAATATGAGTGTTGAGGAGTACTCTTTGAAATTCTCAACATTGTCTAGGTATGCTCCTTCTCTTGTGTCCAATCCAAGAGATGAAATGAGTCGCTTTTGTACCGGAGTAGCCGACTTGGTGAAGGAAGAATGTCGTACCGCTATGCTTCATAATGATATGACCCTATCTAGACTCATGGTGTAAGCACAATCTATTGAGGAGTCTAAACTTAGGAGGATAACTAGAAGTTTGAAAAGGAGTGTTGCTAGTGATAAAGAGCAACCTAGGTTCAAGAGAAGAGTTCAATCTCAAGAAGGGCCTAGGAGGGCTAAGATGAGGTTTGAGAAAGGAGGTAGTTCCAAGGATGGCAAAATTACTTGTGCCAATTGTGGCAAGAAACACTATGGTGAGTGTCTATTGGGTACCGGGAATTGCTTTGGTTGTGGTAAGGAAGGACATAAGGCTAGGGATTGTCCTACGATTGCTTCTAGAGGTAGAGAGGGTAAGCAAGTTACTCCTAGTGTTCCAAACGAAGATGCTCCAACTAAGAGGCGTTTCTAAGCACTCCGTACTAGAGTTGAGAAGCCGGATGAGAATGAGGGTAATGATGATGTTGGTAAGTTCTCTTTCTTTTGTTAAGATTTGAGTTCCTTCTAAGTGGGGGAGTATGGTTTGTAGATGGGATAAAAGTTCTTGAATTTGTTGCTTGTGCATGGTGTTTAGGAGTTTGGTTGAAATAGATTTTCATTAACTTCTTGCATTGTGTGTTTTATGAAGCTTTGAGCATATTGTGTGATGTGTTTACATGATGTTATCTTGCATTTTAGCATGTCTATATAAAGGATTGCCTAAAAATTATATTTTTTGGAAAATTTGCAAAAATCACTGTAGCTTGTTAAATTGCTCACTGTAATATTTTTGTAAAAATGACTTTTTGATTCGTTTGGTCTAAAATTGTGGTAATGTGGTTAAACTGATGTATATGAGTAGGGTATTGAGTATAAAATAGTTTTTGCTATTTGGATTGAAGCATGTGAGTTTTGTAGCTTAACGAGTTATAGAATTGTCTTCTAGTTTCTTGTTGTGTGAATCTTTGATTATGTGGAGTTGATGTTTTCTTCTTGGTTATGTGTTTTATGGTTTGGTTATGTGCTGTTAGTTGAGTCTCTAATCTTGGAAATGTTCGGAGAGTGGCAAGTGTCATTCGAGGACGAATGTTGTCCAAGTGGGGAGATGTAAGACCTAAAAATAGCTTAGGTTCTAGAGAAACATGTTGGTCTTGGTGTTCTAAGGTCCTAAATATGTTTAATATGTGTATAGAGGCAGTAGCTAAAGTATTAGAGGTGTTGGAAGTCAAACGTCAAGGGACGACTAAGACGTTTGACGACTAAGTCACCTAAATGTCTCTTATGTGGTTCTATGTGTTTATGTGTGTTTATGGTGATTTTAAGGTTCTTAATAGTTAATATATCATGTATAGTCAGTGGTTAATGTTTCGTGAAGTTTGGAGGTCAAACGATCAAGAACGTCAAGGTGTTCGAAAGATATGCCTTGAGTCGACCTTGTACGTCTAGGCGAGTTTCCTTGAGTTTTACGTGTTCGTTTTTGATGAAATTCATGTGAGAGGTGTTAAACTCATAGATGATCATATTTGGATTGGAAACGTCCGTAAATTATCCCCAAGACCATCGAAGGGTCCTTGAGGAAGGACCCAAAAGTCTGTGTGCAGGCTGTCCCAGGCAGCCTTGGCGACGGAGCAGTCGACGGCCTGTAATGGCTGTGACGCCCCATCACAAGGGTTCCGTCGTGGGGTAAGGGTGTAGTTGGAACCAAGCCACTGTTGCTTGCAACGGAGGGCCATGACGCACCGTGTCAGCCGTGATGCCCCGTCATGGGCATGTTGTCGTGGGCTGTTTCCCTCGAGCAGATTTTCTGCCAAGTCAGGGGTGAATTGGTAAATTCACCCACTTCCAAATAAGAGTTTAGGCGGTTTGTTAAGGGTCTTATGGGTATTTTAATTAACTATATAAGTAGTTAACACCCTAAAGACTTCATTCTTCCAAATTGAAAATCCAAAACTCTTAGAAATATCCCAAAACCTCCATTGAAGACTCCATTGAAGAGGCAGATTGGTGAGGGTTTCTTGTGTGGAAATTCTTCATAAAAGTGAAGAATTATCATCCTTGAGGTATGGCTTTTGGATCCTTTAATCTTATTTCATCAAGGAGCCCAATTCTCAAGATGTTTTACAAAGTTTTCTAAAGTGAATTGTCCAATTTCGGGATTCTACCATGGGTTCTTGCATAAATGATTTCTAAACATTGAATTATGATCTAATTGATATTGTATTGATATTTCAACATAAATTACCTATGAACCCATGTAATTGATGAACCCTAATTTTGACTACTTTTTGGGTTACTTGATATTAAGCTAATATTGTGAATTATTGTGTAGTTTCTTATGGGCTTTCTATTGATGTAAGAATTGTATTCATTGATATATAATTGATCTTAGATTGCTAAACCTAGATTGAATTGATGTATATTCATTGAATTTTATGGTTATTACTTTGAATTATTGTTCATGGCCATGGGTAAGGCCTTGTGATGTTGAATTGGTTGATTTGGCATTCAATTGAAGTGTGGATATGGGATGAAGGTATGCTGCCCCGTTTTCCTTAATTTGATATTAATTATACTTCAATTCTATTGTGTTTGGTATGGTCCACTTATGGTGGCGGTGTTATGTGTTTTACTTGGAATCTTGTCGGCATTACTTTATGCAATATTATGAGCATGGCCTTATTGGCAATTACTTGAAGTTATGTGGCTTTTTGTGTAGTTGATGATGTGAAGTATGGCATTACCTATCTACATGTGAGGTTATATAGTCATGTATGTGTTCTTCTAGTTATGTTACCTTAAGTGATCATGTTAGACTTCGACTTGATATTATGAATGTAGTGTTAGGTTAAGTCTTGGTTATTCCTACTTGACTTTATGAGTCTATGTGGAGTATATTAATGCTGTTATGATGATATATAGGGTGACTTGAAGATGTTAGGTTGTTTTAGAGGTGTTTCTTGAATGACTTGTATCATGTGTTAAAAGTGAAGTATGTGATGTCTTGTCTTGGTTGACTTGTATCTCTTGCTTGATGTAAATATGATTATGGATATGGGATGTCTTGATGTAGGGTTTATAACTCTTAGTCTTGAATGCATGAATGACATGTGACTTTAAATGATGTTATGAGAGTCTCTTATGTTCAAACGTTGACTTAAGGGGAAGGTTAAGATTGATTGAAGTGTAAACCGTAATGGTATCCTTCAAAGTAAAGGAATGATCGACTTAAGGTTAGTTGGATGGAACGACATCATATTAACACTTAGGAAAGTCATCATGAGCTTCTTATCGCCATTGTGAGGTAGCCCTAGTGGACCTTCTTGGTAGGGTAAATGTAATTGGGTTATGAACTAGATATGGAACCCTTTTATGTAAACCTAATGTATGAAATACTCTATGAGAAAGAAGGATAGCACCGAGTGAGTATGGCAAGGGAAGTAGTTCTAGTTAAGCATGAGACTAGAATACAAAGAAGCCCTTCATATTCCTTAACCATATGCCTTCATGGGATGTGTCCAAGTTCTACCATTGGCAAGTAGAACAACCTCATCGGAGTAGGATAGAACTCCGGATTCCATGTCTTGCTACCATGGTCTATGTCGGTTATTGCCTATTCTCATCATGTGGAATACCTATTAGCATTAGATAAGTGTATGAGGTTTAGGTGGTGGTATGGGACGCTATCTAGACATTGCACAATAGGCTTTGAAGGTGTTATGTGGAGTTTTCTAGGTCTTGTCCAAGACCATTACGTGAGTGTCTTATGTGATGTATGAGTCTTAATGAACTAATGAACTAATGACCTATGTTAGTAACTATGTAAATGAATGAGTACCTAAACTAAAGTGGCTTCAGCATTCCTTAGCTAAAGTGTGAGGAGGGCATGGAAGGATGATCTCTTCATGTCATATTTTGGAAGTCTTGAGGATGACTATAGTTAGGGAAGTTGGTTAATCTTGTTGACATGATCTAAGCCTTAGGTAGTCTTAAGGACTACTTAGGTAATCTTGAAGAGGTCACTATGGACGTTATCTTCTTGATTTACTTAAGTAGGTCTTTTGATAGCCTTTGGGTAGAGAATGTCATATCACCTATGGTTGGTGATTTAGTGAGAATGATTCTACTATAAGGAGTCCATAGGATCACTTGAGTGTGTGTGAAAGGGATTGTATGCGCGGTTCATTCACATTTTACTTATGGGAGACTTAGGATTCATGATTGGTAGAGAAATCTCACAATGATGTTTATGATTGCTTTATAAGTATGTATGTAACATTGTAGGTAATCTTAAGGGTCGTTTAGGCACATCTAGAGAGGGTGTATGGGCGGTCTCTCTTTGTGTGACTTAAGTGAATCTTAGGATGACTTTAATTGAGGGAATTACATGCTAGAAGTTGAGTTTTAAGAGGATTTAGCAATTCACTGTAACAGTGAATTAATTCACTGTACAGTGAATATAGCTCAGTGTAAAGTGATGCTTAAAAATGATATTTTTGGTTAATTGTTATCTTATGTGTTTCTTAATTGCTAAATGATGTTCTTCTGATTAAAGTATGATTTATAAAATGAAAATATGCATATTTCCAATAAGGTCTGTTTTCATGATTTTATGCATATAGCCATACTTAGTACATGTGGTTGTACTAATTCCATGCTTTATTTTCTATTTATAGTTCTTGGTAGGTGAAGAGCTTGTGAAGTGAAGACTTGGACTTAGAAGATCGTTCAAGAAGAAGTTGAAGTATGTCCTCAATTGACTAGAGGGCATATGTCTTTTATTGTTTTCTTTGAAGTATTGTAATAGACTATGTCTTTCCATTTTCGTATTGAAGTATGGGCCGTGTCCCAAAGTACTCTTGTGTCTTAAGATGATGATATTGAGACTTAGAATTTCTATTACTTTTATATGAAAGAGATTTTTAAAGACTATATTATTTTTGGTGAAACGTTTTAATTCCGCACAACTTTTCACTATGTATATGCAATGAATGATATGAATGTGGCTTGTCTTAGAACTCTGAGAGTTCGACGATGCCGGTCGCAATCCGAAGATTGCACCCTATCTTCTAGGATATGGTTTCGGGTTGTGACAATGTTAGTGTCAGAGCATAGGTTGGTGAAAGTAGTCTTAGGTATCAAAAGTCTCATCAAGTCACGTATAGTAGAGTCTAGACCATCGGTGTGAGTCGCGACACATCTATGGGCGTGAGGCTATAGTACGATTGAGTTTCCCTTCTTTTCTACTCCTATATCGTGCGGTAGAGTAAATGTTATGATTATCCTTCTTATGAGTTTCCTTGTGTTTGCTAGGAGATGAATACTAGAAGGATGGCAGCTAGAAGGTTGGAAGAGGAGAAGGTGAATGAGGAGATTCCTCAAGTTGAGCAAGTTGAGCAAGTTGCTCAAGGTGCTCAAGGTGCTCAAGGTGCTCAAGTGCCTCCCCAAGGTGATCATGTTCCTAATGTGGGTGGAGGTAATGATGTTCCGGTGGTTCATCCGGAGTTGACTACTCAAGAGATTAGAGAGACTTTGATGGCTTTAGCTCAAGCCGTAACTACTCAAATCAATTTGAGTATGATGCCTAGGGTTGTGGAGAGCACTATGACTTCTAGGTTGAGAGACTTTGTGAGGATGAATCCTCCTATCTTTCTTGGCTCTAAGGTGAATGAGGATCCCCAAGAATTTCATGATGGTGTGTCCAAAGTTTTGAGTGCTATTGGAGTTACATCTAGGGAGAAGGCGGAGTTGGCTTCTTATCAATTGAGAGATGTTTCTCAAATTTGGTACACTCAATGGAAGGACAATAGGCTGGAAGATTCGGGTCCTATTGAGTGGGAAGAGTTTAAGGGAGATTTTCTTGGCAAGTACTTTCCCCGAGAGAGAAGAGAAGTCAAGGTGGAGGAGTTTATTAATCTCAAGCAAGGCAATATGAGTGTTCAAGAGTACTCTTTGAAATTCTCGACATTGTCTAGGTATGCTCCTTCTCTTGTGTCCAATTCAAGAGATGAAATGAGTCGCTTTTGTACCGGAGTAGCCGACTTGGTGAAGGAAGAATGTCGTACCGCTATGCTTCATGATGATATGACCCTATCTAGACTCATGGTGTATGCACAATCTATTGAGGAGTCTAAACTTAGGAGGATGGCTAGAAGTTTGAAAAAGAGTGTTGCTAGTGATCAAGAGCAACCTAGGTTCAAGAAAAGAGTTCAATCTCAAGAAGAGCCTAGGAGGGCTAAGATGAGGTTTGAGAAAGGAGGTAGTTCCAAGGATGGCAAAATTACTTGTGCCAATTGTGGCAAGAAACACTATGGTGAGTGTCTATTGGGTACCGGGAATTGCTTTGGTTGTGGTAAGGAAGGACATAAGGCTAGGGATTGTCCTACGATTGCTTCTAGAGGTAGAGAGGGTAAGCAAGTTACTCCTAGTGTTCCAAAGGAAGATGCTCCAACTAAGAGGCATTTCTATGCACTCTGTACTAGAGTTGAGAAGCCGGATGAGAATGAGGGTGATGATGATGTTGGTAAGTTCTCTTTCTTTTGTTAAGATTTGAGTTCCTTCTAAGTGGGGGAGTATGGTTTGTAGATGGGATAGAAGTTCTTGAATTTGTTGCTTGTGCATGGTGTTTAGGAGTTTGGTTGAAATTGAATTTCATTAACTTCTTGCATTGTGTGTTTTATGAAGCTTTGAGCATGTTGTGTGATGTGTTTACATGATGTTATCTTGCATTTTAGCATGTCTATATAAAGGATTGCCTAAAAATTGTATTTTTTGGAAGAAAAATCACCGTAGCTTGTTAAATTGCTCACTATAATATTTTTGTAAAAATGACTTTTTGATTCGTTTGTCTAAAATTGTGGTAATGTGGTTAGAACTGATGTATATGAGTAGGTTATAGAGTATAAAATAAGTTTTTGCTATTTGGATTGAAGCATGTGAGTTTTGTAGCTTAACGAGTTATAGAATTGTCTTCTAGTTTCTTGTCGTGTTGTGAATCTTTTGATTATGTGGAGTTGATGTTTTCTTCTTGGTTATGTGTTTTATGGTTTGATTATGTGCTGTTAGTTGAGTCTCTAATCTTGGAAATGTTCGGAGAGTGGCAAATGTCATTCGAGGACGAATGTTGTCCAAGTGGGGGAGAATGTAAGACCTAAAAAATAGCTTAGGTTCTCTAGAGACTAACATGTTGGTATTGGTGTTCTAAGGTCCTAAATATGTTTAATATATGGTATAGAGGCAGTAGCTAAAGTATTAGAGGTGTTGGAAGTCAAACGTCAAGGGACGACTAAGACGTTTGACGACTAAGTCACCTAAATGTCTCTTATGTGGTTCTATGTGTTTATGTGTGTTTCATGGTGATTTAAGGTTCTTAATATAGTTAATATATCATGTGTAGTCAGTGGTTAATGTTTCGTGAAGTTTGGAGGTCAACCGATCAAGAACGTCAAAGGTGTTCGAAAGATATGCCTTGAGTCGACCTTGTACGTCTAGGCGAGTTTCCTTGAGTTTTACGTGTTCGTTTTTGATGAACTTCGTGTGAGAGGTGTTAAACTCATAGATGATCATATTTGGATTGGAAACGTCCAGTAAATTATCCCCAAAGACCATCGAAGGGTCCTTGAGGAAGGACCCAAAAGTCTGTGTGCAGGCTGTCCCACGCAGCCTTGGCGACGGAGCAGTCGACGGCCTGTAATGGCTGTGACGCCCCATCACAAGTTCCGTCGTGGGGTACTTGTCCAAGGGTGTAGTTGGGAACCTTGGCAAGCCACTGTTGCTTGAACGGAGGGCCATGACGCACCATGTCAGCCGTGATGCCCCGTCATGGGCAGGTCGTCGTAGGCTGTTTCCCTGCTAGCAGATTTTCTGCCAAGTCAGGGGTGAATTGATAAATTCACCCACTTCCAAATAAGAGTTTAGGCGGTCTTTTAAGGGTCTTATGGGTATTTTAATTAACTATATAAGTAGTTAACACCCTAAAGACTTCATTCTTCCAAATTGAAAACCCAAAACTCTTAGAAATATCCCAAAACCTCCATTGAAGACTCCATTGAAGAGGCAAATTGGTGAGGGGTTCTTGTGTGGAAATTCTTCAAAAAGTGAAGAATTATCATCCTTGAGGTATGGCTTTGATCCTTGAAACTTATTTCATCAAGGAGCCCAATTCTCAAAGATGTTAACAAAGTTTTCTGAAGTAAATTGTCTAATTTCGGGATTCTACCATGGGTTCTTGCATAAATGATTTCTAAACATTGAATTATTATCTAATTGATATTGTATTGATAATTTCAACATAAATTACCTATGAACCCATGTAAATTGATGAACGCTAGTTTTGACTACTTTTTGGGTTACTTGATATTAAGCTAATATTGTGAATTGTTGTGTAGTTTCTTATGGGCTTTCTATTGATGTAAGAATTGTATTCATTGATATATAATTGATCTTAGATTTCTAAACCTAGATTGAATTGATGTAGATTCATTGACTTTTATGGTTATTGCTTTGAATTATTGTTCATGGCCATGGGTAAGAGCCTTGTGATGTTGAATTGGTTGATTTGGCATTGAATTGAAGTGTGGATGTGGGATGAAGGTATGCTGCCCCGTTTTCCTTAATTTGATATTAATTATACTTCGATTCTATTGTGTTTGGTATGGTCCACTTATGGTGCGGTGTTATGTGTTTTACTTGGAATTGATGTGGCCTTGTCGGCGTTACTTTATGCAATATTATGAGCATGGCCTTATTGGCAATTACTTGAAGTTATGTGGCTATTTGTGTAGTTGATGATGTGAAGTATGGCATTACCTATCTACATGTGAGGTTATATAGTCATGTATGTGTTCTTCTAGTTATGTTGCCTTAAGTGATCATGTTAGACTTCGACTTGATATTATGAATGTAGTGTTAGGTTAAGTCTTGGTTATTCCTACTTGACTTTATGAGTCTATGTGGAGTATATTAATGTGTTATGATGATATATAGGGTGACTTGAAGATGTTAGGTTGTTTTAGAGGTGTTTCTAGAATGACTTGTATCATGTGTTAAAAGTGAAGTATGTGATGTCTTGTCTTGGTTGACTTGTATCTCTTGCTTGATGTAAATATGATTATGGATATGTGATGTCTTGATGTAGGTGTTATAACTCTTAGTCTTGAATGCATGAATGACATGTTACTTTAAATGATGTTATGAGAGTCTCTTATGTGCAAACCTTGACTTAAGGGGAAGGTTAAGATTGATTGAAGTGTAAACCGTAATGGTATCCTTCAAAGTAAAGGAATGATGGACTTAAGGTTAGTTGGCTGGAACGGCATCATATTAACACTTAGGAAAGTCATCATGAGCTTCTTATCGCCATTGTGAGGTAGCCCTAGTGGACCTTCCTTGGTAGGGTAAATGTAATTGGGTTATGAACTAGATATGGAACCCTTTTATGTAAACCTAATGTATGAAATACTCTATGAGAAAGAAGGCTAGCACCGAGTGAGTATGGCAAGGGAAGTAGTTCTAGTTAAGCATGAGACTTGAATACAAAGAAGCCCTTCATATTCCTTAACCATGTGCCTACATGGGATGTGTCCAAGTTCTACCATTGGCAAGTAGAACAACCTCATCGGAGTAGGATAGAACCCGGATTCCATGTCTTGCTACCATGGTCTATGTCGGTTATTGCCTATTATCATATGTGGAATACCTATTAGCATTAGATAAGTGTATGAGGTTTAGGTGGTGGTATGACGCTATCTAGACATTGCACAATAGGCTTTGAAGGTGTTATGTGGAGATTCCTAGGTCTTGTCCAAGACCATTACGTGAGTGTCTTATGTGATGTATGAGTCTTAATGAACTAATGACCTATGTTAGTAACTATGTAAATGAATGAGTACCTAATCTAAAGTGGCTTAAGCATTCCTTAGCTAAAGTGTGAGGAGGGCATGGAAGGATGATCTCTTCATGTCTTATCTTTGGAAGTCTTGAGGATGACTCTAGTTAGGGAAGTTGGTTAATCTTGTTACATGATCTAAGCCTTAGGTAGTCTTAAGGACTATTTAGGTAATCTTGAAGAGGTCACTATGGACGTTATCTTCTTGATTTACTTAAGTAGGTCTGTTGATAGCCTTTGGGTAGAAAAAGTCATATAACCTATGGTTGGTGATTTAGTGAGAATGATTCTACTATAAGGAGTCCATAGGATCACTTGAGTGTGTGTAAGGGATTGTATGGGCGGTTCCTTCACATTTTACTTATGGGAGACTTAGGATTCATGATTGGTAGAGAAATCTCACAATGATGTTTATGATTGCTTTTAAGTATGTAACTCATTGTAGGTAATCTTAAGGGTCGTTTAGGCACATCTAGAGAGGGTGTATGGGCGGTCTCTCTTTGTGTGACTTAAGTGAATCTTAGGATGACTTTAAGTGAGGGAATTACATGCTAGAAGTTGAGTTTTAAGAGATTTAGCAATTCACTGTAACAGTGAATATATTCACTGTAAAGTGATGCTTAAATGGTATTTTGTTAATTGTTATCTTATGTGTTTCTTAATTGCTAAATGATGTTCTTATGATTAAAGTATGATTTATAAAATGAAAAGATGCATATTTCCAATAAAGTCCATTTTCATGATTTTATGCATATAGCCATACTTAGTACATGTGGTTGTACTAATTCCATGCTTTATTTTTATCTATAGTTCTTGGTAGGTGAAGAGCTTGTGAAGTGAAGACTTGGACTTAGAAGATCGTTCAAGAAGAAGTTGAAGTATGTCCTCAATTGACTCGAGGGCATATGTCTTTTATTGTTTTCTTTGAAGTATTGTAATAGACTATGTCTTTCTATTTTCGTATTGAAGTATGGGCCGTGTCCCAAAGTACTCTTGTGTCTTAAGATGATGATATTGATACTTAGCATTTCTATTACTTTTATATAAAGAGATTTTTAAAGACTATATTATAAAGACTATATTATGTTTTGGTGAAAAGTTTTAATTCCGCACTACTTTTCACTATGTATATGCAATGAATGATATGAATGAGGCTTGTGTTAGAACTCTGAGAGTTCTGACGCCGGTCGCAATCCGAAGATTGCACCCTATCTTCTA
>JAJJBR010002708.1:0-19210 GCA_022817965.1 Solanum lycopersicoides
ATTGGAAAGAAATAGACACAGTTATGTTCTCTGGAATATTAGGATATTATGATCAATTCTATATAAAAGTATATGTCCAGAATAAGCTCTAGATCCCAGCTGAGATTTAATTTCCACTTACAATAAGCCAACTTCCTACTACAGCAGCACAAAGACATACGGTTTCATCTTAGATTTAAAAAATTAGAGCTATTATGTACACGAAATTGAGTGGAGGGGGAATCAAGCAGTCGAAAATGGACCATTCTGCAAGCGCAACATGTGATTTTCATATGAAAAGATGTAATGGTTGATCAATCCTTGTAGGCTTAAGCATGAAACCGGTCACAATCATTGGCACCATTCTTAGTGAAAAGGGATATAAGACCATTCTTCATTCTGGATACTGATTCTCTGAATGTTACTGAGCTCTTCTCTGCAGTTGCACTAAGATCCTGAACTATTCCGTTGACCACTGAACCAACTGGAGCTCCTTCTATATATGCCTTGCATGCAGAGAGAATGTCTACAGCATGGCAACGGAAATGACCTTTGACAAGGTCTTCAAAATGCTGCATGCAAAATAAACAATTAATTAAAAGTATCAATCTATCGTAATAAAGAATACTACTTCACAAGTAACCTCAAGATAGAGATGCATACTTAAAAAGAGTTCTCAAGATTAGTTATTTGCACCATTTACATCTGCAAACATCCATTATCACTCCGACTGCAAAACTAGTTGAAGAAATTGCTCAACTATATAGTTAAAATGTTTTGATAGTCCATTTGTTTTAAAATATGTTTGCTTGGATACACATGAACAAGAGTAGAATTAGTTTTGTTTTCAACTTTATAGCTTTTCCGTTGGAATATAGCTATTTAAGTAGTCAAAAGAAACTATGCCACCACGTCCAACCTTGTTTCCGAAACCAGGTACTGTCTGCACTTGGTTCCGAATGTTGAGGAACCTAAGCAGAAAAAATTCAACTTACAATAACAAATTGAAACATCACTTATTAAGACGCAGCCACAGAGCTAACTTTACCAACTTCTTTTCACCCGTATATACCTAACACTGAGAACCTTCCCGTACCCCTTCTTCCAATATTACTTTACTGACTATATGCAAGCAGAAAAATTACAGAACAACAAAGCAACATAAGATGCTTTTGATCGCTTTTTCCCAGATAAACCTATGTTACCAGTATTGCAGACAGATTAAATGTGACACCAATTAACAAAAAGAATGAAAAGGACGGCATTAATCTACAATAAACAACCAGTCATTAAGAAGTCGGCGAAATCTCAGGAGATCCAGAAATTCAACGGAAAAGACATTCTTGGACAACAGTGGGAGTACAATTGGATGTTACTTTTCAACAGAATAATTGAATGAAGTAGAAGTTAAGAAAATGATCCAACATCATACCTTTGGTGGCCTCCTCAACGTATATGTCATTGTTTTCAAAGATAGAACAAAAGCATCTTCATTGTAAGAGTTAGATCTCCTCTGTCCCTCAGGTCCAGCATATGAAGCTTCATATCCAGGCTCATTAAAGAAAGGCTTTGAATTCAAAATTAGAGCTTGTATGGAAACCAAGACTTGCAGCATGGTCGATGAATTGGGCATCCACCTCTCGTTACCTTTACCAGTCCAAGTGTTCAGAAGACTGAGACAGACTTTTCCACAATCATACAAGTTGGGATTCAGTCTCAAACCGCCAGAATAGTAGTAAACCATCTAATGAAAAGGGAAAATATGTAAATAAATATATTTATAATTCCATGCTACAAAATAAAAAAAAAAAACAAGAACACTCCAATACATACTGGTGGCACATCAGGGTAATTTTGAGGGAACAGGACATCAAAGACAAAGAGACCATCATGGTATGGAGTGCCTTGTGGCCCAATGATGACAGCCCTAAGGAGATCCATCCTTGCTTCATAGACCCTTACATATATTGTATCTGAAGGTGAGAGAGAGTGTGAGTTCAACATAAATCCTCAAACGGATCAGATAGATTTACAGCAGTCTACGAATGAGAGGACATCCCACAGAATCAAATCCACACAAAGTTCTCTATTATTCCAGATAAATGTGCAACAAGTCACAAAGAGGATAGAGTCCTAAATTTGCAGCGGATAAGGGAGTTGAGGTGGGGAAAAACAGATAGGAAAGCAAGAATCGCTATTCTGTCATTTACTTGTGACAAAACAATGTGTCAAAATATGAATTGCAATGGATATCATCAGAAACAAAACATCTTTTCATGAATCACACATATCACATGAGTCAATTGCTGCATTTACCATTATAGCCAGCACAAGAAGGTTAAGAAGGTTAGACTGAGAAAACCACGTTCACAAGACTCTAAAGCAGGAAAACATTGATACATTAACAAAGATATGAAATACGAAACCAACAAAATAACTAATGGAGTCACTAACAGCATCTGACTCACCAGGTAAATCATTTTCCAATATTTTCCACTCATCCTGAACTTTCTTACTCCATGCCTTAGGTGGCTATTAAAAAAGTAACAGCACAGGTTAGTACAGTCACATTCATGATTTAACAAAAAAATAAAATAGCAGAAAATGACCTGCAAAGCACAAGAAATTCCCTTACAAGTTACCTGTTGTCCCTTAACGCCCAAGTTACTGTAATGATGATCTGAGAAGTCCTCTACCACATCAAAATGCTTAAAACTTTGATACTTTTTCATGAGCTCATCTTCAGTTACCTCTTCCTTCCCACAGGAATTTGACCCTCCAGACACCAGAGAACTGCTTGAAGCAGGGACCTGAGCAAAGCTACTACTTGCATGCTCAGAAACTGTAGGATTCAATGTCTGAGCACCTGCTAGATGACTCGAAGAGCTAACTTGGGAAGACACTTTTGAACTAGGAGCAGGTTCATTTAACCAAGAAACTGTTGCCTCAACACCAGCGGGCAAATCAACATTATCAAATTGTGCTTGCATATTCAAGTAATCACATTCATCTTCCTCATCATCATAATACATATAGTCCTCGTCATCATCATAGTTTGACATATCATCACAATCATCCAACCCATCATCTCCGTCATTCTCATCCTCGTGAAATGTAATGTCTGAATTGGAACTGTTCTTATTGCCAGATTCGGTAGATCCAGGTGTGGAACCAGCTACAGTATCTGGATTATCCTCAGTCATAACCTCCTGTAAGTTAAAACAAACCAAATATGTAAAGCAAATGAAAATGGCCTTCGGATATTCAAATCGTAAACATTCCGAAGCATAGATCAATTACTGCATGCACAATTTCAAAATCACTTTCTTTAACCCTAATCCCCTGCCCATGCCCAGGAGTATGACCTAACGAGGATTGAATGTTCGCAAACCTTACCCCGTTCTTATAGACAACAATTTCCAAAATTCATTTCTTCAATTCAAAATGATTCACAATCACAATTCTTCGATGATCATACTTCAATACTAACAACAACATTCATGGAAACAACACTAAAAATGCAACTCTTACTAAAGTTCGCGATCAATTATACACAACGATTAATCCAACCAAAATCCTATCATAAAGCAATCGCGATCAACCGTCAATCAAAAAAAAAACGAAAAAAAACACAAGAAATGAGGAATTCAAAATACCTTTTTGTCTTTAACCTTCACAGAACCATCATGAGCAGAAATTTCTTGGATTTCAACGTCCATTGCAGCGCAGCGATTTCAATTTTTTCACAAAAAAATTCTCAGTGATGTCAAAAACCCTAACAAACACACTATCACTATGAACTATTCGGGTTTTAGAGAGAGCGATATTTTTGTTGCCTTATGAAATACGCTTCTAATCGTACGCTAGAAGGAACACGCTTTGTATAATACGCTAATATATCATGACACGTGTTAGGTTTTCATTGGGTAAGAGAATTTTATTTACCAATAGGAACATTAACTTACGGTGGTCTGCTGCTGCACTGGATAATTATTAGAGTTGACTTGCAGACTAAACCAAATAGTATTATTCTACGGAGATACTTTCGGTCTTATTATCATATCTTTTCAGCGAGAGCGTTTATTTATTTTTTATAAAAAATTGGAAATATATTTGATGTTTTGGTGTGTTGAAATATAAAATTGAAATTATTACATTGTGATATAAAAAAATTAAAATTTATAATCAAATTCTAATTTAAATTGAGACGAAGAATATAGATAAAATAAAAAAAACGTCTTTCCTTTTATTAAAACATTAATTGAAATATTATGGAAATTTCTTTACTTTCATTGCATTTGAACATGGAGTTGTTAGGTCACAAGTTTTTCAATAGTTATTGGAGTATTATATAAGCTTATTTTTTAATAAAAATGATTTTATATTTAAAAAAATTTAAATTTGAGACTTGTGATTAAAAATAAATAAGTACTTATTATTTCTGGATAATCCTTATTGGTTATAAGTATGAAAATTTATAATTGTACCAACGAAATTAGAGATTTTTTCACAAATAGCCAATTGGATTAACCGTTTATTTTTTATAGTCATATACATAAATTATACACAAACAATACATAATTATATGTATGTTTTATGTATGAATCATATACATTATATACTGTTTATTGATTATTTTAAGTTTAAGCATTCAGTTTACTAGCTATGTTGTTTAGTTCTTCATTATTATTTTTTCGAGAATCATGGGGAATAAAAGAGTATTATTTCTTTTATTCAATTTATATAATATCCTTTTTTGTTTTGTTTGTTCATACTAAAAACTTTAAATTATTACTTTTTATTTTTAATGAAATAATTTATAATTAGACCATTATATATGTTTTATTTTAAATTATAAATCTAAAAAAAAATCATTATATTTTTAAATATTATATCAAACCAAATAATACACATAAATTGAATATGTATTTCACCATTAATATAAATTAAGAATTTTTTTATCAATCTTTTTCGTTTAATAGATTTAAGTGGGGAAAAATTAAAAGTATTTCTAGAACTCCAAAATTGAATTTTATAGTCAATAGTCAAAACTCAAACATAATTTCCATCATCCAATATCTATAAAAAGTTAAAAAAAGATTTAATAAAAAAATAATTAGCGCGGTAAATATTTGGCGCCAAGTTTCCCTCCAAAAGTATTTCCCTCCATTTCAATAACTATACTTTGCTATAAATTGAGAAGAAAATTAACAATAAAATTCATCAAAATCTCAATTCAAATCTCCTTCTTCTTTTGATAAATTAGGTTTTACAGCATGGTGGTAGCCCTAGAACCTGGAAGATTCTACGGCAGCAGCCTCCCTAGACCTAGATTTTTCAAGCCCAACGAACAACGAGTAGATCCACCACGTTCCGTCCTCGATCCATTAATGTCATGGGCGGAGGAAGCTCACTGGTCCATGGGTGGCGTTAGCTTGACGCGTCACCGTCTTCAGGGCCGAATTGAAGGAAACATCGAGAAGCTACGTGCAGAGCGTGAGAAAACACCGGAAAAGGATTCTCCGGTGGCTCCGTGTACGGAGAGTAGTCCACCTATGCCGCCTGCTCCGTATGTGTTGAAGAGGAAAAGGAGGTTGGTTGATGAATCTGAGGATGATTTGGTGAGAAAGCTTGAGTTTGAAGAGAGTGATATGGAAGGTGTCGCCGGGAGGACGAGGAGCCGGAGGAATGAAGATGTTGTTGAGGTCAATCAGGTGAAGTCAAAGAGTGAAAAATTGAAGAAGAAGAAGAGTTCGAAGAAAGTTGAATCAGTGAAGAGAACTTCGCCTAGATTGTCGAAGCGCTGATCGCCTTGAAGGTGTTTGATCATTTGTCTCAATGAGTGAGATGTTGTTTGTTTAGAGTACAGTGATATAGTTTGCTTTCAGTTTTACATTATGCCTGTCAGTGAAATGTAGTTGAAATTTAGATCCTTTAGATAAATGATAAGAAATTTATGTGTTTTTATCTTCTTGAATGATCTGTTATACTAAATGGTTGCATTTATCGTAGCTAAATGTTGCATTGTTGAGATTTTGCTGTCTCTGATCAATCATAGTGCTGCATCTACTGGTTATGGGTCATTTGCTCTTCGTAATTGCTCGTTGTTTGATATTTATATTGAAGTTTAGATTACTTTGGATTTGTGCTGCGTAGAGGCTCATTTGGGGAAAGTGCTATGTATTAAGTAACAAGTAAAATAAAATCGAAATGCTATGTAAAGCAAATTCCAAAATGCACACTTACCAATAACATATCTCCAGCTGTCATCTACCTTCCTTCTCCCGTGAATCTAGGGTTTCAATCCTCACTACTCTGCCATTCCCAAATCTCAGATCTCAAAATTTTCCTCGATACTCTCAATTCATCTATACAAATACAAATGATCTCTGTTATTTTGCTCAATTTCACATCTAAATAGCTAAAACATATCCTTTTCTGATATCAATTTTTGTGAATGGGATCATCTGGGTTCTTCATAATCTGCATTCTTCATTCGCTAATAGCGACTTCTTGTGGTGTTTTGATAATGTTTTATCTGAACGAAGTCTCTGTTCTCGGGCATGGAATTGAAACAGCGAGAAAGCTACTGGGATCAACACCACATGATCAATTGTTGATAAAAACTTCTGATTCATTCGTTGGATTGCTGTTATGTGTAATTGGGTTATTGTTATTCATGGTGTCGTTTATTAAGGACAGGGAGTTTCAGAGCTTTTTCGCTAAAGGTTGTATCTTTCTTCATATATCAATGGCGTTATGGAGAGTTTATTTCGAAAGGAAAGTTGAGGATTTAGCTTATGATTGGCCTAGACAACTTGTTGGTGATTTTGTTCTTGCACTTTCTTGGGTGTTTTTTCTTGCTAGTTCATGGAGGGACAAGTATGATTAGTTGAAATTTCGATATTACGCGGGACGATTGAAAAAGGGTATAACGAACAATGATCCTTACATTTCTGTAAGAGGTTATTTTTAACTCTCAAATCCTAGATTTTTATGTCATATGACAATAGTTTTATCAGTTACGACTTTCTTAAAGGGAAGTTTAAAAACTTTACTACTTTGATGCTTTCAAGTTTCAAGTTTCAAGTCACTTTTTCTGTAAATCTCAATGGAATGGTACATTTGCAGCTTTTGTTCATTGTTTTCTTTTCTAAACTTTTGTTAGTTTAAGATGTTATCAAAAAGTAATGTTTTGATGGGAAAGATATTTATAACCTTTGCATAACACAATACACTAACATCAACATTAGAGTGATAAATACTCATTCATTCTTAATCAGATATTCAAATTTGAATTCTCGGTCACAAAATTATCTTTGTTAGAGAACGTTTCACCTTCAATGTGAAATTTTTTAACATAAATTTAAATTTAATCAAACTTCTGTATACCACTATGTGACTATTATCTCATTGATATAATATGTTCAATACATTTTTAATACAAATATAAAATTTGGACCAAGATTAATGAGTTCTTCCCACCCATAAACATATAAAAATTTGGACCAAGATCAATGTACATAAACCTTGTGTTGAAAGATGGCTAGTGATATGCAGCAGCAAAGAATCTTGGACCACACACAGACTTTGAGTATCAAAACAGTATTTCCTCTGTCCTATAGTGTCACTTTTCGTTTTTCGAGAATTAAATAATTTAATTTTGACCGGATATTTGCGTATAAATTTTTTAAATATTTTTAAAATAAAATTTATATATTTGTAAGCTACGTAAAGAATATATAAATCACAATAATTGATAATTCAAAATATTAAAATAATTTATGAAATACTTACTAATAAAAATAGACTTATTTAAATTTCGAAATGCAAAAAGTGTCGTGGACGGATAGAGTAATAAATGTTACCCATTTTTTGGACCCCTACCCCCACAAGAAAAACATTAAAAAAATTACTCTATGTTTGTGTCCATTCCTGCCATTATTTTATCTCTGCACTATCCGTAGGTGATTTATGCCTTTCATAGTGACTCACCCTTGCATGCATTAATACATTTTACTAATACAAAAATCGTATTCCATCTCCAAAAAGTATTTCACATCATTATCGAATCGATTGACATCAAACTCATCCCAATTTTTAGAGGAAGAAATCGATAAATACAACTTCTTTTGTATTATTAAAAAAAAATCATCAAACTACTCAAAAAAGTTGAGAATGATCTTGATTTTGTCATGTTCAGAAAAAAATCGTAATAACATTAATTCTAATTTCATGACAAAAAAGTGTATTGAGATTCAATTAATTCATTGAAGTGATACACTCTCTAATCTTAATTCGTGAAATTAACAATAACACTAATAACGAATTTTTTGAATTTTCACAAGTATAATTTAAAGAGGATATATATACGCAAATCTAACCAGCAGAGAAACTGTTTAATTTAGAAGAAGATAGATATTATTATTATAATTATTATTATTTCAGTCATATGTTACTAATCGGATTTGAGTAAGAGGAACATTTCAATAAACTATAGTTAATAAGATGGATAATTTTATTTTTGATAACGGTAAATTCTAATGTTGGTTCTTGTGATATTCTTCAAGTTGATTAAATGTAGTTTTTGTCCCTTTACATATAAAATATATTATATTAAATTATTTTAAAAAATATATTATTTTTAAATATGAAATATGAAATAATAATATAAATGAATGCAACACGTACACAAGTAATTAAATAATTCAATAGAAAGTAACTCGTTGAACTCGAAAAATTCACAAGCACGATGATTAAAATCTTATATTTTAATCAACTAAACATTAAATATACTTAAGTAGATATCTTATAACAACATCAAATTTTATCACTAATTTATGGGATATCTTTTAATTAATTAAACATTAAATATACCTAATCATTAATCAAATATCACATATCAACATCAAATTTTATCACTAATTTATGCACTAAATCTACTAATCTCAAAAAAAGAATTTCGTTTTTAACGCATCGCTAGAAGGTAAAAATTATTTCCTTTGATATTAGAAGCAGAATAGCTCAGAAAAACGATAAGTTATTTTTGTGTAGTTAACTTATAAATCACAAGTTGAACAACAACGATAATCCTTAAAAGAAAAAAGAAAAGAACAACAACGATAATATATTCAGTAAAGTTTTACTAAGTTGGAATTGAAGACAGTAAAGTATACACGAATCTTATCGTTATCTTTTTGGTTTTCTATTTCGTGTCTGATATTCACATTGGAGCACGCTTAAATCGGAATTAATATCGTAAAGTCCTACATTGAGGGTAATGTGTCTTTAACAAAAATAACTCCGTACTAAGGAGATTCAAATCTATACTTCTAACTAAAGATGAAGAAGTACTTATTGATATATGCAAATCTTATAAATACCTAGAAAAGATAAATATTATTTTCGAGAGATATTCAGCTCAAGTGCATCAAAACTTAAGTAAAAGAAATAGAAAATAAGGACAAATCAAAACTTCAAAATATGAAAAATAATCATTCATATTCGTATTAAAATAAGTTGACTACATCAAAATGTATTATATCGTGCGTGAACACGAGAGAAAGGTGAACGCGGAATATTTTCTGCATCGAGGTTCGAGTAACACCACGCAGTATAACAAGCGCGTTTGTATGTTGTTAGGGTAAAATAAAAGCATTCTAATATTATCCCTTTGTTTTACCAGGAAAAAAAACAGAGCAGAAAAAAAGTGAAGAAAATTAGAAATCCATTGAGAAAAATCAAAGTCCAAAAAAGCCATCAAATAAATGGCACAAATCGAAGAAAGTGAATCAATAATCTCATCTGTATTCTTCATCAAAATCATGAGCAAAAGAAGAACATGGGTTTTCTTATTCATCTCTGTTTACGCAATTTTGCTATCGATTTCATGGAATTTTCTCAAATCAGTACTTTCCTGGTACGAATCGACTATTTCAGCTAATTCCTCAATTTCTTATTCTAGGTGGCCTGTTTTGTATGCATCTGTGTTATTAGGTGTTGCTTTTGGGGTTCTTTCAATGGTAGCAGCTTTAGCTGTAGCTTTACCAGCTACTTTAGTAACTTGGATTACAATTTTGGTTTTGTTAACTTTTGCTGGAAAACCCAGAAGGGATTTGGTGTTAGAAGGCAAGAAATTGACTCTTGATATTACTCGATTTGTTATTAAGATTTTGATTAAAGAAGGGAATGTTGTTGCTGCTCTTTGTGCTGTTCTTGCTTATTTTTTTCTTGTTATTTCAAAGAATAAACAACTACAAAATGGTCTTGATGATCCTTGATCGTGGTGTTCGACTTAGCTTTTGTACGAGAGTACAACGAACGAACGAGATGGTACCATCTAGTGGTTGGGCAAATAGGAAATTGTAATTGTAATTTCTTTTTAAATTAGTCTGTGTATAATGAGATTTTATTTATTTTTGGTTAGTTTAGATTTAGGGTTTGAAAAGCTCAATTAGAAGATGTTTATCTAACAATATGTATGTTATAATGTTAAATGGGATTCTATTTTGTAGCTATAACAATTTTGTTATTTTTTGTCTCAATTTAAGAAATTCTAATTGTTTAGATTTATGACATAAAACAAGTTATATCAAAGAGTTTATGTAATTATAAGTCTATCACATCGAGGTTGAGTAAAATATCATATATATATATATATATATATACTTGTCAAACAACTTCATATTATAAAAAATTGAGGAAATACACAAGTATTCATAGACTATGATTGAAATCTCAGAGACACACCTTATCTAAACTAAGGTCTTATTACTCTTTGAATTTATATTTTAAAAAAGAATTAGTAAACAATTAATATAAAACGAAAACGAAGAAAAATAATATTAACTTATGACCGAACATCCAAAAAAAATCAAACTTTATCTTCCTTGGATTTTGGAGTGTGTTTTAGTAGGGATTTGAGTGAATGAGCAAGGAATGCATGTGTTTAAAAAGATGCAAAATCTTACTAATACAGAAATTAATTAACAATAATATACGAATAAAGTGTCTTCTTTTTCATTTTTTGTTCCCAATAAATGAGTAAGTGCTCAAAGAATAGGTCAGTTTATTTTACTATAAATATTGAATGCGGGCTCACCAAACAATGTGTATTTGATTTGAACCACCTGCAAATTGAACATTATTCAAGGATGCATATTTTTTTTTCGATTTTGACGTTGTTATTTAACTTATGCCTAGGGTTATTTATGATTATGATTAATAACTAAATCAAATCGCATTCAAAATTAAATCGATTAACAAAAGTTGATTATTTGGTTTAGTTTGGTTAGATTTGATTTTTAAATTTTGAAAATTGATAATATTTGGTTTGGTTTTGGTTTTACTAAAAAACAATCGAAAAAATAACCAAATCGAACCGATAAATTAGATATAGAAATTTTATAATTATTTATATATTATTCATAAATAAATTAAAAATATTTTGTTAAATTTTAATGAACTTAAGTTTTTAATTTTATCATTTTCTCAAGCCCGACACTTCAGTCCAAGTATAACAATTTCAAATCCACGTCCATCAAAATTCATTTTAGTCTTTACATATTATTGTACTTCACAATAGTCATACACTCTAATATTGCTTAATTGCTTGACTGAACCAACATTAGCTTTTCTGTAGATTGTTCATGTAATTGGTGTTTGTGTTTGTCGAGATACGTACGTACTCAAAAAAATTATTACTTTCAAACCGAATAAATCATAAAAATTGAACCAAACCGAACCAAACCGACAATAACCAAACCGTTGGTTATTTTTTTCGTTTGGTTTGGTTTGGTTTTAGAAATTTAAAAACCGACTAGATTGGTTTAGTTTTGGTTTTAATCAATAACCGACCAAATCGAACCATGAAGACCCCTACTTATGCCTATTATTTATTTATTTATATGTGTTTTATTTTGAATATATTTACAAATACGTTTGGAAAAATCTAACTTTAAATATAATGTCTAATGTTTTTTTTTTTTTAATTTCATGTGACTAAAGTTCAATCATCTTCGTCTTCTTTATCCATTTATACTAACTTAACATCTGAATTTAATAATGCATTTCGAGAACTATGTATTTAAGAAAACTTAATCCTAGTAGTAATTATGTAACTGGTCATACCACGGCTCATATTGCTGATTATGCTGCAACAAACAATATGCTTGACACTACTTAATTATAAATTGTAATTCGGCAGCTACAATTTTTCGATTTTTGTTATTTCTTTGATTTGTATAATCCGCATGATTTATAAAAATTTAGAATTGTGTATATGCTTACTCTAACTATTTGTATACGATTTATGAAAAAGTTATATAAATTACCATGTTTATATATTCGGAAAGGAAAATTTTTTATCTACATCTGGTGTTTACATCAAATTAATGTAATTTTCATTATTACGTGATTTAATGAAGTAAAATATATGTTAATTAATGATGGTTAAGTAAAATGAACTATAAATTAAAATATATGGCATGCATGTATTGACTTGGTGTATACACCCGGTGCGTTTACCCATTGGCAAGGGAAATATACAAAAAATTCTTAAATGTATAAATATAAATTTGTATATACTTACCATATTTGTATATTCGCAAACGAAATATACAAACAGACAGAAACATACAAACCGCAACCTCCATTGCAAACGAAACTATAGCTATAGAGCGCAATTATCAAAATTGTAGCTATAGGGCATTATTATGCATATTATGTTTGCTATTTCTGAAATTTAATTTCTCTATATTAAATAAACTTCAATTATATATGATTGAAGTTTTGGAAAATTGTATATAATGGCAAATTAATAAATCAAATTAAATGTTATAATCACACTTTAATTTAATTGTACCATGTAGCAAACTATTTGTCAGTCGTCTCTCTCCCTTAAACTCTCGCTCGCCACTCTCCCTCTCTCGCTCGCTCCCTCTCACTTTCATACAAACAAAAATGTATAACATGTGTTTCTATTTGTATAAAGCGAGAAAAAAATTGTATATATACATATATTTTCATTTCTCTCTCTCCCCTCTTCCAAATCCCGCTCGCCACCTCGTCTCTATCAATTATACAAACAGAAATGAATGTATAAATTGTGTTTCTGTGTATAAAGTGAGAGAAAATTGTATATATACTTGCAAATACATATATCATCGTCCTATACACTTATAATTATAAAATACAAATATTCCCCTGCTCAATTTTCTTTTGTCTTTCTCTCTTTCTCGTTTTATAGATACACAAATTATACAATTAATTTGTATACAACTGCTTTCTTTAGTATATGTATAGCGAATTATACAATTGGTTTCTTTATATATGTATATCGAATTATACATATTTATGTTTGCTATGGAGCGCAATTATGCAAACTTAAAGGTATAGATTCCCCTTAAATTTGTACCGTAAAGTCAGTTACACGCTTAAACTATCATGGCGACCTATTACACACCTCTGCTATTCGAAAGTGAATTTATTTACCCCCTAAAGCTGACATGAAAAAGAATAATTAAAAAAAAACATGCGCGTCAGATGAGACAGAAAGTAAAAAAAATAATTAAAAATCAAAATATTTATTACACCCCACCCCCACATCTCTTCTTCTTCACACTCCACAATTCTCATCTTCTTTACACCCCATTAAACTTAAAATAAACCAATAACAAGAAGCAATCAAGAAATAAATTACTTCAAATAAGAGTAAAATTTTGAGAGGTTTCAATTGTTGGAGCTTCGACGAACATTTTGAGGGATTGGGTGATCGATTGAAAATGGGAAGAAAATTATTTTTCTACTATATTGATTTTTTAAGAAACATCCATGAAAAAACACGGAAAAAGAACAAAGAATGTTTGTCCAGATCTGAAAAATATTTACAACTACAAACCGCAATAAATAACAATGGAAGCTCATTTTTGATGACCAACCAATGGAAGAAATTGAAGCAACCTTTTGTAGGTACATTTTGAAATGGAAGAACTCTTCAACTCCATCACTAAACTCCAGATTTCGGATAATTTTTTTGATGGTCATCGCTAAAAGATTTTTCTTTACCATTTTGCTGTGAAGAAGACATAATTATTAGAGAACTTTAATAATTGATTAAAAATTAATTAGTGTAAAATATAATTAAAAAATAAAACATAAATAATAAAGAAAATAAAGTAAAAAAGATTTAAAAAATACAATTTCTGACATGGCGCTGACGTAGCACTGATGTGGCAGCGAGTGTAATACATTGCATACTCTGAGAGTGGTGTTACACATATCAGGGTGGTATTAAACTCACTTTGAAGTAGTTAAGTTGTGTAATAAATCGTTATGATAGTTAAAGTGTGTAAGTGACTTTTCAGTACAAATTTAGAGAGGAATTTATGTCTTTTCCCTATACAAATATGAATTTTGTGTTTGCTATATCTGAAAGTTGGCTCTTGAAGTTTAGATAAAAATAACTAAAATCCAAATGACACAACTATCATTGGGTCATTTCTAAACTTAACTTGAGTTAGACATTAGTCCAAAGAGGATGGGCTGAATCTTGGGCTTGAATGTTGGGCCTCTCTATACTTTAATGGGCTTCATTGACATGCTGGCCAGGTAACTACTACACATAATAGAATCAAGAACATTATTTCAGCCAATAATTTGGAGATAAAATACAAGATTATTTTATCCATCGTTTTGATTATGTGTATTAATTAGTCCCGGAATTATGTATCACATCATTATACATATACAAATGATGGAATACCTTATTTCATGAGATATCATAATTTATTGAATAATTTTATTTATCTCATTCTCATACCAAATAACCCCTAAGGATTTGTTTAATAGGAAAATATGTTATCTCGAGATTAATAATGAATGGATTATAATTTAAGCCTATTTCTTATTAGACTTTATTATTTATAAAAAAATATTTAGAAGATACTAACTAGAAGACTACAAAGAGTTAAGACCCTACTAGAGACAATACCAATCTGGCATAGTCCCTGCCTCCCTGGAAAGATTATTTAATAAAATAATATCACTTTAAATCATGAATAGTTGAAATCTTAAATCAAGACAATATTAGATGAATTATATGAACCATGGTGTGTCCTAATCGGTTAATAAAATCATAATTCGTTCAATCCGTTTATATTTGTACAAGTGATAAACGCTTAGTTTATAGTCATAGTATAGGAGTAAAAGAAAAATATTAGGTACTCAAACAAGCTTGAATTTAAAATAAAGTAAAAGTTGATCAGATCAGATTATAACATGTTTTTAAGCTTATTGCAGTGCAAATAACGTTTTAACAGATTAATAACTCACTCATTTATTAACTTAATTGATTTTGATATTTTCAAATTCAGTTTAATCCAATTATTTGATACTTCTTATATGAACTATCTGAATAAAAATTTATTAAGGTTATGAAAAGGAGGAAATTTCTTCTTGATGACATTGTAGAATGATCATTAACATCTTTTTTCAGCTAAAATTGGATTAAAGCCAATGGACCCTTTATTTTATTTTCTATTTGGACTTATTATGTATGGAATATCTAAACAGATTATTAAAGACATCAAATCATAATAAAAATATTTATAAGATATATTCAGATTAAATTAGAACAAGTCATAATTCAAATGGTTAAATTAATTATATGAAATAATTCAAAAAGTTATCGATATATTTAACTTTTTATTTAAAAATATCATTATTTTTTTCTTGAAGAGGACCATATGATCCCTCGTGAGCAATACCTTACAATTTACTGTCGGTGGCTTTTGCATTATTGTTCATTAATACTATTCTATTATATGTTATACAATTATATAAATCATTATATCTTAATCATATGTATGATCATCTTCATATAAAATAATAAGCTATTTTTTAAATAAAATGAATAAAAATTAAATTAAGATTTTTCTTCTATTCAAATAATAATTGACAACATTTATTTAGAAGCTACGATCCCTATTTGTCCAATGACATGTCAATGAATTTAGTAAAAGAGTTTTGGTCTTGTTCTCATATAGACGGATTCAAAATTTGTTTATTGTGAATTTGAGTTTATAATTCAATCACAACTCATTTGATTTACTAGATTTGAAATCAATTATTTGTATTTAATTAGTAAATTTTCAACCTATAAAAAAAAATTGAACAAAATTATATGTTGGTCGATCCATAGTTGAAGTTGTACAAGATTTTCACTAAGAGGAATAAGGCAAATAATGCTTGCATTTAATATTTGAAACGTCAAAGCGAATTTTAAACTTTATTTTTGTGTTTAAGAAATCCAGAATCTAATATATACAATTTAATATTTTGATGAAAGGATTTAGATGAACATGACCTTTACGAGATCCTAGATCTGAACCTGACTTTTGTTGTTAAATTTTTTCTTTGTTTATTAGGTTGTGAAAATTATAAGCAAGCGCTTTTTTTTTTCCTTTTTTAAAGATCATATCGAATGAGGCTGATACAACACATTTAAAAAAGTAAATAAAGTCTATATAACTTCGCTGTAATTAATAAGTGATAAGTGTAAAATCATAAAAATAATTAATAATATATATATTAGATAAATTATCTATATTATATTTCTTACGATGCAAATTTTTCTCCAAAACTCTTCTAACGCAAAAATAAAAATATTTTGTTTATTAACTAGACATAACTTTTAAAAAGAATGACAAAGGTGGTCTTTATGGTCAAAATTCCATATTTTTAAAGCATGGTGTATAAAAGAAAAGCGTGATTGACTCCTTAAATCTAAATTAGTCACAATTATTGACCACAAATTTTTTTTTTTTTTTGTCTATATTAGTCAAAATAAATACATTAAAATAGAAAGGTAAAGTCTACTTGTTTTACCAACATTTATAACCTAAATTTTATTTTAACAATATCATAATATTTTTTGTTATCATAGGATCTAGACAATTTATTTTTAATGTCAACAAGGGGACATTAATCATAAATTAAGTGGATTTGTTTATTCCCGTGAATAAATTGCTTTTATGATGAAATAATTATTGTCGGACAATATAATAATAATAATGATACTTTAGATAGTAAGTTGGACAATATTTAATTTTTGGGTTGGTAATTTTATGACCTTTTGTAGAAAGAATCAATATGTACTTTTTTTTATTGAGTGTCTATGAAGTGGAAACAAGATCCTAACTATATAAATTAAATACTTTCATTTGTATCGAACATATTCTTAATTCAAAATAAATAATATTAATTATATCATATTAAGGATATATATTTTAAAGTTATTTTAGCTTTATAATTAATATTAGAGTTAATAGCTTGATATGACGAATATGGAATCTGAAGCTCAAATATATTAAATTACTTAGCAAAATTATAGTAAGTTAGTATCGATAATCAAGTTGTAAATATGTAGTCAATATGTTAAGAGTGTTTTTTTTCGTTTTGGAGAAAAATTGTTGAGTAATAAGGGTGATTATGTAATTTTTATGTTGGTATAAATAAAATTATTTAATTATCTAAAAATATATAATTGACCAAAAAGGCTAATAGGTTATGCATCCACGAAATGTTTAAATATTTATAGGCGATTATTACTTTTAAACTTTGAATTAAAACAATATATTATGATAATCAAACTATATATGATATATCCATTTGAACCATATAGACAATGATTGACTATAATTTAACACTTAAAGTGACTTGGGAACCTATTAATTAAGGATTTATCAATAGTCATTTGCTGTTTTTGCTTTTGTATTTTTGCATCGTAATATTTTTTTATAAATTATTGATCGTATTCTTAAAGAATTTATACTTGGATAGGCATAAAATTAATTTTCTAAGAGCAAAAAAAAAAAAAAGTAAAATGAGTCTATTTGAAAGATTAGACGTGCAATTAAATGTTAATCAATTACTTCATTGAGTGGATTAATGAGTACTAACCTTTTACCAAATTGTTGTTCAACATCGTTAATTTCTAATTTATTAGTTAAACACATTATTTGATTATTTTAAGTCAGACAACATCTTAAACAAAGTTGGTAAATATCCATAATTTGGATTAATTAGGTTAGTGTTTTGACGTGTTTAATTAACTTGTGATTCTATTGTATTCTTTCTATCCCATTTTAAGGTCAAATTTCTTTTTCTAGTGAAAATAACATCTTTCCCAAGTTTATTTCATCTGTTTTTTTTATCGTGTAGTTTTTTAGTAGCGGTGGAGTCAGCATTTTTATTGAGAAGTTCAAAACATAAGAAATAAAACACATGAAGAAGTCGAATGGAGTTCAACATGTGCTACATATATATAATATATAAAAAGATAATTTTAACCACGTATAAATAATGTATTTTTTTTTTCCGAAGTAAATTCACATGAACTCCTTGAACCCTTATTAATTGTGCCCCTATTTCAATCATTCAATGTGCATTACTTTACGTTACTATTTTCTTATAATTCAAACATATATACTTTTGAGTCGTGGACTTATCAGAAATTAACTTTTATATTCAATAAAAATAGTGGTGTAAATCTTGTTTTTCTTAAATCCTACTTATAGAATCACACTAGATATATTATCGTGCAAAACGAAAATATTATTATTTTTGAAATTAGTTAATAGATTGTGAATTTTTTTTTAGAAGAATATATTGGAGTATAAAAGTAGGGTTTCAATAAATGTCTCCTTTATTTGTGGACCATTTCCATTTTTTAATTCAAAGTAATTAATACAAATATGTAAAAGCTCCAGAAAAATCGGCAAGAAAATGGGCTTGATTGGTGTTGTTAATTAATTAAAATGGACGTAACCTCACTATATTAATTTTCTCTAATTATTTGACTACCAATAGTGAACATTTTCCTAAGTATAGTATTTCTCAACAAACCACACTAATTAGTCATGGTTAGGTAATATATTAAGGTAAAAACATAAATTAATTTTTATTATTATTATTTTGTTCATTTTAGTGGTTTCTAAAATGTTCGAATTGAGTTTCAATGAGAGTTCTAAGGTAACGAGTATCAAAATATTTTGAGGGGCAAATAAAAGATATAGATCGATAGGTTGTACGTTCTAAACTTTAGGGCGTAATTTCTAAATGTAAATACTATTATCCTCGAAAATAAAAGCATGAGCCTCAAATGTTGAATGCGTTTTATTATTTTAAGTTTTATTTTTTATTATTGGTTAATCATAATTATTCTTTATGCTAT
>JAJJBR010002709.1:7500-12500 GCA_022817965.1 Solanum lycopersicoides
AGACTTTTTTTTTGATCGAATTTTCTATTTCATATATTTTATTTGACTTTATATAAAAATATAAAAAATGGGAATTTTTTCTTGTTGCTTGAATATTAACTATTCAATTAAAATGAAATATTACAACTATAACAGACATTTTTGTTTTCAAATTAATTGGAACAAAAGAGGCCCGGCTGGGTACTGACCAGACCAGGCCATGAGAATAAGAGGGTCCTTTCGAACAAAATCAAGACAAAGAAAAGAGGTCTTCTTTATTTTTCTTGAGATTCTTGGCTCTTCTGAGCCCTTCCTTTACTTTAGATAAAGAGATAAAG
Source organism: Solanum lycopersicoides (assembly GCA_022817965.1). Taxonomy (NCBI): domain Eukaryota; kingdom Viridiplantae; phylum Streptophyta; class Magnoliopsida; order Solanales; family Solanaceae; genus Solanum; species Solanum lycopersicoides. Next base: position 7,818 of record JAJJBR010002709.1, read on the forward strand.
GAAATTGATGATAAAAGTTGTACATATCTATATAATATAGAAAGAAGAAAAGAGAGAAAGAAAGATTCTTTCCTTTATCTTAATGTGCTATCTCATGTATTAATTATCTTTTTCAATTGGGAGAGATGGCTGAGTGGGCTAAAGCGGCGGATTGCTAATCCGTTGTACGAGTTAATCGTACCGAGGGTTCGAATCCCTCTCTTTCCGTTGATGACTTGATTTTTTTTTTCAAATTTCGAAATCCTTTGTTCTTATTCTTAGTTAAATGTGTGGAATAGACCAAATCCTAAGAAAATTTGAAAATCAAGCAAGGAAAAACCTTTTTTATTTTATTCTTCACGTCCAGGATTACGTCCGGGATCATTAGATAGGAATCCAAAGATGAAGAGAGAAACAAAAAATATCACTACTGTGTAAACGAAGAGTTTGAGAGTAAGCATTACACAATCTCCAAGATGATTTTTTTGAAAAAAAAAAAAAAAGAGAATAGATCATCCATCGCATATCCTAGTTTGACACCAAGCAACGAAGCTCTTTCTCTAAAAGAATTTTCATAAATTCTTTTATAATAAGAGTTTGTCATTAACCAAATTTTTTATATACACAAGAGGAGCCTAATAAGGTCTTTCACTGGAAAGGAAAGCGCCAAAAAAGAAGGAAATTAAGTTAAGCCGGATTTCTCGTGACTATCCAAGAATTTCAATGTTTGAATCGAGATTTCAAACGGTAAAGCTTATCTGATTTTATTGATTTTCTAATTTTTTCTCGAATAAATCATGAATTTTCTAGGATATTATTAAGGATCTCATCGAAAACTTACAGCAGCTTGCCAAACAAAGGCTAAGAGAAAAAAGAACAGAGGTATGACTGGCATAATATCTACGATTGGATTCAAAAAAGCATAGGCCTCGGGCAATTTGCCGAAGAAAAAACTACTCGAATAAAGGGTCGAATTAAGACAGATACCGATCAAACTAAAGGTATTAAGCATAACAGACTTTTTGTTCTTGGAGATAATTGCATTTTGATTGAGTTATTTATATAAGGAAAAGGAAAGTAAGTAAGGTAAACAAAAAATCCTTCTTTTTCTTTGAACCCACCCAATCAAAAATCCTCCTTTTCTCAAAGGAGAATCGAAAAAATAATATTTTCATACAATATCTTAATTGAATTATATGTAATGATCAATAAATTAAGTTGAATTCTCTATCTACACATACCAAAAACATAGAAAAATCCGAATACCAATCTAATCGATTCTATAGATATTTGGGCTAGAGTTGACAAACAAACAAAACCAGCAATATACTTTATTAGTATCGCATAGAAATCTAAATGGGGCGTGGCCAAGTGGTAAGGCAACGGGTTTTGGTCCCGCTATTCGGAGGTTCGAATCCTTCCGTCCCAGAACATATATATTCTCTGACAATATAGATTGCGTTTTTAACAATGTTCTGTTTAAAATCGAAATGTTAGCTGGAATGTGATTGTTGTTTCTGATTTTTTTCTTCGATGAATCGTTTTTTTTTTTCAAAAACTGAATCGAGATACGAAAGAATCCATATTCCCTATCTCATATTCTCTACCCCCTAAATTAGCCTAATTAGATTCAATTTTCTTTTTTGTGGATTTCTTGACTTTTCGCCAAGAGGGGGTTTTTGGTACTAATTCAATTCACTAAGTCTCTTAATTCTTAATCAATGAGGTAGGCTAAAATAGAAAAAAGGAGCAAAAACTGGACTTAATCTGGGCTTGTTTGGCTTTGTGCCCAGCCAGCTCGCATTTCGTAAAAAAAAAAAGACTAGGACATCCCCTTCTTTTGATTTATGCTGCATCAGTCCCATAGAATGGGGTAGATAGGAGTTAATCAGTGATGGGAAGGCGTTCATTTCAATATCTATAAACGGTGACAATTGCTCAGTCTATTTGATCGAATTGATAGATACGAAACCCTCCCCATTCTTTGGATTTTATCAATCAGATGAAAAAAAAAAAAGACTTATCTTTTTTCCTAAGATGATCAAAAGTTATTTTTAACTATCAAATTTTCTTGGAATAATGATGTCGAGAGGGGAACTTTCGAAATTGATTCGAAATTTCGAAAGAGAAATAGTTTAAATCATTCCTTAGAAGCTGAATCTTTCTCTCCTATTAAGTCACGTGAAGATGCAGAATTAAAAAGAATTCGTTTATTCGTCTTATTTTATTTATATAAAAAAATTTTTTATTATATATTATATATATTTATTAATTAATATTTATATATTTATTAATTAATATTATAATGTTAGACAATTTAATATTAGCGATGGGGTCTTACTAAGACTTCTTCAGAAAAATATTTATCCACCCTATATCTATAGTATTAATCTATAGTATTATTTATATCTATATACTATAGATATAGAAGATATAGAAAATACTTTAGATTATGGTGTTTATACATCAGCCCAACCAATGACTATTCATGATTCCATAATTGAATCAATTCCATACCGGTTCTTAGAGGAATGTTATGGTAAAACTTCGTTTGAAACGATGTGGTAGAAAGCAACGTGCGACTTGAAGGACACGATCCGTTGTGGATTTGTACATCCACCATTTTTTGTAGGAATGAAGGTGCTCTTAACTCGACATCATTGGTTCTGTTTCACTAGAACCCCTCGTTTTTGTTGTCTTGGAATGTAAATAGTCCATGATGGAGCTCGAGTAGAAAGTATTAATTTCTTTCTCGGGGCAAGGGTCTAGGGTTAATGCCAATCAATAAAACAATTGAAACAACTTCGTAAATATATCTAATATATCTTAGGTATGGAAATCGAAAGAATCCAATTCGAGCAAGTTTCAAATTAAAAAATTTATTGGAATTGATCAAACTTTTTCGATCCAAAGTGTTTCACGAGGGAATCCATCATCTTGTAGGATTCTTTCATAAAAATCGCAAAAAGGGTATGTTGCTGCCATTTTGAAAGGATTAAAAAGCACCGAAGTAATGTCTAAACCCAATGATTTAAAAGAAAACAAAGATAAAGGATCCCAGAACAAGGAAACACCTTTTTAATTGTCTTAATAACTGGATCAGACTGAAGAATCCGATTTTAAACGAGACAAACAAAAAAGGAGGAAAGACCGCTCAATAAATGAAATTGCCGAAAGATTTTCCTTTGAACTGTTTGAAAGTTATCCAACTTGAGTTATGAGAGTACGAATGGTTTCTTTTTCATTTTAAGGAAGAACGAAGAAAAAAAGACTTAGATCTTTAATTGCTTTGATCATTTTATGGATCCAGTTGTCATTTCTTAGATAGAATTCCATACAGAGACAAAACTTCGAATCAATCATTTTTCTCGAGCCGTACGAGGAGAAAGCTTCCTATACGTTTCTAGGGGGGTGTTGTTCATCTACATCTATCCCAATGAGCCGTCTATCGAATCGTTGCAATTGATGTTCGATCCCGAAGAGAAGGAAAAGATCTTCAGAAAGTGGGTTTTTATGATCCGATAAAGAATCAAACTTATTTAAATGTTCCTGCTATTTTATATTTCCTTGAAAAAGGGGCTCAACCTACAGAAACTGTTCAGGATATTTTAAAGAAGGCAGAGGTTTTTAAGGAACTTCGTCTTAATCAACCGAAATTCAATTAAGGAAATAAATTAAGGAAATACAAAAAAGGGGGTAGTGATTTGTATATAACTTTGTATGACTTTTATCTTCTATTTTTTTGTATTTCCTCCCTTTCCTTTTCTATTTGTATTTATTTATCATTGCTTCCAGTGAATTCCGTGTTCTATAACGACAAAACCTCTTATTTTATTGATCTTCGAAATATTTAATTCGGGCATTTCGGAATGAAATCAAGTTTGCTTATCTCAGTTAACTTGATTGAATCCATTATGAATTCAATAAATCTAAGTAAATTTAAGTAAATTGTAGTTTTGTTTTCCACTTTTTTTTTCAATATTCAATATTTATATTGACAACAGTGTATCGAACAAATATAATTCATTGTGATAAATGAAGTGGATCTATTTAGTTTTATTTTCTGTTTTAAATGAATTCGAAAGTGTGAATGTATTTTTTTCGATTTCTTCTTTCAATGGTTTTTGGTTGTCTTGTCTAATCTAGTTATTTCTTTTTCTTCGGATTGGATCTACATAAATTTTTCGATATTTTCTTCGGGTTGCTAACTCAACGGTAGAGTACTCGGCTTTTAAGTGCGGCTAGTGTCTTTTACACATATGGATGAGGTGAGGGATTCGTCCATACTCTCGGTAAAGTTTGGAAGACCGCGACTGATCCTGAAAGGGAATGAATGGTAAAAATAGCATGTCGTATCAACGGAAAGTTCTGAAAATATTTCATTGTTCCTAGATGGGTATAAAACTGTGTTAGAATTCTTGGAACGGAACAAAATAAAGTTGGGTCGAATGAATAAATGGATAAGGCTGCGGCTTCAATTAAATTATAGGGAAAGAAAAAGCAACGAGCTTTTGTTCTTAATTTGAATGATTCCCGATCTAATTAGACGTTAAAAATTTATTAGTGCCTGGTGCGGGAAGGGTTTCTTGTCCCATGAGTGGGTTCTCAATTTTTTTAATGAATCCTAACTATTACCATTTTCGATTATGGAGATGTGTGTAGAAGAAACAGTATATTGATAAAGAAAGTTTTTTCCGAAGTCAA
>JAJJBR010002709.1:42500-60000 GCA_022817965.1 Solanum lycopersicoides
AAAAAGAGTTAGACTAAATAGGATTCATACTATCTTTCTTCCGAATATTGATTACCAAGAATTTGAACAAAAAGCGTATACGATTGATAAAAAACCATTATCAACAGAAATTGACGAGTTCTTAACTTTAATCACTGAATTAGGTAACGAAGCAAAATCGAGTTTAAATTTGAAGGGTCTTTCTTTATTTTCAGACCAAGAACAGAGAAGAGCGAATTCAGAAAAAAGAACGAAATTTGTCAAATTTGTATTCAATGCAATTGATCCTAATGAGACAAAATCGGGAAAAAAATCGATTGGAATAAAAGAAATCAGTAAAAAAGTACCTCGCTGGTCCCATAAATTAATCACCGAATTGGACCAACAAATGGGTGAATTTCAAGATCGCGCATCAATGGATCATCAACTTCGTTCAAGAAAAGCCAAACGTGTAGTTATTTTTACTGACAACAACGCGACTAAGGATCCTGAGGAGGAAGTGGCTTTAATAAGCTATTCGCAACAATCAGATTTTCGGCGAGGTATAATTACAGGCTCTATGCGGGCTCAAAGGCGCAAAACATTTATTTCGAAACTATTTCAAGCAAATGTACATTCCCCCCTTTTTGTCGACAGAATAACCCCCCTACGTCTTTTTTCTTTTGATATCTCTGAACTAATTAAACCAATTTTTCGAAATTGGACAGGTAAAGAGGGAGAATTCAAGATTCTAGAGTCTAGAGAAGAACAAACAAAAAGAGAAGAGAAAAAAGAAAAGGACAAAAAAGAGGATAACAAAAGAAAGGAACAAGCACGGATAGCGATCGAAGAAGCCTGGGATAACATTCCTTTTGCACAAATAATAAGAGGTTACATGTTAATAACTCAATCAATTCTTCGAAAATATATTCTATTACCTGCATTGATAATAGCCAAAAATATCGGGCGTATGTTATTCTTGCAACTTCCTGAATGGTCTGAAGATTTGCAGGAATGGAATAGAGAAATGCAGATTAAATGTACTTATAATGGTGTTCAATTATCAGAAACAGAATTTCCCAAAAATTGGTTGAGAGACGGGATTCAGATCAAAATTTTATTTCCTTTTTGTCTGAAACCTTGGCATATATCTAAACTGTACCCCTCCCGCAGAGAGCTAATGAAAAAGCAAAAACAAAAAGATGATTTTTGTTTTTTAACAGTTTGGGGAATGGAAGCTGAACTTCCCTTTGGTTCTCCCCGAAAGCGACCTTCCTTTTTTGAGCCCATTTTTAAGGAACTCGAAAAAAAAATTGGAAAATTCAAAAAGAAATATTTTCTAACTCTAAAAATTTTAAAAGGAAAAACAAAATTATTTAGAAGAGTTTCAAAAGAAACCACAAAATTGTTTATCAAAAGTATTGGATTTCTAAAAAAAATAAAAAAAGAACTTTCAAAAGTAAATCTAATTGTATTATTTAGATTCAAAGAAATATCTGAATCCAATGAAACAAAAAAAGAAAAAGATTATCTAATTAGTAATCAAATAATTAACGAATCATTTCGTCAAATTGAATCTGGAAATTGGCCAAATTCTTCACTGATAGAAACAAAAATGAAGGATTTGACTGATAGAACAAGTACAATCAAAAATCAAATAGAAAGAATTACAAAAGAGAAAAAGAAAGTAACTCCAGAAATAGACATTAATCCTAATAAAACAAATAATATTAAAAAATTCGAATCGCCAAAAAAATTTTTCCAAATATTAAAAAGCAGAAATACTCGAGTAATATGGAAATTCCATTATTTTATAAAATTATTCATTCAAAGATTATACATCGATCTATTTTTATCTATCATTAATATTCCTAGAATTACTACACAACTCTTTCTTAAATCAACAAACAAATTGATTGAGAAATTCATCTCCAATAATGAAATAAATCAAGAAAAAATTAATAATAAAAAAAAAATTCACTTTATGTTTATTTCGACTATAAAAAAGTCACTTTATAATATTAGTAAGAAAAATTCACATATTTTTTGTGATTTATCCTACTTGTCACAAGCATATGTATTTTACAAATTATCACAAACCCAAGTTATTAATTTTTCGAAATTTAGATCTGTTCTTCAATATAACACAACGTCTTGTTTCCTTAAGACTAAAATAAAGGACTATTTTAAAACACTAGGAATATTTCATTCGGAATTAAAACATAAGAAACTTCAGAGTTATAGTTATAGAATAAATCAATGGAAAAACTGGTTAAGATGGCATTATCAATACGATTTATCTCAGATTAGATGGTCTAGATTAATGCCAAAAAAATGGCGAACTAGGGTTAATCAAAGTTGTATGGCTCAAAATAAAAATAGAAACTTAAACAAATGGAATTCATATGAAAAAGACCAATTACTTCATTACAAAAAAGAAAATGATTCGGAACTCTATTCATTATCAAACGAAAAAGATAATTTTAAAAAATGTTATGGATATGGTCTTTTAGCATATAAATCGATTAATTATGAAAATAAAAGTGACTCATTTTTTTCTAGATTACCCTTTCAAGTTCAAGTAAAGAAGAACTTAGAAATTTCGTATAATTCCAACACGTCCAAACACAACTTTGTTGATATGCCCGGCAATCTTCATATCAATAATTATCTAAGAAAGGGCAATATTCTAGATAGAGAAAGAAATCTCGATAGAAAATATTTTGATTGGAAAATTATCCATTTTTCTCTTAGACAAAAAGGAGATATTGAAGCCTGGGTTAAGATCGATACCAACAGTAATCCAAATACTAAAATTGGTATTAATAATTATCAAATAATTGAGAAAAAGGGGGTTTTTTATCTTACAACTCATCAAAATCCAGAAAAAACTCAAAAAAATTCGAAAAAAGTCTTTTTTGATTGGATGGGAATGAATGAAAAAATATTTAATCGTCCCATATTGAATCTGGAATTTTGGTTCTTCTCAGAATTTGTACTACTTTATAATGTCTATAAAATAAAACCGTGGATTATACCAAGCAAATTCCTTCTTTTTAATTTGAATACAAATGAAAATGTTAGTCAAAATAAAAACCAAAACCAAAACTTTTTTCTACCATCAAATAAAAAAATAAAAATAAAGAATCGAAGTCAAGAAGCAAAAGAACCCCCAAGTCAAAGAGAGCGTGGATCAGATATAGAAAACAAAGGAAATCTGAGCCCTGTTTTTTCAAAACATCAAACCGATCTTGAAAAAGATTACGTGGAATCAGACACAAAAAACACAAAAAAGGGTAAAAATAAAAAACAATACAAAAGCAACACGGAAGCAGAACTAGATTTGTTCTTGAAACGTTATTTGCTTTTTCAATTGAGATGGAACGATGCTTTGAATCAAAGAATGCTCGAAAATATCAAGGTATATTGTCTCCTGCTTCGACTGATAAATCCAACCAAAATTACTATATCGTCAATTCAAAGGAGAGAAATGAGTTTGGATATAATGCTGATTCAGGCAAATTTACCTCTTACAGACTTGATGAAGAAGGGGGTATTGATTATCGAACCTATTCGGTTGTCTGTAAAAGATAATGGACAATTTATTATGTATCAAACCATAGGTATTTCATTGGTTCATAAAAGTAAACACCAAACTAATCAAAGATACCGAGAACAAAGATATGTTGATAAAAAGAATTTTGACGAATTCATTCTGCAACCTCAAACTCAAAGAATAAATACAGAAAAAACTCATTTTGATTTGCTTGTTCCTGAAAATATTTTATGGTCTAGACGTCGTAGAGAGTTGAGAATTCGAAGTTTTTTTAATTCTTGGAATTGGAATGTCGTCGATAGAAATTCAGTATTTTGCAACGAAACCAATGTAAAAAACTGGAGTCAATTTTTGGGTGAACGGAAACCCCTTTATAAAGATAAAAATGAATTAATTAAATTTAAGTTCTTTCTTTGGCCTAATTATCGATTAGAAGATTTAGCTTGTATGAATCGTTATTGGTTTGATACCAATAATGGTAGCCGTTTCAGTATCTTAAGGATACATATGTATCCACGATTGAAAATTAATTGATAGTACTATATACCCTGTCTCGTATAAAGTATCTGAAAGCAAATAAATGCAAACATGCCTTGTTTTACATCTCATTCGAATCTAATTCGAGTAGACAATACTAAATCAATAAAATAAGGTATTGATTAGATCTAGAAATGAATCAACAGAATCTTCTTCATTTTCGGATTTTAGGTTTCAATTATTCGCTTTTGTGACTGAAAAAAACGTACCTACCGCCTTTTTGGATTCCTATCTGAATCAAATTTCAAATTTGATTAATTTATTGGAATTGCTAAAATTAGAGGTTCATAAAGAAATTAAGTCTATATACCACGTTCAAATTACTGGCATTATTATTACTGATCAATAAAATTCGAAAAAATCCATATCTGTAAAATAAAGAAAGGGGAAATTCATTTATGGTAAAAAATTCTGTCATTTCAGTTATTTATCAAGAAGAAAAGAAAGGATCTGTTGAATTTCAAGTATTCAATTTCACCAATAAGATACGGAGACTTACTTCACATTTAGAATTGCACAAAAAAGACTATTTATCTCAGAGAGGTTTGAAGAAAATTTTGGGAAAACGTCAACGACTGCTAGCTTATTTGGCAAAAAAAAATAGAGTACGTTATAAAGAATTAATTAATCAGTTGGACATTCGAGAGACAAAAACTCGTTAATTTGATTAATTTGAAGAGTTATTTCATTTTAACTTATATGTTTCGATTAAATTTTGATGAACTTCTTTTCACTTTCAGTAATTCATGGAAGAATGAATCGTTAAAAAACTTATGACTGCACCAACTACAAGAAAAGACCTCATGATAGTCAATATGGGGCCTCAGCACCCATCAATGCACGGTGTTCTTCGACTCATCGTTACTCTAGATGGTGAAGATGTTGTCGACTGCGAACCAATATTGGGTTATTTACATAGAGGGATGGAGAAAATTGCGGAAAACCGAACAATTATACAATATTTGCCTTATGTAACACGTTGGGATTATTTAGCTACTATGTTCACAGAAGCAATAACCATAAATGGACCCGAACAATTAGGCAATATTCAAGTACCTAAAAGGGCTAGCTATATCAGAGTCATTATGTTGGAGTTGAGTCGGATAGCTTCTCATTTGTTATGGCTCGGTCCTTTTATGGCGGATATTGGTGCACAGACCCCTTTCTTCTATATTTTTCGAGAAAGAGAATTGATATATGACCTATTCGAAGCTGCCACCGGTATGCGAATGATGCATAATTATTTTAGGATTGGAGGAGTGGCTGCCGATCTACCCTATGGCTGGATAGATAAATGTTTGGATTTTTGCGATTATTTTTTAACAGGGGTTGCTGAGTATCAAAAACTTATTACTCGGAATCCTATTTTTTTAGAACGAGTTGAAGGCGTAGGCATTATTGGGAGAGACGAGGCATTAAATTGGGGTTTGTCGGGACCAATGCTACGAGCTTCCGGAATAGAATGGGATCTTCGTAAAGTTGATCATTATGAGTCTTACGACGAATTTGATTGGCAGGTTCAATGGCAACGAGAAGGGGATTCATTAGCTCGTTATTTAGTACGAATCGGTGAAATGACAGAATCCATAAAGATTATTCAACAGGCTCTGGAAGGAATTCCAGGAGGGCCTTACGAAAATTTAGAAATGCGACGTTTTGACAGATTAAAAGATCCTGAATGGAATGATTTTGAATATCGGTTTATTAGTAAAAAGCCTTCTCCAACTTTTGAATTGTCGAAACAAGAACTTTATGTGAGAGTTGAAGCCCCAAAAGGAGAATTGGGGATTTTTCTGATAGGAGATCAGAGCGTTTTTCCTTGGAGATGGAAAATTCGCCCACCAGGTTTTATCAATTTGCAAATTCTTCCTCAGTTAGTTAAAAGAATGAAATTGGCTGATATTATGACAATACTAGGTAGCATAGATATCATTATGGGAGAAGTTGATCGTTGAAATGATAATTGATACAACAGAAATAGAGACTATCAATTCTTTTTCCAAATTGGAATCCTTAAAAGAAGTCTATGGGATCATATGGATGCTTGTCCCTATTGTGACTCTTGTATTAGGAATCACAATAGGTGTACTAGTAATTGTTTGGTTAGAAAGAGAAATATCTGCAGGAATACAACAACGTATTGGGCCTGAATATGCCGGCCCTTTAGGAATTCTTCAAGCTCTAGCAGATGGGACAAAACTACTTTTGAAAGAGAACCTTATTCCATCTACAGGAGATACTCGTTTATTCAGTATCGGACCATCCATAGCAGTAATATCTATCTTTCTAAGTTATTCAGTAATTCCTTTTGGTGATCACCTTGTTCTAGCCGATCTTAGTATTGGTGTTTTTTTTTGGATTGCCATTTCAAGTATTGCTCCCGTTGGACTTCTTATGTCGGGGTATGGATCAAATAATAAATATTCCTTTTTAGGTGGTCTACGGGCAGCTGCTCAATCAATTAGTTATGAAATACCATTAGCTCTATGTGTGTTATCAATATCTCTACGTGTGATTCGGTGAGACCTAAAATTTATCCAAATTCTTTTCTTTCTAGAAACAAGGATAAAAGGATTTGATTGACTATATATATTTTTTTTTTCTTCAGCATTTGAGTTGATGAACTAAATCAGATAGTTATATGAGTGAAAGAAAACGGCTTCTAAATTTGCAGTAAAAAAGTTGAGTCTCATTTCCTATGTACAAGAATCAAATGGTGAAAAAAGTAAACATAAGCAAGAGAGATTGTTTACCCCAAGATTCGTGAATTGTCATGATAGCTTGAAGCGGGTTCAAAAGACCAACTCTATGGAGTTTTTACTGTCTATTACCATAGATGGATTTCCACAACGGGAGGTTTTTGAAACAAAAAATGAGTGGATGGTTAGGAAGACCAAGATACACAAAGGATTAGTAATTGAGATTATGTAAGTTATCCAAGAGGATATTTCTGTACATAAAAGGAATTAAAATTGGGGCTTTACGTTCGTAGAAATGATTAAGAAGTACTCCCCATGATTCTGATCCAGAGTATGTTCCTATCCACTGAGTAAGTAACTAACTATCAAGAACGAAGTAATCTTTTACTTTGGTTAAAGACCCTTTTTCTGAGAAAGGAGAATAGGAATGAAATAAAAAAATAGAAATAGAAAGAAAAGAAGCTAATTGCAAAAGCCAAAAGGAGGGATGTCTTTTTTTGTTTTTATTCTTTCTTTCCTATAATTCAATTTTGATTTATATTTAGAGAGATAAAATTTTTGTCATGATTCATGAACTAATGCACTCTCTAATTTTTTTCGTAATTGAAAATTCGAGGTTGAAATGTATATGTGATATTGCTATAAAGCACATTTTTTTATTTAATGATAAGGTTATTAATCAACAAAGAAAAATTAAAATTCTTAAAAGATGAGATAAATTCCGAAGCACTTATTTATTAGTTTAAAATATAGCAGACAGAATTCCATTGGTCTAATTTGGGACCTTAGAATAGATTTTGACTCTATCTGACAAACATATCAAGATAAAGAATAGGAAAGGGCCCTTAGATTTAGTTGTGACCTCTGAGGAGCCGTATGAGGTGAAAATCTCACGTACGGTTCTGTAATAGCGATGGGCACAGTGATGTTATCATCGACTATGATTATCTAACAGTTCAAGTACAGTTGATATAGTGGAAGCGCAGTCAAAATATGGTTTTTGGGGGTGGAATTTGTGGCGTCAACCCATCGGGTTTATCGTTTTTCTAATTTCTTCTCTCGCCGAGTGTGAAAGATTACCTTTTGATTTACCAGAAGCAGAAGAAGAATTAGTAGCAGGGTATCAAACCGAATATTCAGGTATCAAATTTGGTTTATTTTACATTGCTTCATATCTGAATCTACTAGTTTCTTCATTATTTGTAACAGTTCTTTACTTGGGAGGTTGGAATCTTTCTATTCCGTACATATTTGTTCCTGAGATATTTGGCATAAATAAAGGAGGTAAAGTCTTTGGAACACTAATTGGTATCTTTATCACATTAGCCAAAACTTATTTGTTTTTGTTCATTCCCATTGCAACAAGATGGACTTTACCGAGGCTGAGAATGGACCAACTATTAAATCTTGGGTGGAAATTTCTTTTACCGATTTCTCTAGGTAATCTATTATTGACAACCTCGTCCCAACTTCTTTCACTGTAAAAGACCACAATATCCTAGATTCACGACTTGTCTCAAACAAGAGAAAGAAACAAGCATAAAATCTTTTTTATAGATATTCAACATATGCTCCCTATGATAACTGAATTCATAAATTATGGTCAACAAACAATACGAGCCGCCAGATATATCGGCCAAGGTTTCATGATTACCCTGTCCCACGCAAATCGTTTACCTGTAACTATTCAATACCCCTACGAAAAATTGATCACATCGGAACGTTTCCGAGGCCGAATACACTTTGAATTTGATAAATGCATTGCTTGTGAAGTATGTGTGCGTGTATGTCCTATAGATTTACCCGTTGTTGATTGGAAGTTGGAAACTGATATTCGAAAGAAACGATTGCTTAATTACAGTATTGATTTTGGAATCTGTATATTTTGTGGTAATTGCGTTGAGTATTGCCCAACAAATTGTTTATCAATGACCGAAGAATATGAACTTTCTACTTATGATCGTCACGAATTGAATTATAATCAAATCGCTTTGGGTCGCTTACCAATGTCAGTAATTGATGATTACACAATTCGAACAATTTCGAATTTACCTCAAATAAACAATGAATAAACCCTTAATTCGATTCAAAAAAATTACGAATTACGAAGGCTTAGTTCGGATCTAAAACAATGAGATTTTTGCTTGGGCAATTCAAACTAGTGGTTTCTTAATGAGACTCCTAGCTTAATTTAGATTGAAAACAAAACCGAGTTCAATATTATATATTATAATAGTAATGGTTTCAAAGTAGATAAATGATATCAAAAATAGATAGGTTTAAACTACTCTTTCGACGAATAAAGAATGGATAGTGGTCCAATAAAATAAAAGCATCTACGTCAATTCATACCCATTAGACTTTCATTCAATTAACAATTTCAAAGTATCATAAAAAATAGAAAAACTGCTTTTTTCCTGGTCAGGTCAATAAAGTCATGAAATTCTTCGTTTTTGATTTTTTATAAAAAATGGATTTATCTGAACCAATACATGATTTTCTTTTAGTCTTTCTAGGATCGGGTCTTATATTAGGGGGTCTAGGAGTGGTATTACTTCCCAATCCAATTTATTCGGCCTTTTCCTTGGGATTGGTTCTTGTTTGTACATCGTTATTCTATATTCTATCTAACGCCTATTTTGTAGCTGCTGCGCAGCTACTTATTTACGTAGGAGCTATAAATGTTTTAATCATTTTTGCTGTGATGTTCATGAATGGCTCAGAATATTACAAGGATTTTCATCTTTGGACCGTAGGAGATGGAATTACTTCGATGGTTTGTATAAGTCTTTTTATTTCACTAATTACTACTATTTCAGATACGTCATGGTACGGGATTATTTGGACTACAAGATCAAACCAGATTATAGAGCAAGATTTTCTAAGTAATAGTCAACAAATTGGAATTCATTTATCAACAGATTTTTTTCTCCCATTTGAACTTATTTCCATAATCCTTTTAGTTGCTTTAATAGGTGCAATTGCTGTAGCTCGTCAATAAAAAATTTCTATTAAAACTTGGAATTCAAATAAAATTTTGTTCTGTCTTATCACATTAATTTTCCTTCAATTCTATTTGAATTCTAGCTGGATAAATAGAAAGACTTTAGGTCAATCTAGTACCAATATATTTCTTTGTTCCATACTTGTTATATACTAGTCAATTAAGTTAGTTGAATTGTTGTTCATATTGAAAGGAGTCGGGATTGATAAGGAGTTGTTTAATGATTCTCGAACATGTACTTGTTTTGAGTGCCTATTTATTTTCTATCGGTATCTATGGATTGATCACAAGTCGAAATATGGTTAGAGCCCTTATGTGTCTTGAACTTATATTGAATGCAGTTAATATAAATTTTGTAACATTTTCTGATTTTTTTGATAATCGTCAATTAAAGGGAGACATTTTCTCAATTTTTGTTATAGCTATTGCAGCCGCTGAAGCAGCCATCGGCCTGGCTATTGTTTCATCAATTTACCGTAACAGAAAATCAACTCGTATCAACCAATCAAATTTGTTGAATAATTAATATTAATCATCTAGATTCTAATATTGAGAAATCGATTTTAATTAGCATGTTTACTACGTAAAGTATGATCTTGTTTGCAAAACATAAGAAATCAAAGTATTTTGGCCTCTCTCATATCTCATAAACCAATCCAGAAAGGGGTTGATTAGAAAATTATGATAACTCATTGATTCATCTGGTATCTAAATATATGATTCGTTTCTAAGTTTACTAGATCGAAAATTTAGAACATTCAAAAACGTATAGGCCCAATGTCACATTCAGTAAAGATTTATGATACGTGTATAGGATGTACTCAATGTGTCCGAGCCTGCCCCACTGATGTATTAGAAATGATACCTTGGGACGGTTGTAAGGCTAAACAAATTGCTTCTGCTCCACGAACAGAGGACTGTGTTGGTTGTAAGAGATGTGAATCCGCCTGTCCAACAGATTTCTTGAGTGTCCGAGTTTATTTATGGCATGAAACAACTCGCAGTATGGGTCTAGCTTATTGATACGTTCGAGAAAACTCTACTTGAATCCATTTAATTTTTTTACCGACAAACCTGTGCTCGAAAATAAAAATATTTTGAGCACGGGTTTTTTTGGTCCAAGTGTATCTTGTCTTTACTACGAATTATTTTCCTTGGTTAACAATAATTGTCGTTTTTCCGATATTTGCGGGTTCTTTAATTTTCTTTCTTCCCCATAAAGGAAATAGGGTAATTAGGTGGTATACGATATGTATATGTATTTTAGAACTCCTTCTAACAACTTATGCATTTTGTTATCATTTCCAATCGGATGATCCATTAATCCAACTAGTAGAGGATTATAAATGGATCGATTTTTTTGATTTCCATTGGAGATTAGGAATAGATGGACTTTCTATAGGACCCATTTTATTAACAGGATTTATCACTACTTTAGCGACTTTAGCGGCTTGGCCAGTTACTCGAGATTCTAGATTATTCCATTTTCTCATGTTAGCAATGTACAGTGGTCAAATTGGATCATTTTCGTCTCGGGACCTTTTACTTTTTTTCATCATGTGGGAGTTAGAATTAATTCCTGTTTATCTACTTCTAGCCATGTGGGGAGGAAAGAAACGTCTGTACTCAGCTACAAAATTTATTTTGTACACGGCGGGGGGTTCCGTTTTTCTCTTAATGGGAGTTTTGGGTGTTGCTTTATATGGTTCTAATGAACCAACATTAAATTTTGAAACATCAGTTAATCAGTCATATCCTGTGGTTTTAGAAATAATCTTCTATATTGGATTTTTTATTGCTTTTGCTGTCAAATCGCCCATTATCCCCCTACACACATGGTTACCAGATACCCATGGAGAAGCACATTACAGTACTTGTATGCTTCTAGCCGGAATCTTATTAAAAATGGGAGCGTATGGATTAATTCGAATCAATATGGAATTATTACCTCATGCCCATTCTATATTTTCTCCTTGGTTGATGATAATAGGTACAATACAAATAATCTATGCAGCTTCAACATCTCTTGGCCAACGGAATTTAAAAAAAAGAATAGCCTATTCCTCTGTCTCTCATATGGGTTTCATAATTATAGGAATTAGTTCTCTAACCGATACGGGACTAAATGGAGCCCTTTTACAAATAATCTCTCATGGATTTATTGGTGCTGCACTTTTTTTCTTGGCGGGAACGACTTATGATAGAATCCGCCTTGTTTATCTTGACGAAATGGGCGGAATAGCTATTCCAATGCCAAAAATGTTCACGATGTTCAGTAGCTTTTCGATGGCTTCCCTTGCATTACCAGGTATGAGTGGTTTTGTTGCCGAATTGATAGTATTTTTTGGAATAATTACCGGCCAAAAATATCTTTTAATGCCAAAACTACTAATTACTTTTGTAATGGCAATTGGAATTATATTAACTCCTATTTATTCATTATCTATGCCACGCCAGATGTTCTATGGATACAAGCTATTTAACGTCCCGAAGGATTCTTTTTTTGATTCTGGACCGCGAGAGTTATTTCTTTCGATCTCCATCTTTTTACCCGTAATAGGTATTGGTATATACCCCGATTTCGTTCTTTCATTAGCAGTTGACAAGGTCGAAGTTATTCTATCTAATTTTTTTTATAGATAATTGGATGACTGAAATAAAAAAACCTATGTTTGTTTTTAAAAACATTCTTGGACAATGAAAAAAAGTCTTCTTTTTTTCTTCTCTTAACTTAAGAATTAAGTAAAAACAATGAAATTGAACTACATATGGTAGAAAACCGTGTGAATCATCAATACAATATTTGATTCACACGGTCCGCATGCTGGTTCATACAATGCGTCGCCCGCTCTTGTATTTGTAATAACTTGTCTTGAATTCAATTAAATGTTGATGGAAAAGAACCATAACTATGTAACCCTATTCCTAATAGATTGACCCCAAAATAGCATATCCAAATTATAAGAAAACCTATCGACGCTACAATTGCAGAATTTGGACCCCGCAAATTTCTATTTGTTCGAGTATGTAAATAAATGGCAAATACGATCCAAGTAATAAATGCCCAAGTTTCTTTTGGATCCCAATTCCAATAGGAACCCCACGCTTCATTAGCCCATACCGCTCCCGAAAGGATTCCTATGGTTAAAAAAGTAAATCCTAAACTAATAACCCGATAACTCCAATAATCCAATTGTTGAATCAATTGGGACCTGTAATAATTTTTAGCACAAAAAAACGAAGTATTTTCGACAACATTTTCACCCAAGAAAAATGACTCGTTTAAAAAAACATTGCTCTTAGAAAAAAGCTTTCTGTTTTTTCGAAATGTAATCACTAGAAGTGCTACTGATAATAACGATCCACATAAAAGGGCTGCATAGCCCAATATCATCATACTTACGTGCATTATTAACCACTCAGATTGAAGAGCAGGTACTAAGATTCCAGATTGGTGTATTTCAGTTAAAATACCTGAAGTAGCAAAGCCTTGGGTCAAAATAGCACTTGGTCCAGTTATTTTACTTAAAATTAAAACATTTTTTTTGAAATATGGAATTATATGAATAAGGGAGAAACTCCATGAAAGGAAAATTAATGATTCATATAAATCGCTTAGTGGGAAATGTCCTGAAGAAACCCAACGAGTAACTAATAATCCTGTTATACAGAAAAAAGTAACTATTATGCCCTTTTCTGACGAATCGTATAGTTTTACAATTTCATCGACTAAAAAGGTTATCAAATGAATTGTAATTACAATTGAAACGATCGAAAAGGAAATGTGAGTTAATATATGCTCTAAGGTTGAAAATATCATAAAAAATCTTAAAAAAGAAGAGTCCCTTAATTACATAATTCTAAAATGGAAATCGGGAATTGAATTCATTATAAGATCTATTTATCCTTTTTAGAAGATGGTATGCCGCCACTCGGACTCGAACCGAGATGCATTAGCACTGCTTCCTAAGAGCAGCGTGTCTACCAATTTCACCATAGCGGCTTGTCTTGAACTCATAATAGCCTATGAATAAGCAATCGGCGAGATTGAGTAAACTATTTTAGTTTAGTAATGATTCAAATGGATCAATACCAATAAAAAGTTGTTCAAATAGGAATTTGAGGTTGAAGGTTCATTATTTTTGATTTGAGTTTAGAGTCTTAGTTTTTTTTATTTAACCTGGGCCTTTCCTATATTTTCTGCTTTCCTCGAATTCAACTCTTGTAACTAAACCGTTCTATACTCAATTAAGGAATAGAGTTCAAAAAGTTTTTGTTTTCATTGTTTAAGCAGCAATTTCTTATTTTATTTTTTTTTTTCATAAATCTAAAATAAAACAAAAAAGGGATTTTGACGACAAAATAGAAAGAAAAGAACCAATTTTGCATCGCTAAAAATTCACAATTAGTCATACAAAATTTCATTAAGCAATTTTCTCTATTGGGTTAAGGGCAAGATATACATGGGGGTCTATATAATAATTCAGAGAAAATTAAAAGTGAGAAAGTTCGAGAAAACAAAAAGGTTTCAAAATAGAATCAATTACTTTCAATGAGTTCTTAACTTTCACTAAAGATTTTTATATACGTTCTTCTATAGACATGCAAATAGAGAATTTTATTTGCATTTTATTCTGCAAATAGGTCGATGGGGAAAATAAAACTCCCCACCTTGGAATAGAAATGGTCTTTATTCTTTTGTCAACAAAAAAGTTATTATTCAGTGAATAGTAAATAGAGGATTTCCTAATTCTATTATTTTCTATATCAATCAGAAAAGCGAATAGAGTTCCGTTATATATGGATTGGTGAGCTAATCAATATCAAATAGGAAAGGGAAATTGTTCAATTATTCAATTATATTCAATTAGATAATAATTGAAGAATAATTGAATAATTTTTTTCAAGTTGATTCAAATTATTCTAACGTTTTATTACTTATTTATTTTTGTTTGGCGTACAAAAAAACTTTTTGAATTACCGGTAGAAAGAGATTTCGCTAATGAAAAAGCCTTTAATGCTACCCAATACCCCTTCCTTTTCCAAATATTTTTACGAATACGCTTTTTTGAGGTCGAAGTGCGTTTTTTTGGAACTGCCATTTAGAAATTAAAAAATTACTGATTGTTATAGCTGGATGTGAAAGACATCTATTGTTCAAAACGAATTCTTTTTACTACTATTTATTTTCGAGCTAATAGTGTCCTCCCCAAATAAAACATTATCGAGATAGGCAAAAGCTATGTGAAAGTTGCAGAATACTGGAAATAAAAACAGAAGGCCAATATTTTTTTTTTTCAAGTTTTTCTATTCCCTAAAACATTCATAATCGTAAAAAAGAAAAGGTTCTCTATTGACTGGTATCTTTATTTCCCATTCTTTTTGATTCATCAAATCTATACCTATAGAATTTGATAATCGGCTGTTCCGTAGAAATGACGAAAGAAAATTTGTTGAACTTAATATAAAAATAAAATAACGAATCCCAAAAATAGTTGATTTATATTTATGGTTCCACATTTCATTTACATGCAATAAAATACCTCGAAAGGTTTAAAGATAAGAACCGCGTTTTACTTCAGGAAATGAAAAACTTCAATCCCCGTTCGATTCACTGGTCAAACTTGGATAAAAAATAGGCTTATTTCAAAGGAGACTAGTAATTAATCCCTTTTATATCATTTGACCAATCGTAACTTCGTGATTTGAATAGTTGAAGTATTTAGCAAAGACTCAGAATAAGTAAGAATAAAAAATTCTATTTAAGTTTTAAATTAGTTTAAGTTAGTCCATATTTTTACTTTTTATTGACTCCTTTCAAAAGAGGTAAGATCCGGTGAATCGGAAACAATTAATTAAGAATTCAAAACTTTTTTATGGAACAGACATATGAATATGCGTGGATCATACCTTTCATTCCACTTCCAGTGCCTATGTTAATAGGAGCGGGACTTATTCTTTTTCCAACGGCAACAAAAAGGTTTCGCCGTATGTGGGCTTTTCAGAGTGTTTTATTGTTAAGCATAGTCATGATTTTTTCAATCTACCTGTCTATTCAGCAAATAAATAGCAGTTCTGTTTATCAATATGTATGGTCTTGGATCATTAATAATGATTTTTCTTTAGACTTCGGATACTTGATCGACCCACTTACTTCTATTATGTCAATATTAATCACTACTGTTGGAATTATGGTTCTTATTTATAGTGATAATTATATGGCTCATGATCAAGGCTATTTGAGATTTTTTGCTTATATGAGTTTTTTCAGTACTTCCATGTTGGGATTAGTTACTAGTTCGAATTTGATACAAATTTATATTTTTTGGGAATTAGTTGGGCTGTGTTCCTATCTATTAATAGGATTTTGGTTTACACGACCTGTTGCGGCAAATGCTTGTCAAAAAGCGTTTGTAACTAATCGTGTGGGGGATTTTGGTTTATTATTAGGAATTTTAGGTTTTTATTGGATAACGGGGAGTTTCGAATTTAGAGATTTATTCGAAATATTCAATAACTTGATTTATAATAATGAGCTCAATTTTTTATTTGTTACGTTATGCGCTGTTCTCTTATTTGCCGGTGCAGTTGCTAAATCTGCCCAATTCCCCCTTCATGTATGGTTACCTGATGCCATGGAGGGGCCTACTCCTATTTCGGCTCTTATACATGCTGCTACTATGGTAGCGGCGGGAATTTTTCTTGTAGCTCGGCTTCTTCCTCTTTTTAGAGTTATACCTTACATAATGTATTTGATCTCGGTTATAGGAATAATAACAGTATTATTAGGAGCTACTTTAGCTCTTGCTCAAAAAGACATTAAGAGAGGTTTAGCCTATTCCACAATGTCTCAATTGGGTTATATGATGTTAGCTCTAGGTATGGGGTCTTATCGAAGCGCTTTATTTCATTTGATTACTCATGCTTATTCCAAAGCATTATTATTTTTAGGATCCGGATCCATTATTCATTCAATGGAAACTATTGTTGGATATTCTCCAGCTAAAAGCCAGAATATGGGTCTAATGGGAGGTTTAAGAAAACATGTACCAATTACCAAAATCACATTTTTATTAGGTACACTTTCTCTTTGTGGTATTCCACCTCTTGCTTGTTTTTGGTCCAAAGATGAAATTCTTAATGATAGTTGGTTGTATTCGCCAATTTTCGCAATAATAGCTTGGGCCACGGCGGGATTAACCGCATTTTATATGTTTCGGATCTATTTACTTACTTTTGAAGGGCATTTAAACGCTCATTTTCAAAATTATGGTGGGAAACACAAAATCCCTTTCTATTCAATATCTCTATGGGGTAAAAACGGAGTTAAGAAAAACTCTTGTTTATTAACAATGAATAATAATGAAAGTACTTATTTTTTGTCAAAAACTAAATATCCAATTGCTAAAAATGGAAGAAAGATGACACGACCTTTTATGACTATTGCTCATTTTGAGCATAAAGCGGTTTCTTCCTATCCGTATGAATCGGACAATACTATGCTATTCCCAATATTTGTATTAGGACTCTTTACTTTGTTTGTTGGAGCTATAGGAATTCCTTTCAACCAGGAAGGAGTTAATTTGGATATCTTATCGAAATGGTTAGCTCCATCTATAAATCTTTTGCATCCAAAGTCGAATAATTCGCTGGATTGGAATGAATTTTTAAAGGATGCAGTTGTTTCAGTCAGTATAGCTTATTTCGGAATATTTATAGCATCCTTTTTATATAAACCCATTTATT
>JAJJBR010002710.1:0-57020 GCA_022817965.1 Solanum lycopersicoides
ACAAAGTTTATTTTAATTATTTAGTTATTTATTTAATTAATTAAATTGGCCCAAAATTTTCAATTAATTAGTTGATAATAGAAACATTTTCAGTTATTTAAATTTCCACCAAGACTATTCTGAAAGGTGCAACCTTTCATTAATGGTCGTCTAGATTCTGAAAGGGTTGCAACCTTTCGAAATCTGTTCTTCTTGCCTATAAATACCATTCACTCTTCATAATATTTTCTTACGAATTTTTCTGATCTCTTCTTCTTCTTCTGCACAACAAATTACTTCGTGTATTTTACTGTTGTTGACTCGTTCGGTGACACCAAAGTTGTTGGTATCTATACTTTGGTGATTGAGATCATTTTACCCTAGGAGGTTATATTTGTAAGACCTCGAAAAATGAGATAAGGTGTCTAGAGCCTAACATGTTCGTCTTAATGTTATAAGGTCCTAAAATGCCTTATTATGTTATATATAGGCAGTGTGCAATGTTTGAAGTGATTTGGAAGTCGGACGTCAAGGGATGTCCAAGACGTTCGACGAATAGTCGCTTATGTGCCTTATGTGTGTATGCATGCTTAAATCGTATGAACGAGTCTAATAAGTCTTGAAATGGTTTTAAATGATTTTAATGTTATTGTATGAAGTTTCGTGAAGTTTGGAGGTCAAACGCCCAAGAACGTCCAAGGCGTTCAAAGATAGCCCCTAAGACGTTCATCGTATGTCATGTTGGGGTCAAGGCTGTTTGGACGTCTTGTAGGTGTTTGTTTTGGATGAAACTTATGTGGAAGGTCTATAACATGTTAAGGTTTATAATCGCATTGGAAACGTCCGGGTACGACTTCTAAAGGGCCCCACAAGAGGCCCCAAAAGAAGGACCCAAGGCTGCCTAAGACACTGCCTGGCAGTGTCCCTTGACGGACCCAATGACGGATCGTTGGGCCACCAACGGACCGTCGAGCAGGTCTCGTCGAAGGGACTTGCCTTGGGCAGGTCTTAAGCCAAGAATTTGGCTAAGTCTCTTGCGACGGAGGCCAGCCACGGCCTGTCAAGGCCATGACGCCCCGTCAAGGCCATCGTCGAGAGTGGCCTGCTTTTGGCAGCTGCGTTCTGTTAAATAAAGGGGTGAATGGGAAATTCACCCCACGTCCTAACCTGACTATAATAGGTTTATTTAAGTAATTTTAGGTGTATATAAGTCATCCAAAACGTGATCAACCCATTCCCAAATCCTCTCACATGTTTAAAGCCTTTCCCTCCCAAAAATATTCTCTCTAGAACCTCCATGGTTTTTGAAGCTCAAGAACAGCTTGTAGATTGGATTCTCATGGGTTCTTCATCAAGTTTTATAGGTCTTCATGAAGATTAAGTATGGTGATCCTTCATCTCTAAGTAACCTTTCACTTGGAGAGTTCTTCTCAATGTTTTCAAAGAAAGTTTATGATCAAAGTTCTTCTTCTCCAATCTAGCCATGGGTTCTTTCTCAAAACGTTTTTAATGATTAAATCATGATGAATTGAAGTTAATACAGTGGTTTGAATGTGATTTCACTCCAATTGCATGATGAACCCATGTTCCTTCCAAAATTGGTTTAGCTCTTGCATGGGCTTTGTGATCTTGACTTGTTATCGATTGAATTATGATTCCCTTACGTTGAATTGATTGTATATACTGTTATTTACATGAATTTATGTTGAATTGATGTTGAATGATCCATGAGGATCAATGTATGAAGATTTGAGCATGTTTAGCCTAGTTTTCTATAGTTCACTGTAACATTGGTTTTCTTGTGATCTAAAGTGAATTTCGATTAAGTTGTGGTTCTTGTAGCTACTGTTTTAGGTTAATACCATGGTTGAATTGTGGATATAAATCATGTATGACCAAAGTAGAGAAGGCTTGGTTTGAATTAATCTAGGTTCTTCTTGTCCATGAAGTTGTAACTTGTGATCTTGACGTTAGGTTAGTCGCTATAAGAATTGATTATGGTTAATGTCTATAGCTGCTGCCTATAATGAAATATGAGGATGAATTATATGTAAATTAATACAATATGGGTCAATTCATGATAGGTTGAATATGATTAACCTATGTAAACTTACTTTCCATGAACTCCCTATATGAAGCATGCTTGTATCGACCTTAATGGCAAATTGTAGTAGTGTCTCATCTAGATTATGATTTCATTAGCTACTGCCTTAGGGTGATATGATTCATGAAATATGACCTATAATCCATATGAATGAAATTGATTAATGATCTATGTTATTCTACTTTCCTAGTATGTTGATATGTTGTATTATGTTATGGTAAATCATGTAGTGACTTGTACATGGTTTCTTATATGTTTAAAGTACATTTAGCTACTGCCATATATGTTTTTATTGATGAATAAGGTGTATTGATCAATGATGATCAAAGGGTGAGAATTGGGTAAGAATGCTTATTTCCTTTACTCTTCTACTTCTCTATTCCTTTATAGTAATGTTGATGAAGCCTTGTATGGCATTGTGTGGTATGGTCCACTTATGGTGGCGGTGTTTACTTTATTGTCATTATATATGTGTTGACCATGGCCTTGAAGGCATATTGATGAACTTATGAACATGTGCTTAAGATGATACTATGAGAAGCTTATGCTTACTTTCCTATTCTAGTTGTGATTAGGTTGTATGGCTATTGTTTGAGCATGTGTATAATCATGTTAGGGTATTGTATAGGTGCTGCCATTAATGTGTTAAGATGGTTAATAACCCTTTACCCATGTACCCCTTATATGAAAGTGTAAATATCTAAAGTTAGGAGTCTTGATTACATTGTGTATATTGTCTTGTCTCCTATGCTATTATGTGTTGTGTGATATGTGCTTGAAGTGTAATGTGGTCTAATAGGGTGGATGACTTAATAAGTTATTGATAGCCATTATGTGATCATGTTGTTCAATGTACACACACTCTCACTTACATGCATCTTACAAGTAGTATAAGTCATTGTGTCTAAATGAAAGGTAGTTCTCATATTCACTAGTGTCTACTACTATGTATGTTAAGGTGATGTTTATGAATGTATGATTTGTATTCCCTTACTAGGATGACTTGATAGGTGTACTAGTATGGGCAAGGGTATGGGACCTTGTTTATGCACTGCACATGTGTATCTTGATAGGATAGTTCCTAGGTTTGGTTTCTATGTACATGAAGGATGAATGTATGAACATGTTACGAATATGATATAATGAAGTATGAATGTGTATAGTGTCTTAGTAGGTTTATATGAAAGTATTGCTCATATAGTTATATGCCTATAGACTTATGCATTGATATATGAACATGTGTGACCTTATGTGTTATGTGAAAGGTTTGCTCACATCTAAGTATACACTCACACACATAGATGATCTAGTTAGTGAGAAGAGGCCTTGCTAGGGGTGCCCAAGAATACTCCAAAACTAGATAGGTGCTTGAATATGCTATAAGCATATGAATGATGAATATCCTAAACCTATGTTTTATAAATAAAGGTAATAGAGGCTTTTATATAAAGGGAACTTAGCTTAGCACCGAGTGAACTTGACATTGAGAGGTGTTGACTTTCCTTGGAGGAATATTCACCATTTGTACCTTATAAGGTGTCGACTTCCCTTAGAGGAATACTCACCTATGGACTTACATGAAGTGTTGACTTTCCTTGAGGAATATTCACTCATGTTTTCTCATGAGGTGAGGCCCCATTACCAAATGGTATATAGAGGGAATACCTATCTCTTAGTTCCATAAACTATGCTTGCCACATAGGATCTAGCAAAGTGATTTCACTTAGGATGCTAGGATGTATGTTAATGTTCTACCTTGGCTAGGTAGGAACACCTTCCTTTGGTGTAAGGCTCTACAACACCAAATTCCATGTTTAGCACCCATGGTCTTAGTGTCGGTTAAGGCTATGGTTTCCCTAAAGATAAAATGGACAATGGAAGTAATTGAATAGGATCCTAACTAGGAGGACTTAAGGTAAGTTACTTAGGATAGATGGAAGTAATGAACCCATCTAGACATTGCACAAGTGACTCCTTAGGAAGTCTTAGGAAGGTACCTTATTACATAGGATTATGTATGTGTCCTTTATGTATGATATTGTAGTCTTGGTTTGACTATGATTATATTGTACTATACTTCTATGATGGTTGTGTAGATGCTATGTATGGTATTCTCTTGTGTTCCTAAGGTGATGCATTGCACCAAGTATCCCTAAAGGATTAATTAGGAGGCTAATGAATTGAAAGAGAGGGTTAATGTTAAGGAGAGTGAGTTCACTGTAAAGTGACCTCTATTTGTACTTAAATTCTATATGTGCTTTTCTATGATGTTTGGCCTTTGATTGTGTTTCTATGAAGTATGTGGATGATATAAATGCTATTGATAAAGGTTTTATGATGATTTACTCAAAAAGGCATGAAGTATGATTTCAAAGGAAATGTCCCTTTTAAATGCATGTTTTAGCATGGTTGCCATACTTAGTACATTCTTGTGCTAATCCCATTCTTCTCTACTTTTTACACAAAGTGTAGGTGTTGGAATGCTTAAAGGAGGTCTATGTTTGAGGAGCTTGATAGGTGATTTCTCAAGCTCAAGGAAAGGAATCCTTAAGTTCAAGGATGTCCTAATGTGTACTTATTGTAAAGTCTATTTAGTAATGTATAGCTTTGTATTATGTCTTAAGGGCTTTGTCCTTAATGTACTCTAAAGTTATTGAGTCTAAGATGGCAAAGAGACTTAGAGTCTAAATATGTATTATGACTTATGTTTTATATATATATGATGTGATGTTTCTAGCATATGATGTGCTATGAAAAGTTTTAAATTTTTTGCTAAATTTACTATGTCAATGCAATAAATGATATGAGAGGATTGTCTTAGACCTCCGAGAGGTCGACGACGCCGGTTACAATCCAAGATTGTACCCTATCTTCTAGGGTACACTTTTGGGTTGTGACAAACTTGGTATCAGAGCATGAGGTTTATGTAGCGGTTTTAGGTTCTAAGAAGTCTCATATTGCCACATCTAGTAGAGTCTTGTATCATTGGTGGTGAGTCGCGACACATAAAATGGTACGAGAGGCTATAGGACGATAGAGTTTCCCTTCTTCATCAATCTCATATCGTGCCATAGAACTTAATTCTATAAGATCTCTCTCTTATGTTTTCTTGTCCGGTGGTCTTTTAGATATGGTTGCTTGGATGAGATTGCTCTATGCTTGAGGGAGAAAAGGTGAGTTTAAAATGATTATCTTTGTTTTATGGTTTGAATGAGTATGTGTGAAGGCGACGTTTGTCCTTACTTGATGATGTATATACTAACTAAGGCGACTTGAAGGGTTAACTAGACTTAGGTAGGGGTATGGACTCTACCTATGTCTTGCACTAGTTTGCCTTGATGGAGACCTTAGGAGGTTAATACTATGTATGTGTATGATGATAAATGTGAATGTCCTTATGTGATGATCTCTATGCTTATAATCATGTAAATAGACTAGTGTGCTAAAGATATGGAGTTATCCATGCATGAAGGTTATTGATGAGTGGAGTATGGTGCTAATTGTAGTTCTTGTTGGGTTACTTGGTTTAGTGAAGTTATGGAGCTTTACTTGATCATTGCACATTTTAACTCTATGGGGATTACTATTGGTTATCTTACCTTACTATGTATGAAATATCTCTTAGTTGATGATGTGATGCCAATTATGGCAATATATGAAGTCTTTGTGAAATAGCATGTTATGTCGAATGATGTATGTCATGATATAGTTGAAGCATGCTAGAAGTTATGGTGGTTAAAGTGAATTCTCTTAAATTGTGTATTCCTATATGGTTTTGTATTATGGTAGCCAAACATAGAATTTGAACTTGGATTGTTTGAATAACTACCTATGGAAGTATGCTATCCTATGAGTATATGTGATTAACAGTGTGCATTGTTTTTCTTTGTATATAAGTGGTACTTGATGAGTTGCTAGTATAAATTGGAGTCTTTTGTGGAGACTTGAGTTGTAAATATAGTATGCATGCTTATGAAGAATGAGTTGGTAAAGCTTTGTATCTTATAATTCCCTACTTGTTACATTAAATGTCTAAATGTTGCACTTTTGGGTATTTGGAAGCATGCTCGTTGTAAAGACTAGGCAACTTATTGTATCATATTTGGAGAACTTGCTAAATTGTCATTTGATTGGATGTTGTTGAAATATGTGTAGAATTTATGAATATGAACATGATAAGGAATGTGGAAAAGAATTTTTGCTATTTAGATTGAAGGATGAGAATTTTATGACATGATGAGTCGTAGAGTTATTTCTAAACTTCTTATTGTGTTAAGAACTTCCTTGTTGTATTTCCTCAAATGATGTATGACCTTAGTGTCTATTGCAAGTAAGAAAGACCTTATGTGAATTGAATGGTATGATCAAAATTGATGGTTGAGGATGATTTGCCTAAAATGATAAGGTTTAGAATGCCTTAGTGTTGTTAAATTGAATTAATGAAAATTCTCTCTAAAGTAGTAATCACTTTAAGTGATGAATATGAAGGTTGAGTAGTGAGATTGTAGAAATTGTCTACATTGTTCTTCTATTCTTACTTGAATTGGAAAATATGAATTCTTAGTATGCTTGTTCATGAAAATAGTCTTGCATAAAGTGTGAATTGCATGATCT
The DNA here is from genome assembly GCA_022817965.1 of Solanum lycopersicoides. Taxonomy (NCBI): domain Eukaryota; kingdom Viridiplantae; phylum Streptophyta; class Magnoliopsida; order Solanales; family Solanaceae; genus Solanum; species Solanum lycopersicoides. The sequence goes on from JAJJBR010002710.1 coordinate 6,698, forward strand.
TTATATAATTGGTATGAATTGATTGACATCATCTTAGAGACATGGTGAATTCTCCAAAGAGCATGTAAAGAAGTTTTTGATAAAATCCATGTTTTCTCTGGTTGACTTGCATTTCAATGTGCAAATTGTGAAGTTGACTCCATGAGGTAAGGCAAGGAACTTGGTGATAGTCACTTGTAGGTTAAATTGTTTAGCCTTGTAAGGGGAGTTGAGCCTCTTTTACAATAAAATATGTTGACTCTCTTGAAAAATTTAGTGATTTGATGATTTGTAAAACAAAATTGTAGGCTCATTTTAAACGGTGAAAACATGTTTTGCCAAGTGTATATGTGTGTGCCTATGGTTTGTGCTATTTTTCCAAAATGAGGTTTACTATAAGGGTGAGTGATAAGTTAATAAAAGAGATTTGTGGAATGACTTCCTATTTTGTTGTGATATACTTGGTGTGACTTACCATTTAGATTTCACTAGGAAGAAAAATGTATGCATGTTTTGGCTTGAAAGTTGGGATTTCTCATTTTTTTAAAAGAAATTGATCTTGTACTTTGCTAAGGTGTGAACTCATGATGCATGAAATGTGTTGAGGAGCAAGATATTCCTCCATGTACACCACTAGGCATGGTATGATTGAGTACGACCTTCATGGTACTAGGTCTAACTAATGAAGATCTTTGTGATTTAACTAACTCAAGCTTATATGCATTGAAGTATGAGTGCCTAATTAACTTTGAGTATGAGTTATGATCTGCCTATGAGTAGATTTTCAAGGTTTTTCTTGTAATGAATTAAGGCGTAATGATCTTGTTATGATTAGGATACGGATGTTCTCCATGAACATGAAAAAGAACTTTTGTGTTTGATGCATTAAAGAGTGAGAGAGTAATGGTTTTGCTTGCTTGTATGCATCGAGTGCTAAAATGATTTGATGATATTTTTGTTATTAACTGCTCTTATGTGCATTGAAGTCCTTGATGTGATTAAAGAGTCCTAAGTGACATTCGAGGACGAATGTTCCCAAGTGGGGGATATTGTAAGACCTCGAAAAATGAGATAAGGTGTCTAGAGCCTAACATGTTCGTCTTAATGTTATAAGGTCCTAAAATGACTTATTATGTTATATATAGGTAGTGTGCAATGTTTGAAGTGATTTGGAAGTCGGACGTCAAGGGATGTCCAAGACGTTCGACGAATAGTCGCTTATGTGCCTTATGTGTGTATGCATGCTTAAATCGTATGAACCGAGTCTAATAAGTCTTGAAATGATTTTAAATGATTTTTAATGTTATTGTATGAAGTTTCGTGAAGTTTGGAGGTCAAACGCCCAAGAACGTCCAAGGCGTTCAAAAGATAGCCCCTAAGACGTTCATCGTATGTCATGTTGGGGTCAAGGCTGTTTGGACGTCTTGTAGGTGTTTGTTTTGGATAAAACTTATGTGGAAGGTCTATAACATTTTAAGGTTTATAATCGCATTGGAAACGTCCGGGTACGACTTCTAAAGGGCCCCACAAGAGGCCCCAAAAGAAGGACCCAAGGCTGCCTAAGACACTGCCTGGGCAGTGTCCCTTGACGGACCCAATGACGGATCGTTGGGCCACCAACGGATCGTCGAGCAGGTCTCGTCGAAGGGGACTTGCCTTGGGCAGGTCTTAAGCCAAGAATTTGGCTAAGTCTCTTGCGACGGAGGCCAGCCACGGCCCGTCAAGGCCATGACCCCCCGTCAAGGCCATCGTCGAGAGTGGCCTGCTTTTGGCAGCTGCGTTCTGTTAAATAAAGGGGTGAATGGGAAATTCACCCCACGTCCTAACCTGACTATAATAGGTTTATTTAAGTAATTTTAGGTGTATATAAGTCATCCAAAACGTGATCAACCCATTCCCAAATCCTCTCACATGTTTAAAGCCTTTCCCTCCCAAAAATATTCTCTCTAGAACCTCCATGGTTTTTGAAGCTCAAGAACAGCTTGTAGATTGGATTCTCATGGGTTCTTCATCAAGTTTTATAGGTCTTCATGAAGATTAACGTATGGTGATCCTTCATCTCTAAGTAACCTTTCACTTGGAGAGTTCTTCTCAATGTTTTCAAAGAAAGTTTATGATCAAAGTTCTTCTTCTCCAATCTAGCCATGGGTTCTTTCTCAAAACGTTTTTAATGATTAAATCATGATGAATTGAAGTTAATAGAGTGGTTTGAATGTGATTTCACTCCAATTGCATGATGAACCCATGTTCCTTCCAAAATTGGTTTAGCTCTTGCATGGGCTTTGTGATCTCGACTTGTTATCGATTGAATTATGATTCCCTTACGTTGAATTGATTGTATATACTGTTATTTACATGAATTTATGTTGAATTGATGTTGAATGATCCATGAGGATCAATGTATGAAGATTTGAGCATGTTTAGCCTAGTTTTCTATAGTTCACTGTAACATTGGTTTTCTTGTGATCTAAAGTGAATTTCGATTAAGTTGTGGCTCTTGTAGCTACTGTTTTAGGTTAATACCATGGTTGAATTGTGGATATAAATCATGTATGACCAAAGTAGAGAAGGCTTGGTTTGAATTAATCTAGGTTCTTCTTGTCCATGAAGTTGTAACTTGTGATCTTGACGTTAGGTTAGTCGCTATAAGAATTGATTATGGTTAATGTCTATAGCTGCTGCCTATAATGAAATATGAGGATGAATTATATGTAAATTAATACAATATGGGTCAATTCATGATAGGTTGAATATGATTAACCTATGTAAACTTACTTTCCATGAACTCCCTATATGAAGCATGCTTGTATCGACCTTAATGGCAAATTGTAGTAGTGTCTCATCTAGATTATGATTTCATTAGCTACTGCCTTAGGGTGATATGATTCATGAAATATGACCTATAATCCATATGAATGAAATTGATTAATGATCTATGTTATTCTACTTTCCTAGTATGTTGATATGTTGTATTATGTTATGGTAAAATCATGTAGTGACTTGTACATGGTTTCTTATATGTTTAAAGTACATTTAGCTACTGCCATATATGTTTTTTATTGATGAATAAGGTGTATTGATCAATGATAATCAAAGGGTGAGAATTGGGTAAGAATGCTTATTTCCTTTACTCTTCTACTTCTCTATTCCTTTATAGTAATGTTGATGAAGCCTTGTATGGCATTGTGTGGTATGGTCCACTTATGGTGGCGGTGTTTACTTTATTGTCATTATATATGTGTTTACCATGGCCTTGAAGGCATATTGATGAACTTATGAACATGTGCTTAAGATGATACTATGAGAAGCTTATGCTTACTTTCCTATTCTAGTTGTGATTTAGGTTGTATGGCTATTGTTTGAGCATGTGTATAATCATGTTAGGGTATTGTATAGGTGCTGCCATTAATGTGTTAAGATGGTTAATAACCCTTTACCCATGTACCCCTTATATGAAAGTGTAAATATCTAAAGTTAGGAGTCTTGATTACATTGTGTATATTGTCTTGTCTCCTATGCTATTATGTGTTGTGTGATATGTGCTTGAAGTGTAATGTGGTCTAATAGGGTGGCTGACTTAATAAGTTATTGATAGCCATTATGTGATCATGTTGTTCAATGTACACACACTCTCACTTACATGCATCTTACAAGTAGTATAAGTCATTGTGTCTAAATGAAAGGTAGTTCTCATATTCACTAGTGTCTACTACTATGTATGTTAAGGTGATGTTTATGAATGTATGATTTGTATTCCCTTACTAGGATGACTTGATAGGTGTACTAGTATGGGCAAGGGTATGGGACCTTGTTTATGCACTGCACATGTGTATCTTGATAGGATAGTTCCTAGGTTTGGTTTCTATGTACATGAAGGATGAATGTATGAACATGTTATGAATATGATATAATGAAGTATGAATGTGTATAGTGTCTTAGTAGGTTTATATGAAAGTATTGCTCATATAGTTATATGCCTATAGACTTATGCATTGATATATGAACATGTGTGACCTTATGTGTTATGTGAAAGGTTTGCTCACATCTAAGTATACACTCACACACATAGATGATCTAGTTAGTGAGAAGAGGCCTTGCTAGGGGTGCCCAAGAATACTCCAAAACTAGATAGGTGCTTGAATATGCTATAAGCATATGAATGATGAATATCCTAAACCTATGTTTTATAAATAAAGGTAATAGAGGCTTTTATATAAAGGGAACTTAGCTTAGCACCGAGTGAACTTGACATTGAGAGGTGTTGACTTTCCTTGGAGGAATATTCACCATTTGTACCTTATAAGGTGTCGACTTCCCTTAGAGGAATACTCACCTATGGACTTACATGAAGTGTTGACTTTCCTTGAGGAATATTCACTCATGTTTTCTCATGAGGTGAGGCCCCATTACCAAATGGTATATAGAGGGAATACCTATCTCTTAGTTCCATAAACTATGCTTTCCACATAGGATCTAGCAAAGTGATTTCACTTAGGATGCTAGGATGTATGTTAATGTTCTACCTTGGCTAGGTAGGAACACCTTCCTTTGGTGTAAGGCTCTACAACACCAAATTCCATGTTTAGCACCCATGGTCTTAGTGTCGGTTAAGGCTATGGTTTCCCTAAAGAAAAATGGACAATGGAAGTAATTGAATAGGATCCTAACTAGGAGGACTTAAGGTAAGTTACTTAGGATAGATGGAAGTAATGAACCCATCTAGACATTGCACAAGTGACTCCTTAGGAAGTCTTAGGAAGGTACCTTATTACATAGATTTGTTTTGCCAAAGATAGTATATATGTTTGTGCTATGGCTTTGTGCTATTTTCCAAAATGAGGTTTACTATAAGGGTGAGTATAAGTTAATAAAAGAGATTTGTGGAATGACTTCCTATTTTTGTTATGATATACTTGGTGTGACTTCCATTTAGATTTTCACCTAGGAAGAAATGTATGCATGTTTTGGCTTGAAAGTTGGGATTTCTCATTTTTTAAAAAGAAATTGATCTTGTACTTTGCTAAGGTGTGAACTCATGATGCATGAAATGTGTTGAGGAGCAAGATATTCCTCCATGTACAACCACTAGGCATGTATGATTGAGTACGACCTTCATGGTACTAGGTCTAACTAATGAAGATCTTTGTGATTTAACTAACTCAAGCTTATATGCATTGAAGTATGAGTGCCTAATTACTTTGAGTATGAGTTATGATCTGCCTATGAGTAGATTTTCCAGGTTTTTCTTGTAATGAATTAAGGCGTAATGATCTTGTTATGATTAGGATACGGAATGTTTCCACATGAACATGAAAAAGAACTTTTTGTGTTGATGCATTAAAGAGTGAGAGAGTAATGGTTTTGCTTGCTTGTATGCATCGAGTGCTAAAATGATTTTTATGATATTTTTGTTATTAACTGCTCTTATGTGCATTGAAGTCCTTGATGTGATTAAAGAGTCCTAAGTGACATTCGAGACGAATGTTCCCAATGTGGGGATATTGTAAGACCTCGAAAAAAATGATAAGGTGTCTAGAGCCTAACATGTTCGTCTTAATGTTATAAGGTCCAAAATGACTTATTTATGTTATATATAGTAGTAGGTAGTGTGCAATGTTTGAAGTGATTTGGTAGTCGGACGTCAAGGGATGTCCAAAAACGTTCGACGAATAGTCGCTTATGTGCCTTATGTGTGTATGCATGCTTAAATTCGTATGAACCGAGTCTAATAAGTCTTGAAATGAATTTTAATGATTTTTAATGTTATTGTATGAAGTTTCGTGAAGTTTGGAGGTCAAACGCCCAAGAACGTCCAAGGCGTTCAAAAGATAGCCCCTAAGACGTTCATCGTATGTCATGTTGGGTCAAGGCTGTTTGGACGTCTTGTAGGTGTTTGTTTTGGATAAAACTTATGTGGAAGGTCATAACATTTAAGGTTTATAATAGCATTGGAACGTCTCCGGGTACGACTTCTTAAAGGGCCCCACAAGAGGCCCCAAAAGAAGGACCCAGGCTGCCTAAGACACTGCCTGGGCAGTGTCCTTGACGGACCCAATGACGATCGTTGGGCCACCAACGGATCGTCGAGCAGGTCTCGTCGAAGGGGACTTGCCTTGGGCAGGTCTTTAAGCCAGAATTTGGCTAAGTCTCTTGCGACGGAGGCCAGCCACGGCCCGTCAAGGCCATGACCCCCGTCAAGGCCATCGTCGAGAGTGGCCTGCTTTGGCAGCTGCGTTCTGTTAAATAAAGGGTGAATGGGAAATTCACCCCACGTCCTAACCTGACTATAATAGGTTTATTTAATTAATTTAGGTGTATATAAGTCATCCAAAACGTGATCAACCCATTCCCAAATCCTCTCACATGTTTAAAGCCTTTCCCTCCCAAAAATATTCTCTCTAGACCTCCATGGTTTTTGAAGCTCAAGAACAGCTTGTAGATTGGATTCTCATGGGTTCTCATCAAGTTTTATAGGTCTTCATGAAGATTAAACGTATGGTGATCCTCATCTCTAAGTAACCTTTCACTTGGAGAGTTCTTCTCAATGTTTTCAAGAAAGTTTATGATCAAAGTTCTTCTTTCCAATCTAGCCATGGGTTCTTTCTCAAAACGTTTTTAATGATTAAATCATGATGAATTGAAGTTAATAAGTGGTTTTGAATGTGATTTCACTCCAATTGCATGATGAACCCATGTTCCTTCCAAAATTGGTTTAGCTCTTGCATTTCTTGTGCTAATCCCATTCTTCTTACTTTTTACACAAAGTGTAGGTGTTGGAATGCTTAAAGGAGGTCTATGTTTGAGGAGCTTGATAGTGATTTCTCAAGCTCAAGGAAAGGAATCCTTAAGTTCAAGGATGTCCTACAGTGTACTTATTGTAAAGTCTATTTAGTAATGTATAGCTTTGTATTATGTCTTAAGGCTTTGTCCTAATGTACTCTAAAGTTATTGAGTCTAAGATGGCAAGAGACTTAGAGTCTAAATATGTATTATGACTTATGTTTTATATATATATGATGTGATGTTTCTAGCATATGATGTGCTATGAAAAGTTTTAAATTTTTTGCTAAATTTACTATGTCAATGCAATAAATGATATGAGAGGATTGTCTTAGACCTCCGAGAGGTCGACGACGCCGGTTACAATCCAAGATTGTACCCTATCTTCTAGGGTACACTTTTGGGTTGTGACAAACTTGGTATCAGAGCATGAGGTTTATGTAGCGGTTTAGGTTCTAAGAAGTCTCATATTGCCACATCTAGTAGAGTCTTGTATCATTGGTGGTGAGTCGCGACACATAAAATGGTACGAGAGGCTATAGGACGATAGAGTTTCCCTTCTTCATCAATCTCATATCGTGCCATAGAACTTAATTCTATAAGATCTCTCTCTTATGTTTTCTTGTCCGGTGGTCTTTTAGATATGGTTGCTTGGATGAGATTGCTCTATGCTTGAGGGAGAAAAGGTGAGTTTAAAATGATTATCTTTGTTTTATGGTTTGAATGAGTATGTGTAAAGGCGACGTTTGTCCTTACTTGATGATGTATATACTAACTAAGGCGACTTGAAGGGTTAACTAGACTTAGGTAGGGGTATGGACTCTACCTATGTCTTGCACTAGTTTGCCTTGATGGAGACCTTAGGAGGTTAATACTATGTATGTGTATGATGATAAATGTGAATGTCCTTATGTGATGATCTCTATGCTTATAATCATGTAAATAGACTAGTGTGCTAAAGATATGGAGTTATCCATGCATGAAGGTTATTGATGAGTGGAGTATGGTGCTAATTGTAGTTCTTGTTGGGTTACTTGGTTTAGTGAAGTTATGGAGCTTTACTTTATCATTGCACATTTTAACTCTATGGGGATTACTATTGGTTATCTTACCTTACTATGTATGAAATATCTCTTAGTTGATGATGTGATGCCAATTATGGCAATATATGAAGTCTTTGTGAAATAGCATGTTATGTCGAATGATGTATGTCATGATATAGTTGAAGCATGCTAGAAGTTATGGTGGTTAAAGTGAATTCTCTTAAATTGTGTATTCCTATATGGTTTTGTATTATGGTAGCCAAACATAGAATTTGAACTTGGATTGTTTGAATAACTACCTATGGAAGTATGCTATCCTATGAGTATATGTGATTAACAGTGTGCATTGTTTTTCTTTGTATATAAGTGGTACTTGATGAGTTGCTAGTATAAATTGGAGTCTTTTGTGGAGACTTGAGTTGTAAATATAGTATGCATGCTTATGAAGAATGAGTTGGTAAAGCTTTGTATCTTATAATTCCCTACTTGTTACATTAAATGTCTAAATGTTGCACTTTTGGGTATTTGGAAGCATGCTCGTTGTAAAGACTAGGCAACTTATTGTATCATGTTTGGAGAACTTGCTAAATTGTCATTTGATTGGATGTTGTTGAAATATGTGTAGAATTTATGAATATGAACATGATAAGGAATGTGGAAAAGAATTTTTGCTATTTAGATTGAAGGATGAGAATCTTATGACATGATGAGTCGTAGAGTTATTTCTAAACTTCTTATTGTGTTAAGAACTTCCTTGTTGTATTTCCTCAAATGATGTATGACCTTAGTGTCTATTGCAAGTAAGGAAGACCTTATGTGAATTGAATGGTATGATCAAAATTGATGGTTGAGGATGATTTGCCTAAAATGATAAGGTTTAGAATGCCTTAGTGTTGTTAAATTGAATTAATGAAAATTCTCTCTAAAGTAGTAATCACTTTAAGTGATGAATATGAAGGTTGAGTAGTGAGATTGTAGAAATTGTCTACATTGTTCTTCTATTCTTACTTGAATTGGAAAATATGAATTCTTAGTATGCTTGTTCATGAAAATAGTCTTGCATAAAGTGTGAATTGCATGATCTTTATATAATTGGTATGAATTGATTGACATCATCTTAGAGACATGGTGAATTCTCCAAAGAGCATGTAAAGAAGTTTTTGATAAAATCCATGTTTTCTCTGGTTGACTTGCATTTCAATGTGCAAATTGTGAAGTTGACTCCATGAGGTAAGGCAAGGAACTTGGTGATAGTCACTTGTAGGTTAAATTGTTTAGCCTTGTAAGGGGAGTTGAGCCTCTTTTACAATAAAATATGTTGACTCTCTTGAAAAATTTAGTGATTTGATGATTTGTAAAACAAAATTGTAGGCTCATTTTAAACGGTGAAAACATGTTTTGCCAAGTGTATATGTGTGTGCCTATGGTTTGTGCTATTTTTCCAAAATGAGGTTTACTATAAGGGTGAGTGATAAGTTAATAAAAGAGATTTGTGGAATGACTTCCTATTTTGTTGTGATATACTTGGTGTGACTTACCATTTAGATTTCACTAGGAAGAAAAATGTATGCATGTTTTGGCTTGAAAGTTGGGATTTCTCATTTTTTTTAAAAGAAATTGATCTTGTACTTTGCTAAGGTGTGAACTCATGATGCATGAAATGTGTTGAGGAGCAAGATATTCCTCCATGTACACCACTAGGCATGGTATGATTGAGTACGATCTTCATGGTACTAGGTCTAACTAATGAAGATCTTTGTGATTTAACTAACTCAAGCTTATATGCATTGAAGTATGACTGCCTAATTACTTTGAGTATGAGTTGTGATCTGCCTATGAGTAGATTTTCAAGGTTTTCTTGTAATGAATTAAGGCGTAATGATCTTGTTTTTTTTCCCCATGAACATGAAAAAGAACTTTTGTGTTTGATGCATTAAAGAGTGAGAGAGTAATGGTTTTGCTTGCTTGTATGCATCGAGTGCTAAAATGATTTGATGATATTTTTGTTATTAACTGCTCTTATGTGCATTGAAGTCCTTGATGTGATTAAAGAGTCCTAAGTGTCATTCGAGGACGAATGTTCCCAAGTGGGGGATATTGTAAGACCTCGAAAATGAGATAAGGTGTCTAGAGCCTAACATGTTCGTCTTAATGTTATAAGGTCCTAAAATGACTTATTATGTTATATATAGGTAGTGTGCAAGTTTGAAGTGATTTGGAAGTCGGACGTCAAGGGACGTCCAAGACGTTCGACGAATAGTCGCTTATGTGCCTTATGTGTGTATGCATGCTTAAATCGTATGAACGAGTCTAATAAGTCTTGAAATGTTTTAAATGATTTTAATGTTATTGTATGAAGTTTCGTGAAGTTTGGAGGTCAAACGCCCAAGAACGTCCAAGGCGTTCGAAAGATAGCCCCTAAGACGTTCATCGTATGTCATGTTGGGGTCAAGGCTGTTTGGACGTCTTGTAGTGTGTTTTGGATAAAACTTATGTGGAAGGTCTATAACATTTAAGGTTTGTAATCGCATTGGAAACGTCCGGGTACGACTTCTAAAGGGCCCCACAAGAGGCCCCAAAAGAAGGACCCAAGGCTGCCTAAGACACTGCCTGGGCAGTGTCCCTTGACGGACCCAATGACGGATCGTTGGGCCACCAACGGACCGTCGAGCAGGTCTCGTCGAAGGGACTTGCCTTGGGCAGGTCTTAAGCCAAGAATTTGGCTAAGTCTCTTGCGACGGAGGCAGCCACGGCCCGTCAGGCCATGACCCCGTCAGCCATCGTCGGAGTGGCCTGCTTTTGGCAGCTGCGTTCTGTTAATAAAGGGGTGAATGGGAAATTCACCCCACGTCCTAACCTGACTATAATAGGTTTATTTAAGTAATTTTAGGTGTATATAAGTCATCCAAAACGTGATCAACCCATTCCCAAATCCTCTCACATGTTTAAAGCCTTTCCCTCCAAAATATTCTCTCTAGAACCTCCATGGTTTTTGAAGCTCAAGAACAGCTTGTAGATTGGATTCTCATGGGTTCTTCATCAAGTTTTATAGGTCTTCATGAAGATTAAGTATGGTGATCCTTCATCTCTAAGTAACCTTTCACTTGGAGAGTTCTTCTCAATGTTTTCAAAGAAAGTTTATGATCAAAGTTCTTCTTCTCCAATCTAGCCATGGGTTCTTTCTCAAAACGTTTTTAATGATTAAATCATGATGAATTGAAGTTAATAGATGGTTTGAATGTGATTTCACTCCAATTGCATGATGAACCCATGTTCCTTCCAAAATTGGTTTAGCTCTTGCATGGGCTTTGTGATCTTGACTTGTTATCGATTGAATTATGATTCCCTTACGTTGAATTGATTGTATATACTGTTATTTACATGAATTTATGTTGAATTGATGTTGAATGATCCATGAGGATCAATGTATGAAGATTTGAGTATGTTTAGCCTAGTTTTCTATAGTTCACTATAACATTGGTTTTCTTGTGATCTAAAGTGAATTTCGATTAAGTTGTGGTTCTTGTAGCTACTGTTTTAGGTTAATACCATGGTTGAATTGTGGATATAAATCATGTATGACCAAAGTAGAGAAGGCTTGGTTTGAATTAATCTAGGTTCTTCTTGTCTCTGAAGTTGTAACTTGTGATCTTGACGTTAGGTTAGTCGCTATAAGAATTGATTATGGTTAATGTCTATAGCTGCTGCCTATAATGAAATATGAGGATGAATTATATGTAATTAATACAATATGGTTCAATTCATGATAGGTTGAATATGATTAACCTATGTAAACTTACTTTCCATGAACTCCCTATATGAAGCATGCTTGTATCGACCTTAATGGCAAATTGTAGTAGTGTCTCATCTAGATTATGATTTCATTAGCTACTGCCTTAGGGTGATATGATTCATGAAATATGACCTATAATCCATATGAATGAAATTGATTAATGATCTATGTTATTCTACTTTCCTAGTATGTTGATATGTTGTATTATGTTATGGTAAAATCATGTAGTGACTTGTACATGGTTTCTTATATGTTTAAAGTACATTTAGCTACTGCCATATATGTTTTTTATTGATGAATAAGGTGTATTGATCAATGATAATCAAAGGGTGAGAATTGGGTAAGAATGCTTATTTCCTTTACTCTTCTACTTCTCTATTCCTTTATAGTAATGTTGATGAAGCCTTGTATGGCATTGTGTGGTATGGTCCACTTATGGTGGCGGTGTTTACTTTATTGTCATTATATATGTGTTTACCATGGCCTTGAAGGCATATTGATGAACTTATGAACATGTGCTTAAGATGATACTATGAGAAGCTTATGCTTACTTTCCTATTCTAGTTGTGATTTAGGTTGTATGGCTATTGTTTGAGCATGTGTATAATCATGTTAGGGTATTGTATAGGTGCTGCCATTAATGTTTTAAGATGGTTAATAACCCTTTACCCATGTACCCCTTATATGAAAGTGTAAATATCTAAAGTTAGGAGTCTTGATTACATTGTGTATATTGTCTTGTCTCCTATGCTATTATGTGTTGTGTGATATGTGCTTGAAGTGTAATGTGATCTAATAGGGTGGCTGACTTAATAAGTTATTGATAGCCATTATGTGATTATGTTGTTCTATGTACACACACTCTCACTTACATGCATCTTACAAGTAGTATAAGTCATTGTGTCTAAATGAAAGGTAGTTCTCATATTCACTAGTGTCTACTACTATGTATGTTAAGGTGATGCTTATGAATGTATGATTTGTATTCCCTTACTAGGATGACTTGATAGGTGTACTAGTATGGGCAAGGGTATGGGACCTTGTTTATGCACTGCACATGTGTATCTTGATAGGATAGTTCCTAGGTTTGGTTTCTATGTACATGAAGGATGAATGTATGAACATGTTATGAATATGATATAATGAAGTATGAATGTGTATAGTGTCTTAGTAGGTTTATATGAAAGTATTGCTCATATAGTTATATGCCTATAGACTTATGCATTGATATATGAACATGTGTGACCTTATGTGTTATGTGAAAGGTTTGCTCACATCTAAGTATACACTCACACACATAGATGATCTAGTTAGTGAGAAGAGGCCTTGCTAGGGGTGCCCAAGAATACTCCAAAACTAGATAGGTGCTTGAATATGCTATAATCATATGAATGATGAATATCCTAAACCTATGTTTTATAAATAAAGGTAATAGAGGCTTTTATATAAAGGGAACTTAGCTTAGCACCGAGTGAACTTGACATTGAGAGGTGTTGACTTTCCTTGGAGGAATATTCACCATTTGTACCTTATAAGGTGTCGAATTCCCTTAGAGGAATACTCACCTATGGACTTACATGAAGTGTTGACTTTCCTTGAGGAATATTCACTCATGTTTTCTCATGAGGTGAGGCCCCATTACCAAATGGTATATAGAGGGAATACCTATCTCTTAGTTCCATAAACTATGCTTTCCACATAGGATCTAGCAAAGTGATTTCACTTAGGATGCTAGGATGTATGTTAATGTTCTACCTTGGCTAGGTAGGAACACCTTCCTTTGGTGTAAGGCTCTACAACACCAAATTCCATGTTTAGCACCCATGGTCTTAGTGTCGGTTAAGGCTATGGTTTCCCTAAAGATAAAATGGACAATGGAAGTAATTGAATAGGATCCTAACTAGGAGGACTTAAGGTAAGTTACTTAGGATAGATGGAAGTAATGAACCCATCTAGACATTGCACAAGTGACTCCTTAGGAAGTCTTAGGAAGGTACCTTATTACATAGGATTATGTATGTGTCCTTTATGTATGATATTGTAGTCTTGGTTTGACTATGATTATATTGTACTATACTTCTATGATGGTTGTGTAGATGCTATGTATGGTATTCTATTGTGTTCCTAAGGTGATGCATTGCACCAAATATCCCTAAAGGATTAATTAGGAGGCTAATGAATTGAAAGAGAGGGTTAATGTTAAGGAGAGTGAGTTCACTGTAAAGTGACCTCTATTTGTACTTAAATTCTATATGTGCTTTTCTATGATGTTTGGCCTTTGATTGTGTTTCTATGAAGTATGTGGATGATATAAATGCTATTGATAAAGGTTTTATGATGATTTACTCAAAAAGGCATGAAGTATGATTTCAAAGGAAATGTCCCTTTTAAATGCATGTTTTAGCATGGTTGCCATACTTAGTACATTCTTGTGCTAATCCCATTCTTCTCTACTTTTTACACAAAGTGTAGGTGTTGGAATGCTTAAAGGAGGTCTATGTTTGAGGAGCTTGATAGCTGATTTCTCAAGCTCAAGGAAATGAATCCTTAAGTTCAAGGATGTCCTAATGTGTACTTATTGTAAAGTCTATTTAGTAATGTATAGCTTTGTATTATGTCTTAAGGGCCTTGTCCTTAATGTACTCTAAAGTTATTGAGTCTAAGATGGCAAAGAGACTTAGAGTCTAAATATGTATTATGACTTATGTTTTATATATATATGATGTGATGTTTCTAGCATATGATGTGCTATGAAAAGTTTTAAATTTTTCGCTAAATTTACTATGTCAATGCAATGAATGATATGAGAGGCTTGTCTTAGACCTCCGAGAGGTCGACGACGCCGGTTACAATCCAAGATTGTACCCTATCTTCTAGGGTATACTTTTGGGTTGTGACAATATTCCAATTCAAACATTGGATACTAGAGGGGAATAATTTTCTTAAGGGGACATTGTAAGTTCAGTGGACTTGATCTTTTTCTGTTCAAATTTTTCCACATTCTGATATGTTACAGATTTTAAGTTTTTCTTAATTAATTTCTGTTCATCTTTTGTACTGATTCAGTAAACTTTGGTTACTTCGTGTTTCTGCAAAGTTTTCTCAGAATCAGTATTTCTGTTTTGTTTCAAACACAGATTGACAACAGTATATCCACTATAAATTGAATAGATCAGACTCTCTTGGCTTGTTAAGGAAGGATTAATATAATGAAGCCACCAAAACTAAATTTTCAATTATTACTTTTGCTACTAACCGATCCTTATTGAAATTATTACTATACCACTTGTGAGGAGGGAAAACTATTTTACCTTAATTTCGTGCAGAAAGTTAGCCCAACCTACAGGCAGTCAAGTCTCACTCGACTCATCTCTTTCGCAGCCTAATATGCCTAACGTTCAGGGACGTTTTTCTTCTTTTTCGCCTTAGATTATATTTCAAACTTTAACATAAACTCAACACACAAACGTACGGGCAAACCCAACCTTTATATTTATTCTCAAAATCAATACAAAGGACTCACTCGTTGAACAACAATTCTGTTCAACGTCGACTTAAGGCACAATCACAAGTCGATTTCTGCCTTAGACACTTTGTAAAACCCTCACGTTTTATTATAAGTATCTCGGTGAAATTCTAGACTTACTCTTCCATCTTTCACCTTTAGGATAATAATTTTATCCCAATACTTAGTCTCTAAAACGTCCAACACCAAGGTTGTCCATTTATAGACACATGTGGCAGCCTTGTGTTTTACATAGCATAGTGTTGTGACACATGTCCAACACTTGTCAAATGCTTAGCCTACTAAAATATAAATCAGTTGACATCCCCAAGTGATAAGAAGCATTCAAAATTCGAATTCAAAAAGCTATTAGAAGATACAAGGAATCTGGACACAAGCGGTTACAAAAAGGTAACCGCTGCATGTGCTTGGATGTGATCTTTGCTGACTGGATTTCGGCCCCTTTGCTGCATTTTACTTCAATATTTTTGACTCCAATACAATGTCTAAACATTGTATAGTCATTGCCTCATCAAAGCCCACCCGAATCCATCCGCACATTTGTTATGCCTGCGCCCTGCCGCTGCCTTACTTTGGCAATGCTAACTCTTAATCCACTCGTTTCATTTCTTGTTTTCTTGTTGCGTTTCATTCACAATTGACAATGCTTTAATTTAGCTCTTCTCAATTTCTCCGCATTCGACCAGAACATGTGATTTTCAGATGCCAACTTTGCCCACAACCGATATCAGCCAGCGTCCAAGTCATGCCATGTGCTATTGCCTTGCCAACACCCATGTCATGTATTGACACTATCTTACCAATATATTTTGAACCCATTTGACCATGCCAACACTCTGCTCACACAACACATGCTTGATTTCACCCGCATTTTGGCCTTTGGCAAAGTCATTCATGCCAACCCTTTGCCACGTCCATGCCTATGTCGAGTCAGTTGGTCAGGGCCCTTACACTACCCTACTACTTGTATTACTCCTTTAAATGCTTACATATAATCCTTTTCTTAAATTAAACAAAACAGAAAAATATACTACTACACAACATACAACTTTTATTGTCACATCCGGGTTTACCCCCTAGACGTAACCGGCGTCGTCATCCTCTTTGAGGACTAAGACTAGCCTCTTAGTCCTACATCATTACATTCATAGGTCGAAAATACGGAAGAATTAAGACTTTTACTACTTCTACATTGAGGTTTACGTAGACCTCTACATACACGTAATATATAATCGTATCGAGTATACATAGACCCTTCATATAGGAAGATTACATAGTTGTCTACTTTTATTGCACATACATATATATAGAAGATAGAACATAGTTTCAAAGATTGTCTCATCTCATAACCATCTAAAAATGATCATAACAATTTGGGCATAGCCCTACATCAATGTAAAGAAGCCACATATAGGCTTATACAAATCGTACTCAAATGAAAGTAGAAGGAACATAATAGTCTTTAGAACTGAAAAACTTCATAAGCTAGATATTGGCATCACCCTCGGAAAGTGAGGACCTACCCACTTGGATGATAGAGAATATCCAAGTCTTCTTCAATGTCGTCTCAAATGAGCCTTCAACGCCCGGAACCTAAAATGTTTGGGAGAAGGGAGAAAATGAGGTTAGTACGCCACATGTACTAAGTATGAGACCATATGCACATATATTATCAAAACATGCAAAAAGGGACATTTAGCTAAATCATGCCATTTTATTCTTTGAAAGTCTTATGCATAGCCAAGCAAACCATACCAAGCAACAAGACATATTTATTAAGGCAAAGTAAGTAACATGCATATCAACATACTTGAACCCATTATCTACTACAACCCTATCCTCATGGAACAACATTACAAGCATGAATAAGAGTTTATCATAGCATAATAAGCAAGAGAATTACTCATGAATCCCTATCAAGTCAACAAGTGCAATAACCAAGCAAAGCCCCATAACCTTACTCAATCAAGTAGCCCAACAAGAATCCATAATCAATGCCCAACTTTACATAATATGACCTTTAAGGATACATAACATCATACCTTAAAAATATAGACCAAATACATGTTCATAAGGATAACCATTACCACATGAGATCATTTACATAGAAAATCAACATACTATTATCATCTACATCATTATTATATACATACATAATATCAACCTCCTAAAGTTTCCATCAACGCAAACTAGTGCAAGGCATAGGTAGAGTCCCATACCCCTACATAGGCTAAGTCAAACCTCTCAACTCACCTTTGTTAGTTTATACTTCATTACTTCATTTTAGTTTAGGGAACACTTGCCTTAACCGACATAGACCACAAGAGCTAAGTGTGGAATTCGGTGTCATGAAACTCTACACCGAAAGAAGGTGGACTACTTGCCAAAGTAGTACCTAAACAATGAACATAGCAACTACGTGGATACAATAGTTAGTATTCCTATGGAGACAACATAGTTCAAGAACTAGAAGATATAATTGGGACCCTCTTTATGCCACAAGCATTGTAGTCTCCAATCTCTTTGAGTACATTAGTGTTCTTACCTTTCCTATGTGGGAAGGGACACTCGGTGTTAAGATAGGTCCCTTTATTGAAATGTCCTTATACTTATTTATCAATTATAACTTAGTTTAGGTCATATGGTCTAGACCTTGTATAATCATCATCATCATAGCTCAAAAGGAATTGCATGAGTTTAGTCCTTTCATCACAATTCATATAAGTGAGGTCAACACATTTCATAGTACTTCATATCAAGATACATTGGTAAACATCACCATCCTTATGACATTCACATCTTATTGAACCTCACAATCATAGTCAAGACATTTAAATTCATCATCATACCACCCTATCAAACTTAATATAAAGCATACTTCATCATAACATCATGGCTTAATCACAATTAATCACAAAGTGAAGCAAAAAATAAGGATCATAAGACTTACCAAGTCTTCTTCATAATTCATCATTAAGGTCTTACCATCAACCCTTAGTTCAACTCATTTAGGTCATAAAGTCACTATAATTCAGTAACCAATATGATCACAAGGCTAGAAGAATCACTACATCACGATTCAATACTATATCAAAGTTCAAGATTAGGTCAATTCATCATAACCTAGATCACTTCTCAAGAACTAGCATGAAAGACTACAAATAACCTTAATTGTTCATTATTAGTGTAACAAAATCATCTAATAGCAATTTAACCAATAACCAAATCAATTGAACCAATCACAACCTAATTCATATGAAGATCAAACCTAGGGTTAAGGGTTAAGGATCATGTTCTACAATTTAGACCAAGCCATAAACAATTATCATGATAAAGTTTAAAATACATCTTAATCTATCCATTATAACCTAAAGAAACCATAAACAACTTAGTTCACAATATCAATTTCGAGATTAGATGAAACCCACTTGAAAACTCAACTTTTAGAAATACTTTGAAGGGGCCCTTTGAGGAGAGAAGTCTCAAAGGTGAATTAGATCTCACACCTTAACGTTTGATGAAGATTTGATGGTGAAATAGCCCCTTAACATCACCCAAACCCCTTCCTAGCTTGTTCTTCAATAGTGTCTTCCAATAGAGAGAGAAAGAAGAGAGAAGGAAGAGAGTTTATTTTGTGAGTTGTGTTAAGACTAATGGGGGTTGGGGTATTTATATGAAGGGTTAATTAACCTAATTAGACTCACTTAAGCCCCTAATTAACCACCTAAACCCTTAACTAATTAAATGAACCAACTTAAAACCGTACAGGAAAACTTGACACTCACAGACGGAACCCCGATCGACGGGCCGTCTGTGAGTCGACGACTTGGCCCCCCTCCGTCCTGCACACTCGTCGTTTTGGTCAGAGACTTGTGCAGGCAAGGAATTCCCCATTTTGTCTAAGTGTGGGACGACGGTTGGCATCGACGCACCGTCGATCAACACACGAGCCGTCATTTGTCTTCCGTGGTTGCATACTGCCCAAGCAGTGTTGCCTCCTACGTGCTAGGGTCCTCCTCAAGGGCCCTTGGTTGGTCCTTGGGGAGTGGTACCCAGAAGTGTCGACCACAAATCATCTTAAACACATATTATACGCCCTTCCACCTAATTTCATGAATTTCTGACTCGTAAAAGCTAGTCAAATAGGCTAAGGCACGCTAGTACGTCCTTGAACTAAATTTCCAAACATCATGGACGTTCTTAGACGTTTTGGTTTCCTAACTTCCTAAATGTCATAAATTCATTATAATAGTCCTAAAAACAGTGCCTAGACTTTAAGACACCTATGTTAGGCTTTAGGACAAGTATTGGATTTTCGAAGTGTTACATTTATATATAGGCCTAGGGGGTGTATAAACAAGTTATAATCACTACAACAAAAAATAACTTTTAGCGGCATTAAATCTTAATATTAATAAAGAGTGCTATAGTTTTTACCGGCATTAGTTAAGTGTCATTAGAACCAGTGTCGCTAAAGGCTTTAGGGACATATACAAAGAGTGACAATTGCTGCAAAAAATACATATTTAGTGGCAATTAAGAATTAATTGCCGCTAATGATCATTTTTGTTGTAGTGAATTAAGCAGAAAATCATTGCAATGATCTTTACTACTTATTTATAAGGGTGTACATGATCGGGTTGGTTCGGATTTTTCAAATATCAAACTAAAACATTTGTGTAAAATTTTAAATTTATAAACCAAACCATTTGTGTAAAAAAATTAAATTTATAAACCAAATCAAATCAATAAAGTTCGGATTTTTTGGGGGTTTTCAACCTCTGATTGGTTTGGATTTTTCAAATACCAAACCAAACCATCGTGTCGAATTTTTAAAATTATAAATTAAACCAAACTAATGAACTTCTGATTTTTCCAGATATTTGGATTTTTTCGGTAAAGCTTGCATACAAACATATTATTAACTTGTGCTCCATATATTTCTTTAGTCCAACCAAAATACAATTATCTAAGGTGTTTTTTAAAAAAGAAACACAAAATATGAGATGAGTATTGATGACACAAAAAAATTCACTAAAAATTAATAATGAAATCATCATATAAAATAAATATTGTAAAGTCATAATGAAAATAATCATAATTTAAAAGTACTAAATCATGCTAAAATAAGTTTAATAAGTATTAGTTACATTTTTAATTATTTAAGGAAAATTAAATTAGATTATGTATTTTAATTGTCTAAACCAATGTCAAACTAAAGAACAAGTATTCAATATTATTGTCATTCCTAGCATTAGTATTAATTTGATTTTGATTTAAGTTTTATTACAATTATCAACATATATGAACTATAATCTTTATTGGACCATTCTGAATTCTAAGTTTTAAACTTGAAATAATATATTAAAAGATAAAACTATGAAATAGTATAAGAAATATTTTAAAATGATATCAAAGTAAATATTTTTATGTATAAAATAAAATTTTGTAATTACATACATAATGTCGGGTTGGTTTGGTCTCGGGTTGTCTTTTTAGTTAAAATCAAACCAACCCAAATATAGTCGGGTTTTTTCCCAATACCAAACTAAGACTAAGTCAAACCAAATCACTAGTCGGATTTTTTTGATTTGACTCGGTTTACGGTTGATTCGGTTTTCGATTCGATTTTGTACACCCCTACTACTTATTAAACAACAAATTTTTGATAGTCTTGCTAGTTTCAAAAGCATGCAAAATTGAAGGATTTTGTTCTACCGCATCGACGGGGTTGAACTATCTCTAAGCAGAGATGGAAAACACGGGCGGCTCTTACTAATAAAAATTAGAGTAACTTTTACATATAGCAAACATAAAAATCATATTTTTATGTTATAGCTATATTTGGTATAATTGCGCGCCATAACAAATTTTATGTTTGCTATGGAGCTTTTGATTTGTATAATTCGCTACAAACATTCATTTTATATAAATTGTTCAGTTTTGTATAAATTCATTTATAAATTGTAATTTGTATAATAAAATTTGAATTTATATATTTATAAGTGTATAGGACGAAAATATATATATTTATATTCGTATATACACTTTTCTCTCACTTTATACAAATACAAACGCGTTTTATACATTTTATATCAAAATGTATAAAGTAACTAATTGTATACCGATTACGTTGAGCCGCCCTGATGGAAAATTAAGAAGAACTAAATTGTAAATTGTAAAGAGTAAGATCAGAAGCCGATTTTAGTTTTTTCATATGGATGAATTTATTAATGTTTTGGTATTTGAGTTCAAATAATATGATGAAGGAGTAGGAGAGAAAGGAAAAATGCATAAATTTGAAAGAAAGAAAAAACTTTTTATTCATTGATTTTTTTGGGGAAGGAAAACAAATACATGGAATCCATTAATAGTTAAGCCGTCCCCTTTATTATTAGATAGAAAGAGAATAGATTAAATTAAGCCTTGTATGGAGCTGGGAGGGGCATGCCCTTGACAACACCGCAGAGAGGATGGTTATCAGGGAGGTTGTATTCATCTCTCAAGGAGCGGCTTGGTGAGAGAACGCTGAAGTACATTTGCTCTCCCAAATAAGTCTTCTCCCACATCTCTGACCTCAAGTTCCACATTCCTGCATTGTCAAAGGTCAACATTATTGCTGCCCATGAGTTTGGATACACCTGGATGTTGTTCCTGCTTGTTGCGTCCACTAAGTTGTAGTTCTTTCTCTTCTCTGCGCTCCACCTCCCTGGCTCAACAGCTACTGCAAAGAAGGAATATCCGTCAAGGTGATATGTCCTGATGCTCTTCTCGTGGTTCTCAAAGATGATCTCCACAAAGTTACGGTAGGTGGTGTTTTTCACATTTGGGGCAACAGTTAGCTTGCTTGGGTCAGCTGGGGCTTCATCAGCCATGAGATCATACTTGAAGCTCTTATCCGCAGCTCCAAAGTACTCTACGAGCTTCAATGGAGTTTCGGTATCTGAGTGAGAGATACCGTTCAAACCATATCTAAGCTTACCATTTACTTGGCCCATAGAGTTGACGATCTTGATGGTGCGGGTGATGTTGATCTGTCCGTAATGGTAGGAACCCTGAGGGTTGGGACGGGCAGCACTAGCGGTCAAGTTCCATCTGAAGGAACGGAACTGGTTCATGGACCAGGCAATGCCTTCAGTGTTGTCTGGTGGGGATGCTGGGAGCTCAGGAGATGCTGGACCCTTTCCATTGGCATAACGGATGATGGCCACAGAGGAGAGTTCTTGCTTCAAGAACCTGCTTGAAGCAACCAAGTAATAGTCCTTGGGCTCCTGATTAGCAGTCACCAATACTGAGAGGCACTGACCAACATGGATGTCCAATGAATCGTAGATGTTTTGTACGGTGTGGGATCCCTCTAGCTCGACTAATTTCATTGGGTGACCTTGGAATCTAACGTTGACTGAGGACCTCATGCCAAGGTTACAGAACCTGTACCTATAGGTCTTGCCAGCCTCCATGGTAAAGAGTGGCTCTTTTGCCTCTCCAACCTTAGCAGACTTACCATTGATGATGATGCCATCAGGTCTGCCAACGGTGTGTCCACCATCCAAGACCTTTTTCAAAGTCTTGTGGCCCTTGTTGTACCAATCACCGACAAAGACATTGTACTCATCGGCAGGATTGTCAAAAGGAACAGGGATGAGAGCACGACTGTGGACATTGATGGCACCATAACCACCTGCTGCTCGGTGCAAAGCTGTGGTAGGGAAGTAGTAGTAGCTACCAATCTGGTCCTTGACCTGGAATCGGTAGGTAAAATTTTGACCAGGCATGATTGGGCACATGGTTCCTGGGGTACCATCTTGCCATGAGTTCTTCCTATGTTGGACACCATTCCAGGTGAAGAGGAATGGCTCGTCCAAATTATTGAAGACATTGACGACAATGTTGTTGTTGGAGGTACAATTAATTCTAGGCCCAGGGAACTGGCCATTGATGAGAATACCTTGTTGTGGCACGCCCAATGGAGAGACTGTGCCATAGGTAACGTTCCAGTTAAAGTAGAGGTAAGGGTCCTCAGCTATTACCCCTACTGAGAGGCAAAGTAGCAAAGCCACAACTGTCACTTTACCACTCCCCATGACGATGCTTCTTTTTTTTTCTATTTTTGATCACTCTAGTAATTTTTTTGGGAGTTTTATATATTTTTACTCTCACAAGAAGAAGAGGTCAGGCTTCTTCTTCTTTTTTATTATTTCTTCTTCCTGCTAGAGCTTGCACTATTAACCATCTCCATCACCGCCTTTTATATTAAAAATTATACCTCTCACAACCCTATGTTTATTACCGAAATAATCTCCCTTCCTCTCATTTCATTGTTGGCCTAGTCTTTCTCGCCTTCCTTTCAGCATAACCACTTTTAATTCCTTATTATTTTCTATTTTCTCATCCTTTTTTTTACTTGGTGCAGGATCCACATACACTTTTTATGTTATAATTATAATAATGCACAATTATTTATTTGGTCTTTTTTTTTTATTTCAGTTAAAACATTTGCTAAATAAAAGGATCGCTGATTTCATTCCATATTTTTCTTAGCAAGCAAGGATCAAAGTTGAAGAGAAAAATTTCGAAATAATTTAGTTATATGTAAGTTGTAACAGTGGATGCCCTCACATGTAGAAACTCATGCACATAGTCGTGTGCATACTTTGCAATAAACCGAATTATCATAAAATTGACATCATAACTTTAATATTGCTGCACATTTAAAAAAGATCATATTCAATATGGCTTGACATTACAAAAAAAAAAAAAAAAACGAACACCATACAATTTATATATATATATATATATATATATATATATATATATATATATATATATAATTCTTATTATTATTAATCATATCATATCACATCATATATTATATAACTACTAACATATATTGTAATATATCATTATATTATTCTAAGAGTCACATGGTAAGTGAAATTGGTGTAATTACTAGGATATTAATTACCAGCCTATTAGTTACACTATTTTTAAATTACACTGACATGTCTGCTTCCTAGTTGCTACATTGTAATT
Organism: Solanum lycopersicoides; assembly: GCA_022817965.1. Taxonomy (NCBI): domain Eukaryota; kingdom Viridiplantae; phylum Streptophyta; class Magnoliopsida; order Solanales; family Solanaceae; genus Solanum; species Solanum lycopersicoides. The sequence continues at coordinate 30,852 of JAJJBR010002710.1, forward strand.
ACACTATAATGACACATGTCATGTTTGGATGTCAAATTGTAGTTAGACATGTTTTGTTTGGATACACAATTTATAACAACCGGGTTTCGTCGTTATAGAAATGCCAATGGGGAAAATCGGGTCCGGATTTTTTTTTTTAACTACTAGGATTTTTCCAACCTTGTCCAGATTTGGAGGTGTAGGGAAATCTGGTAGCAATTGGGTGGAGTAATCAGGAATTTGACTACACAATCGGTTAGATAACTCGTTAGGGGATCCATACGACTTTACAAAATTAAATTTCGATAAATAGACCTCAGGGAATCGACCGTAGTATTAATGGTACTTTCTGGGCGTAGTGGGTTAGCGTAGTGGGTTAAGAGTATGTTACTAAAGCGAGAAATTGAATTATAGGATTTTTGATATTTTTCAAGACGGAGCTCACTGGTTCAAAAAGTGTCGTTGCAGCGACGTCGCTATAACGGGATGGGTGAAACTATAGCGGGATGATGGGTTTTAAAATCGTAAATAAAACGCTTAGACGACCTTATTTTGTATTTTTTTCACTTTTTGGGTTAAGAGACGACCCCTGGGCTATTCCTACTCATTTTTTTACCATTCTTGAAGCTAGAGGTAGGCTTTTCACTCTCCGATTCCTTTTTCGATCCGTAGAACGTTTTAGAATGGGTCAATACTGAGAACCTACATACTAAAATCTTCAAATCCTACTCGTGCCATGTCTAGATAGCGTCCCATTCCACTACCTAAACGTTGTAGAACTTATCCATACTAAAATGTATCCCACATGATGAGAATAGACATTAACCGACATAGACCATACTAGCTTGGCATGAAATTCGGAATCTATCCTACTCCGATAGAGGGTGTTCTACTTTCCAAGGGAGAACTAGGACACATCCGTGTAGGAACATGGTTAAGGAATGTCAAGGGCTTCTTTGCACTCTAGTCTCCTTCTCAAGTAGAGCTACTACCACAAGCATATTCTCTTGGTGCTAGGCATGTTCTCATAGAATAAGTTCAATCACATAAGGGCATATGAAAAGGTACCATCTGTTAGTCATTACCTAATCATAATGCATCTACCAAAGATAGGTCCTTTAGGGCTGCCACTCAATGGTTAATAAGGATAGCTCAATGAATTTCCTAGCGATGGTTTCATGTCGTTCCGACCAACCTATCCCTAAGTCCACCATTCACACAAGAAGGATATCATTACGAATTTCAACTTCAAGAATATCACAGCGTTCTTTCTATATTGAAGGTTCCACATACTAGACCTTCTTAACTTATTCAAGGTCATTTACGAGTCATACTTGGAAGGGCACCATCTTAGATTTACCGATCCTCGACTTTCATTCAACATTCATCCATACACATACAAGACAAAGGTGCTTAAACCTACTAAGTCAAGATGTTCATATTCACATAATTAACATGTATCAAGTAGAGAGACATAGTCTATCAATCAAGACACACACATGGTCATCATTTCCATGTCACCTTTACAACAATAGTCAAGTATCATGTAGGAACAACCAAGTCAACTTAACAAGATTTACTAACAATACAACTAGAGACATCACTCTAGTCCATCATGATCACACATAATCAATTAGGAGAATTAATACTTCAACCTCACATATACATATACACATAATTCTTCACATTGATCATATACAAGCTATAACATGATAACATCACTATTTATCTAATAATGTCGACAAGACCATGTTCATCACTATTATAACACATAAGCACTGCCATCATAAGTGGACCATATCAATCAACACAATTCAATACATATACTACACAATATAGAGAGAATTAGGTCAATTTACCACAATTCCATCATTATAATCACCAATCATTGGTCTTCTCAACCAATCCAATTCACAAAGGCTCTTACCAATAGCTATATACATCAATCCAAATCAATAATCAAACCATGCAATTGATCTAACAAGATACCATATGAAAATTCTCAAATTAAGGCAACCTATATACAATTCTAACATGATTCATACATATATAAATAGCCCAATACAATCTACATAAGAATTCAATACTATTAAGTCATGATCAAATCACCCATATTAGAGCCAAAAATAGAAAATCATGATTTGCATGGGTTCATAGAGATTTTGATCTAAAATCATTCAATTAACCTTAATTCAATCATAAGTCATTGATTCAAATCATTTTATGCAAGAACCCATGGCTAGAATTCATAATAGAAGATTCCATGTTTTTTATCATCTTTGGAAACCATTGAAATTGACTCCTTGAAAAAAGAGGATTCAAGGATGAAACACCATACCTCAATATAGAAGATTAACCCAAGAAATTGGTGGAGAAAAACATGAAAAATCTGTCTTCTTCCTTGGAGCTTCAAAGCTTCAACAATGTTGGTTTTGGAGAGAAGGAATGGAGATGTTTTGTTTTTAGTTGAGGGTTTATGCTTTGATTTGTGAGTTTAGGGGTTTAGGAAGTTTCAATAACCTTCAAATAAAAGATTCCCAAAGTACCCAAAAGACCCTTGCACTTATTGGACCGTTTAACCAATTCAAATTTGACTTAAAAACGACGCAACCAAATCTGAGAAGTCACTGTGCGTTTCGAGGTCACCTCCAATTCTTGGTTCTGGAAAATTTTGAGACAGAATGGTTCGCGATGACCCCGCGTCGCAGGGTAAACTTTTTGCCCTTTAAGTGTAGCAGGCGCGACGCGCAACCACTGCTAAATCCTGACTGCCTCGGCAGCTTGCTTATCCCTTGTTTGTATCCTCCGTGGGGACCCTTAGGCTGGTCCTTGGGGCTTCGTTCTCGGATGTTTTGACCCTACATATATCCCTCTAGATACTAGGGTAATACCCATTGATTTTAGACACCAAACAATACCTTAAAACAAGCACAACATACAAGAACACACAAGCACGTCTAAAGGCTAACTTCCGAACGTCTTGGACATCTTTGGACGTTCCACTTCCAAACCCTTCCAAACTTCTCAAACTGACTTCTGTTGAAATCCTTTGAATGGGAGCAATGTCCGATGACTCAATTAAAAAAAGAATTAGTTAAAAGAATTTTGAAACGGATAAAAGGGGGTTAAGGGAAAAGGGAGTCGCCACCTAACAAACAATATCGGCATAGTAAAATATAAAAGTAGTATATATATATATATATATATATATATATATATATAATATAAAGTGAGGTAAAATCACAATTGACAAAAGCAAATAATAATAATAATAAAACAGCCCCAACAATAACAAATTAGTATGTACAAGAAAACAAAACAGTGACTAAGTACAGGTTGTCGGAGTTACCCATTTTGAGGGAGAATCGGAGCTTGGAGCTTATTGCGGGCGTGAGGTTTAATCGGGGTAAGCAGATTTTGTCGGAGAAGACATGGAGCAGCAAGATTGTGAGCTTTAGACTACTGGAACTTGTCGATTTTGAGCAAAAATCACCTGAAAAACAAAAGAAAATTGTGAAGGGTGAGAGGGGGAAAGGACCTTTTTGTTTTTATGTCGCTCTGGTGAGTTTTCTGATGAGTCTGGTGGTTTTCCAGTCGGGTTTCGACGGAGAGAAAGAGTGAAGAGCTGGGTTTGAGTTGTTGGTTATTTCTGGTTGGTTTTCGGTGTGGCTGGTCGGAGAAGAGAAAGGAAAAATTGGGTCATTTTGGTGGTTTCGAATGGGTGGTGGGTCTGGTTTGATTCATGCTCTCCGTTGGTTGGAGTTTTGAGGGGAAAAAAGAAGAGGCTATGAGTCTGGCTGTTGTTCGCCAGAAAATGTGAGGAATGGAGAGGTTTGCGCCGAAGTTGGCGTTGCTATTTTTCGGTGCTGGCCGGCCAGTGATTGCATTGATTGGAGATCCATTTCACCGGCAGTGCGGGCTGGAATCGAGCTCGCTTGAGACCTGCAAAAGAAACAAGTAGAAAAATACGAAGAAAAAAAGGGGAAAAAGGGGAAGGGAGCAGCTGGTTGTTCGCTGAGAAATAGGACAAAACAAATGGGGTTTTGGTGGTGGACTCGCCGGAATCCAGCGGAATTCAGGTGAACTTGTCATCGGAGAATAATGAATGATAAAAGAATAAAAAATCTAAAAGAAAAATACCCCTAAAATCTTTCCACCACCCAAAACCTAATGGATCAATCTTTCTTTAAATAGGAATTGTTATGAAATGGGCCCAAATTATGGGCTTGAGGTTGTGATCCAAAAATATCGATTGATAAAATATCTGTGTATGTAAATTATCTTCGAATTTGAATGAACTTTTTAGACTGCGCAGAATATCAAAATGAATATTAACAATGTAACAGAGAAGAAATGAATATGAAAAATGTAATGAACGTAATCAATTAAATGTAAAAAAAAATAATTTAACAAAAATAATGATTTTATAAGAAATGAACAAATATTTGAACGTCTGGTTGTGACAAAATAATATAAACATAACAATCGATAAAAATCCTAATACTTTGAGAAAAAGAATGATTATCAACAAATTTCATTAAAATAACAAAAACATGTATTTTGAATTATTTAAAATAAAATACTCAAAATGTATTAATTTTAAAACTATCATACTGAAATTTGGTGTCAACAACTTGCCCCTTTGCTTGATTAGGATCGATGAAAGAGATCCTGGTCAAACAAAGTTGACGAACCCAAATTTGATTTGATAAACATTGAACAAAATAATTGAGACGTTAGTAGAGCTTTTGAGCAAGACTCCACATATGTCGACTGGGCTGAAAATAATAAACAAAAAACGGAGATTGATTGTAAATTGAGAAAATTCACATACCTTTTATATTACTTGCAAAATTGCACAATGAAGGTGGTGTACCTTTTGAAAGGAGGATGATGTGAATAACATGTCACTTTGAATGAGGTGACAACCCAGCGCGTCTTTTTGAAAGGAGGACGATCCAACTTGAACTTAACATGTCACTTGAATGGAAGTGACAATCAATCGTGTCTCTTTGAAAGGCGGACGACCCAACTTGAACTTAACATGTTACTTGAATGGAGGTGACAACCAATCGTGTCTCTTTGAAAGGCGGACGACCCAACTTGAATATAACATGTCACTTTGAACGAGGTGACAACCCAACGTGTCCTTCGAAAGGTGGACGACCCAATTTGATCATAACATGTCACGTTGAACGAGGTGACAACCCAACGTGTCTCTTTTAACGGCAGACGACCCAACTTGAACATAACATGTCATTTGAGGGGACATGACAACCCAACGTGTCTCTTTGAAAGGCGGATGACCCAACTTGAACTTAACGTGTCATTTGAAGGGAGATGACAACCCAATCTTGAACTTAACGTGTCATTTGAAGGAAGATGACAACCCAACGTGTCTCTTTGAAAGGCGGAACCCAACTTGAACATAACATGTCATTTGAAGGGATATGACAACCCAACGTGTCTCTTTGAAAAGCGGACGACCCAACTTGAACTTAACATGAATGACGTATCACAAAATTTGCAATATCAATGTTAGTAGGAAATATAACATAAATTATGCAAACATGACCATATGAACAAGGTATTAACCAATGCAACGACTCAAAGTTAATAACATCATGAATTAAATAAAATGCCAATTTAAAATGGAATAACAAAATAAAAAGTGTCATATTGGACGGCATGACAAATCAATTTGAAAAGAATTAGTTTATTTGAGATAATAAATTAATTTCTAAAAGATATCATTTTGAAAGGTATGACGACCTAAATAAATAAAAAAAATATTTACTTTGAAGGGTATGACTACGAAAAATAAAAAAAATATCATTTTGAAGGGTATGACTACAAAAAATGCAATTTGAACTTTGAAACGGTCCACAAAGTTATTTGGACAAATATGGGGCATAAAATTAAAATGATATCAGTTTGAAAGGTATGACGATCCAAATTTAAAAGATGTCATTTTGAAAGGTATGACTACTGAAAAATAAAAAGATGTCATTTTGAAGGGTATGACTACCAAAAAATGCAATTTGAACTTTGAAACGGTCCACAAAGTTATTTGGACAAATATGATGATAAAAAATTTAAAATGATGTCAGTTTGAAGGATATGACGACCCAAATTTAAAAAGATGTCATTTTGAAGGGTATGACAACCAAAAATAAAAAGATGTCATTTTGAAGGGTATGACTACCGAAATTTAAAAGATGTCATTTTGAAGGGTATGACGACCGAAAAATAAAAATATATCATTTTGAAGGGTATGACTAACCAAAAAATACAACTTAAACTTTGAAACGGTCCACAAAGTTATTTGGACAAATATCAACAATGAAACAGTCCACAAAGTTATTTGGACAAATATCAACAATGAAACGGTCCACAAAGTTGACATGGACAAAATTGAAAAGTGGATTTTAACCCATTTTTATTTTATGAACAATGAAACATATTTTAACTTGGTTAGCACCAACAAAAGTATTGTACAAAAAATTCTCACAATTATTTTTCTTTCAACTGAGATTGATTTCGAGGTAAATCATATGGATTCAAGTGGTACCTCAAATGTACTTAAGTAACAACAAGTTTTGTCCATCTTGTTATAAACAAAGACTTTGAACTAGACCTATCATCACGTTTCGAGTGCCCTCACTATAAAGAAAGTCCCAATTTGCACACATTTAAAATATTTTGATTTGAAAACATTTAGAAAAGCACACTCACACTCAGAAAAAATGTTCAACGCATGCAATTGTGATACCATAGGCTTGACCTTCATGTAAATCTCCACTAATGTGAGAACATTTGAATTGAAATCATGTAGGGCTTGTTAATAGCTTGTAATGTAGGCTTAGGGACGGGTAGGATAGTCATTTGGGATAAAAGTGACTTATTCCCTTCTTGAGCATTGCACTAAATTGATGCTTTCAACATTTGTTACACTTTTTTCGTTTGATTCTCTTTGTTGTCCGTTCCTTTGCATTTTTGACTTCTTTGAAACTTTGATTGTCTGAGTTCTTCCCTTTTTCATCATCTTTTGAACTTTCTCCTATTGGTTTGGAGTGTTTTTCTTCTTTTCTTGAAATTCTGCTTTCTTAAACTTGTGGGAAATTTTGAACTTTTTTTTTCTTTTGGAGTCATTTTTTGTTTTCTCGACTTTCAGGGAATTTGATAACTTTTATCTTTGACAAATTTGAACTTTGAATCTTCTTTTCTAACTTACACGTCTTCAGTGCGCTCAAGAAAGTTTGGCCATGTAAGCACTCAAAAAAGGTATAGGCTAAGATATGGTTGTCTAAAGAAAAGGCTTAAGGCTCAAAGTGGGACATACTAAGGGTTGATGTCATTTGGTAGGCTTTGAAAGGCTCAAACGGGTCAAAGGAGGCCTACAATCATTTTTCAAATCAAACATTACTCAAAATTTTGCCTCAATAACATTTAGGCCAAGTTCTAGATCATAAATGCAAAACAATTGAATTTAATTCAAAACTCACCACACAATGCACATGAAACAATGAATCTTGTTTTGTTGTAATCTTGAATATATACAAGAGAATATTTACAAGTGTAACAAAAGTATGAATGAGAGGTACCAAAAAGAATCTATGGTTTAACAAGAAGTCAACCTTTTTTATTGTACAAATTATTTTTCACATCACACGTGAACTGTGTTGGCACCAACCAAGTCAAAAAAAATAATTTCAAAATATAAACATTAAAAGAATAAAAAAAAAATTGAATAAAGAATACCAAATCCAATAAGGGCTGCCTACGTATCTCAATGTGAGAATCAGGTTTGCGTAGTTCTTTCAGATATTGCATAAAGCCTATAATTTGAACAGCAAATGAATTTTTCAAAGAAATAATGAAGATGAAAAAACCAATGAGCCACATTGAAAGGCGGGAAACCTAAATTTAACAAAAAAAAAAATTATTATTCAAAGAAAACTTAACAAGAACGAAGAAATCAGTGAATCACATTGAAGGGCGGACCACCCAAATTTAACAAAAGTAACAAAAATAAATAAAAAATTAACGAGTCACATTGAAAGGCGGACTACCCAAACTTAACAACAAAAACAAAAATAAAATAAATATTATTTATTAATTAAAAAAAAATAACAAAAGTAAAAAATGAATGAGTCACATTGAAGGGCGGACAACCCAACTTAAAAAAAGTCAATTAAAACAATATGAATGTAAGATAAATAAAAATTAAAGATATACAATGAATGTGACATTATGTACAAAAAATTATTGTAAAATATACAAACCAACTCGGAGTGAAGCCTCATAAATTCTAGAGTCTGTGTACAACCTTGGTGAAATTTTTTAGGGCATTCCTAAAAAATTTGCCCCTGTCAGCTTCAACAACCTCCGGTATTTAATCTTGTAACAACTATCTCCTTTGTAAAATTTTTGGAGACCTCCTCAAAAAGAATTTCCCCAGTTTCCGTTCTAAATTTGGAAAACTTGCGGGGAACATGACCGAGCTCTTATGGCGCCTACGTATCCCGTTGAAACAGGAATCGGGTCAAACGTAGTTCCAACCAATTTTAACTTGAATAAAAACTAGCCTTGAATTATGAATATTCTAAAATTAGGTTAGCAAGAGTGATTTTAAAATAATGGACTATCATACACCATATTCAGGTATAACAAGTATATCACATAACATACAAACAATGAATGTGCATGTCTTATACAGATGTGCCTTGAGTGTTGAATCATCTCAAGCAAATGCGCTAAATTTAAGGTTTGGCTTCGCTCTACACTAAAGTGACTAAGACGTGGTTTAGAAAAGACTTGGTTATCCGAGTCGGACAAAACTACGGCGGTGAAGTATAATAAACGACATCGGATGACCGCAAACCAACTATTCGTTTGCCACTTCAAAAGAATCTGAAGGTGTTTTCGGAAGGACAGTCGTGGAAAGCCACGTAACCGTCTCGGTCCTAATGCATTCTATTTGCCATTTGGCGAAAATTATGCTTATGAAATACAATGACAATATACATACAAATAAAAATGAATATGGATAAACAACAGGTACAATATACAAATATATCAACGAAATTTAACAAAAACAAGGTATAACTCAATAAAAGAAAATTCTCCTCAATTGAAAAAATGAATTCATATTGGTTAGAACTTCTACTCCCCAACGGAGTCGCCATTTTGTTTGAAATCCTTTGAATGGGAGCAACCGTCGCGGTGACTCAATTAAAAAAAGAATTTTGAAACGCGGTAAAAGGGGGTAAGGGGAAAAGGGAGTCGCCACCTAACAAACATATCGACATAGTAAAATATAAAAGTAGTATATATATATATATATATATATATAATACTATATATATATATATATATATATATATATATATATATATTATAATATAAAGTGAGGCCAAAATCACAATTGACAAAAGCAAATAATAATAATAAAACAGCCCCAACAATAACAAATTAGTATGTACAAGAAAATGAAACAGTGACTAAGTACAGGTTGTCGGAGTTACCCATTTTGAGGGAGAATCGGAGCTTGGATCTTATTACGGGCGTGAGGTTTAATCGGGGTAAGCAGATTTGCCGGAGAATACATGGAGCAGCAAGATTGTGAGCTTTAGACTACTGGAACTTGTCGATTTTGAGCAAAAATCACCTGAAAACAAAAGAAAATTGTGAAGGGTGAGAGGGGGAAAGGACTGATTGTTTTTATGTTGCTCTGGTGAGTTTTCTGATGAGTCTGGTGGTTTTCCGATCGGATTTCGACGGAGAGGAAGAGTGAAGAGCTGGGTTGAGTTGTTGGTTATTTCTGGTTGGTTTTCGGTGTGGCTGGCCGGAGAAGAGAAAGGAAAAATTGGATCATTTGGTGGTTTCGAATGGGTGGTGGGTCTGGTTTGATTCATGGTCTCCGCTGGTCGGAGTTTTGAGGAAAACAAAGGAGAGGCTATGAGTCTGGCTGTTGTTCGCCAGAAAATGTGAGGAATGGAGAGGTTTGCGCCGAAGTTGGCGTTGCTATTTTTTGGTGTTGGCCGGCCAATGATGGCATTGATTGGAGATCCATTTCACCGGCACTGCGGGCTGGATTCGAGCTCGCTTGAGACCTGCAAAAGAAAAAAGTAGAAAAATACGAAGAAGAAAAAAAGGGAAAAGGGGAAGGGAGCAGCTGGTTGTTCCCTGAGAAATAGGACAAAACAAATGGAATTTTGGTGGTGGACTCGCCGGAATCCAGCGGAATTCCGGTGAACTTGTCATCGGAAAATAATGAATGATAAAAGAATGAAAATTCTAAAAGAAAAATACCCCTAAAATCTTTCCACCATCCAAAACCTAATGGATCAACCTTTCTTTTAATAGGAATTGTTATGAAATGGACCCAAATTATGGGCTTGAGGTTGTGATCCAAAAATGTCGATTGATAAAATATCTGTGTATGTAAATTATCTTCGAATTTGAATAAATTTTTTAGACTGCGCAGAATATCAAAATGAATATTAACAATGTAACAGAGAAAATTGAATATGAAAAATGTAATGAACGTAATCAATTACATGTAAAAAAAATAATTTAACAGAAATTATGATTTTATAAGAAATGAACAAATATTTGAACGTCTGGCTGTGGCAAAATAATATAAACATAACAATCGATAAAAATCCTAACACTTTGAGAAAAAGGATGATTATCAACAAATTTTATTAAAATAACAAAAACATGTATTTTGAATTATTTAAAATAAAATACTCAAAATGTATTAATTTTAAAACTATCAGACCGAAATTTGGTGTCAACAACTTCTAACACTAATATTAACCATATTAAGACCTTAAAAGCTCATGACACACATGTTAGGCTCTATTTTCACCTGGCTCTATTTTCCGGATCGTTACATTCTCCCCCACTTGGACAACATTCGTCCTCGAATGACACTTGATACACCTTAATTAAACACTTTCAAGAGTAACGACTCAAGACTAGCAGCTCATAACCATACCACACCATATACAATACACATACATATAGGAACATCAACTCAACATAACTAAGAGACTCAAAACACAACAAGAAAGTAGGCACAACATCTACAACTCATCATGCAATAAGACTCTACCTTTTCAATTATATAAGAGGAAATTCCTTCTCCACATATTATCATCCTCATATACATCATTTCTATACACATTATAACCATTTCTCATGAAAGCACAATTTAGCACAAATTTCAAATTTCTTACAATGAAGCGTGCTTACTTAATCACTAATGCAACACTTTAAGCAATTTATTTAAGAAGCATGACAATATGAGAGATAAACCATATGAACTCCTCTTTTCTATAACCAACACATAACCTCATGAAATATACAACGCAAGGAGACCATTCACTTAAGACTCCTACACAAAATGCAACATACTACTATACCATTCTAACTCTCAAGTTTGAATTGAATTGAATAGAAGAGACAACAATCCACAACCCAACTACTCATCATACTCCCCTACTTAGAAGGAACCCATTAAAATTAAAGAGAGAAATCTATAACTTACCGGCATCTTCACCCGATTTGGTCTTAGCTTGGAGAACATAAAATTGATTTCTCTTTGGTTCACCATCATCGAGAGCATTAGGAGGAACTTGCTTGGTCTCTCTTCCTCTTGCCGCAATATTAGGACAATCTGTCACATTATGATCATCCTTATCACAATCAAAGCAACCACCGGTATCGGCTATACATTTCCCAAAGTGCTTCTTCTCACAAGTAGCACAAGTAGTCTTAACCACTTGGGAACCACCTCCTCTCTCATAGTTTGCCTTAGGAGCAATAGAACCATCTTGATTTGGAGCCCTCTTTTTAAACTTAGGTTGAACTTGCTCCTCGTTCTTCCCCTCTTAACATCTCTACTTCTCTTCCCAAGTTTATACTCTTCAATAGATTGAGCATACACCATAAGACTAGATTTAGTCATGTCACCATGGAGCATATCCATACGACACTCTTCTTTCACAAAGTTGGTAACACCGGTCATAAACCTACTCATCTCATCCCTTGGGTTAGACACCAAGGATGGATCATACTTAGACAATAGAGTAAACTTCAAAGAATACTCTTCCACACTCATATTACCTTGCCTAATGACAAATGATACCATTAATGTTGATTATGTCAAATCTTGTGATAATCTTGTAGATCCTCTTACTAAGGCCTTAACAAGAGAAAAGTTCTGGAGCACATCGAGGTGGATGTGATTGAAACCTACAAATCCTTGAGTCATATATGAGGAAACCCAACCTGGGGACTAGAGATCCTATAACCAGGTTCAAAAGGAAAAATAAATCATATGATGACTTGTTGTGAAAACTGCACTATCTTTTTATTCCCTCCATATGATGTGAGTGCATTGTTTCTTTTAGTTTGTGAAGGTTGAGTTGATAAAACTCTTAATGAAAATTTGTAGCCCGTATGGATGGAGTGTTAAACTTACAGGAGCACTCTCAATAGATTTCACCTATGTGATATATATGGAAATATGTTATGGATTATTCTCAAAAGCACTCATGAAATTGGGGTAGCACACGGCTATAACGTGTTGACTTTAAAGCTAATGTCAACACCTTGATTATTATGTCTGAGCAGTGATATTTTATTTCCCTTAAGCTGTCATAGTTCAAATCTGAGATCACTATGACTTTAGAGTAAAAGTTATTGTTTCACTAAGTGGAGGTTCAATGCAGAGCGCACCTTCATTATACATAGTAGTCTTCCTTCAGCTAATATACTCTATTTTCTAATATTATAATGAGTGGGAAATTGTTGGTTTTGGAGCATTTTAATATTATAAAATTATAGTTACGGTGCACATTCCATTTCAGATTGTTAGTCTCTTTTGCATTATCCTTGGAACAATGTATTATGAGGCTTAATTATATTGATTCAGTCGTTTCTGACGTTTTCATTTGGTGCACATTATTGTGCCATTGTGCAATTCTAAATTTTACCCGTAAGTGGCATTTTTCATTCTGCCCGTTTTTGGCATGATGCACTCACTTTATTTCACTCTTTATTATTCTTTATAACATATGTAACTCCTAAAACCATTATCTTCATTATTTACTACTCCATTATCTTCCTATTCATTGCTAGGAAGACTTTTTTGTAGTATAAATAGTGGTGGTCTTCATTTGATTTATAACACATAAGAGAAAATATAGAGTAAAAGAGTTAGTAAAAAAGAGAGTTCTTATTAGTTGAAGGGAGGTGTTCTTTTTTGTGGAGCTTTGGACTCAACTCTTGTCTAGAGTTGTTGAATTATACTTTGTGAAGATTGTTGTATCCTGGAGGGGACAAGTCAAAGAGGAATAATGTTGAACCGGTGAAAATATTTGCTGTAGTGGACTTGAATCTCCTTAATGAGAGCGAGATATCCGCGCCGCAGCATGAGGAGATTTATTTTTCATTTTATTGTCAATTGTAATCTTCTACTTTTGTTATATTTTAAATTTTTCACTAATAGCTACCATCACTTGTTCGACTAGAAGATCAAAATCAATATCATCGCTTTTATGAATGAGAGGGCATCGTTGAATTGATGCATACATCTCAAGCAATAAAAATAAAATACTTTAATTAGTAGTAAAAAATTATTAGATAAATGGAAGAAAATAATTAAATAATACTATATTAAAATTACAAACAAAAAAAAACTAAAATAAATAATTGAAAACTATATATATATAACACTGTGATTTTCGTGTGATACATTCTTACAGTGTTGAATTAAATCAACACTGTAAAAGTTTCACGCGATATGTGTGTCGATGAAAATAAAAACAAAATACTTCAATAAGTAGTCAAAAATTATAAAATAAAGTGAATAAAAATAATTAAAAGGTACTATATTTAAATTACAAACAAACAAAATTAAAAATAAATAATTGAATATATATATATATATATATTATATATATATATATATATATATATATAACAATTTTGAAGAAAAAATAATTAAAAAGGTAACAAGGCTACTGCCCTTGTGCCTTGTAAGCCTTCTTACTCCAAAACCTTCACGTGAAACTTTCAGTGTTGAACCAAATCAACATTGTAGCTTCGCGTGATAAATTTAAATAATATCAAATTTAATTAACACTGTAAAAATTTCACGCAGTATATGTTTAAAGAAAAAATAAAATACTTCAATAGTAGTAAAAAATTATTAGATAAAGTGAATAAAAATAATTTTAAGAAACTATATTAAAATTACAAATGAATAAAATTTTAATATAAATAATTAAAAACTATACATATAAAAACCAAAAACTAAAATAAAATAATTAAAAAAGTAACAAGGCTACTGCCCCTTGCGCCTTTTAAGCCCGGTTACTCATTCTGCAAACTTTCACGTGAAACATTCGGTGTAGAATCAAATCAACAATGGAGTTTCACGTGATATATTCTTACAGTGTTGAATAAAATTAACACAGCAAAAACTTTACACGGTATATGTTTAAACGAAAATAGAAATAAAATAATTCAATTAATAGTAAAAATTATTAAATAAAATGATAAGAAAATAATTATTTTTTCTTCGTAATTTATTTTAAATAAAATGAATAAAAATAATCATATATATATATTGAACCAATGTGCCTTGTACCAATGAGTAAGGTATTGAACCAATGTGCCTTGTAAGGCGCATGGCAACCAAGTGACTTGGTCCAAGTATTACAAGGCTAGAGGTTGTTACGTCTTGTAAGGGGTATTGTTCTCCACGCCATGCGGCGGAAAATCTAATTTATACGATTTTAAAATTTGTTGTATTTTTAATTTAATAAATAATTTTGTTGACTTTTTGATTTGACAAATAATTTTATTGTCCTTTTAAAAATTTTGAAAAATTTATTGCCCTTTTAATTCCGAATTCAATCCGTGAGGATCTTTTCTTCATTTGATTAGTTTCTTCCTTTTATAAATTGTCCAATTTTTTTCTTTCAAACGATACGATGAAAAGAAAAAATAATACTCTCCTTTTACTCTTTTCTCCCTCTGGCCTCTCGGTCTCTCATTCTTTATAACTCTCTATTTTGCTTAATTATATTTTTGGTTTTGTTTGTTTTTAACTTATTTTTTTACTAATAACTTGTTGATTCATGTATCCTCTATCTAAATAGGGAATGAAATGTTCTTTAATTCTAATAAAATATTTTGCACCATTGAAATAATTTCTTAGGACAGTTTCTAACTCAATTCAAGAATTAATTGTTGCATTATTACTTATATATCATCGTAGTAATATTTGTCTAATTTTTCAGTATTATTATTTTTCTAAAGAATAAGTTATATTATACTTCCTCTGTTCCAATTTATGTGACTTACTTTCCTTTCTAGTCAGTCCAAAAAAAAATGACACATTTCTATATTAAATAGTAATTTAACGATAAAATGTCTATTTTACTCTTAATGAAATGGTTATAGTCATACAAATTTCTATCATTCATTTTGTACCATAAGTTTTAAAAATCTTTATTTATTTCTTAAACTCCCTCGAGTCAAACTACCTCACATAAAATCAAACAAAGGGAATATTATTTTTGTTGTGAAATTTTAATTATTCCCCAACACTTGGCACATGTTGCCACGTTACTGGACCATCTGCCGAGCCCAATACCATACAGTTTACAGTTCATTGAGAAATTAGTGATATTAAAATGTTGCACATTGGACAATATATTTGGTTAAAGTTGAGAAGAAAAAAGATACTGCAAATGGAAGTTCAATAAGTATAAGTTAGATCATGTTTAAACTTAAACTTTACTTTGAAAAGAAAGGTTAAGAATTTGTAAGAAATCATTTTCACTTGAAGTTCTGATCAAACAATTTTTATTGTACATTTGTATTTGCATTTTTTGTAAAACCTGTTTCAAGATGAGAAGAGAGGTGAGCAAAATAGTCATACTTGTCAGATACATGTGAATCACATTAGATACATGTGAATCACATTAGATACATGTATGTGGTGTGATTTATTGGGTTTAGGATCTTTTTATTCCTTTTTATATGGAGAAATAAAAGTCTTATTAGGACCAAACCACTTTAGCCCATTAGCCCAATATTATGCGGCATATATAAGGCTTATTTAGGTCATATTTTCAAAACACACAAGAGGAAAACTTCAAGAGAGAACCGTTTTAGAGATTGAGAGAAAGAGAGAAAAATCACGTTTTTGCTGGAATTTTTCTGCCTACTTCAAACAAATTTTCCGCTTTGTTAACCGTTTGATCGTGCTCAAATTTATACTCGGAGTTCTGAGCATCTATTTCTTGTAATTCAACAATGGATATCAGATTTAGAAGTCTGTAGCTTCTGATTTTGGGGCGTAAACAGTAGCTTGTTTTTGGGTGAAATTTCTCCTTTAATTCTCTAGTTTTAATGCAATCTTGTTTCGCCGTTACTCGTTGTTTGCCACTTGTTTTGTGACTGATTTCGGAGAATAATTTTGCGACTCTTTGTGTTTATAGTGGAGCTATTGGTGTTGTGGTTTTTTACTCTTCACAACGAAGGATTTTCCACTTAAATCTTTGTGTCTTGTGTGATTGATTTAGAGTGTGTTTGGTTTCCAATTTTTCCATGTTTGGTTGGGACAAAAGTTTTGGAAAATATTTTCCAAATCAACTCATTTTTCTCAAAATTAAGGAAAATGACTTCCCTTCAAAAATTAAGGAAAAAATTTTCCGAACTCTCCTCTAATTTCAAATTACATTTTTTTTTGGGGAAAAACATCAATTTTAAAAAAATATTTTCAATTTCAAAATTTTATTTTTTCACCCGATCGCTGACCTCCCCCCACCCCACCCTACCCCAACCCACAAAAAAATTATTTTTTAAAAATACTATCAACTTCAAATTTTTATTTTTTCACTCTTACCCCCTCCCCTACACCCACCCACTACCCCCACCCCACCCCCACCATCACCCACAAAAATAATAATTTTATTTTTAAAAAATATTTTTAATTTCATAAATTATTTTTTACTCTAGTAAAAATAAAAGATGTCTCTTAAAAACATTTTTCATTCATAAATCAAACACTAAAAATCATTTCCGAAAAATATTTTCTACTCACCAACCAAACATGAGAAAATAAGTCCAAAATCTACTTGTTTTCCAGGAAAACATTTTCTAGGAAAACATTTTCCTCCATACCAAACACACCCTTATTCTTGACTTGTCATTTTGTTAGGTTGATATACTTGATGTCCATTCTTCAAATGGTTTGATTTAGTTTGTATTCTCTTGGTTCAAATTGAAAGAGAAAGTTTGACTTGAGTTTTCTTCCGCTATCGCCATGTCATGCACATTTATTTTGTACTTGTCTTTCCCAACAAAGTGGTATCAGAGCATTGATTATTGTTGACAACTGATTTGAATGATAGAGAAAAATATGAGAAATATGATTTGTTTGAATGGTGATAACTATCATACATGGAGAGATAAGATGAAAGATTTCTATTTGTCAAGAAAATGCATTTACTTGTGTTTACCTTTAATAAACCCCCAGTCCATGACAGATGAGGAATGAGAATTCTAGCACTTGTAGGTTTGTGGCTATATTAGACAATGAGTTGAATATAATATTAGAAATCACATTGTGAATAAGACACGTGCCAGAAGTTTGTGGGACAAGCTCGAGACATTTTATGCTTCGAAGAATGGCAACAATAAGTTATTTTTATAAAAACAATTGATGAATATCATGTATAAAGAGGGTACTCCTATTTCAAATCACAATATTAATGATTTTCACAATGTTCTTGACCAGCTATCTGGAATGAATGTAAAATTCGATTAAGAAATGTATGGACTATGACTTTTTAATACTCTGCCAGACTCTTTTGACTAATTTTGCTCCTAGTGGTGTTGTAACTATGGAATATGCTAACAATAGTTTCTTGAATGAAGAGATGAGAAGAAGATCTCCGGCATCATTATCTTCTACTTCAAATTCCGATGTTTTGATTACTGAAAAGCAGTGGAGAAACAAGTGCAAAGGTTAGAGTAATAGAGATAGAAGTAGAGGTAAGCCAAAGTCCAAATACAAGAATGTTACATGTGACTATTGTTACAAGAATGTCATACCAAGAAATATTGTTTTAAGTAAAATAGAGGTATGAGACAACAAAATAAAGAAGATGACAATGAAAATCGTTTTGTTGTTGTTGTTAATGATGATCTTTTTGTTTCTTGTGATGAAAATGTCGTCACTCTTGTTCGTGATGAGTCTAGCTGGTTTGTGTATTCTAGTGCTACTTCTCATGTCACGCCTAGGAAGGAATTATTTTCTTCTTATTCTCCAGGTAATTTTGGGATGTTGAAAATGAGTACTAATCATGAGGTTGTATAGTTCTTGATATTGAGATAATTTGTTTGGAAACAATGGTTCCAAACTAGTTCTCAATAATGTCAAACATGCTCTAGAAGTTCGCTTGAATTTAATTTTCGTGGGAAACCTTCATGTTGAGGATTTTGTTAATACCCTTGTCGCTGGCTAGTGGAAGCTTACTGAAGGTTCGATGGTTGTAGCCCGTGGTGACAAGTTGTGTAACTTGTACGCTTTTCAGGGCTCCATTTTTAGAGGCTCAGTAAATTTGGTGGAGAATGATATTTCATTATTGTTATGGCATAGAAGATTGAGTCATATGAGAGAGAGGGGATGAACAATTTGGCTAAGAAGAATTTGCTTTCTGGAGTGAAACAAGAAAAGTTGAACAAGTGTGTTCATTGCTTAGCAGGTAAACAGAAGAGCGTTTCTTTTCAGAGTCATCCGCCTTCAAGAAAGCTTGATTTGATGGAGCTGGTACATTCTGATATGTGTGGTCCTTTTAAGGTAAGGTCTCATGGTGGTGCACTTTATTTTGTGACTTTTACTGATTATTATTCTTGCAAACTTCCGGTATTCTCTTTGAAGTCCAATGATCAAGTGCTTGGTGTGTTAAAGAGTTTTCAGACCTTGGTTGAGAGACAGACATGGAAGAAATTGAAATGCATTCGTTCTGGATAATGGTGGTGAGTATATTGGCCCTTTTGATATATATTGCAGAGAGCAGGATATTCGTCATCCGAAAACTCCTCTAAAGACCCCTCAGTTAAATGATTTGGCGGAGAGGATGAATAGAACTCTTATTGAGAGGGCTAGATGTATGCTTTCAGATGATAAGCTGCCAGATTCCTTTTGGGCAGAAGCACTTAATATTATTGCGTATGTTATAAATTTATTTCCTACTGGTTCTTTGAATAGTGATGTCCTGACAGAGCTTGGTCTAGTATGAATGTTTCTTATGATCATCTTAAATTTTTTGGGTATAAAGCCTTTGTGCTTGTTCCTAAGGATGAGAGGTTAAACTTGAATGTTAAAACTAGGCAATTTATCTTTGTTGGTTATGGTCAAGATGAATTTGGTTATCGTTTCTTTGATCCAGTTGAGAAGAAATTTGTTAGAAGTCATGATTTTGTGTTCTTTGAAGACAAACAATTGAAGATCTTGATAAAGATGAGAAAGTTGATTCTTAGAGCTGTGAGAGCCTAGTTGATGTTAATCCTAATCCTGTGACTATTCCACCAAATGAAAATCTTCAAAATGATGAAAATCAAGTTGATATTAAAGATGGTGATCATATTTAGAATGACCAGTATGTCGATGCTCCAGTGCAAGATGACGTGGTTGGTCAGCAACCACTATTATTGATGCTTCAAAGAGTTCTCTTACAAAGATCTACTACAGAGAAATTGACTTCATCTCGTTATTCTGCGAATGAATATGTACTTTTGATTGATAGGGGAGAATCAAAGAGTCTTGATGAGGCCATAGAAAGTGAAGAAAATAAAGGTGGTTTAATTCTATGGAAGATGAAATGAAGTCTCTACATCATAATCATACCTTTGATTTAGTTATATTACCTAAAGATTGAAATATATATATTTTTTAAAAACAGGTGGATTTTTAGGGTAAAACATGATGATAGTAATCTATTTCCACGGTATAAGGATAGATTAGTTGTGAAGGACATTAGCCAGAAAAAAGGAATAATTTTGATTTGATATTCTCTTCAGTTGTGAAGATGTCATCCATTTGTGTGGTTCTAGGCATGGCTGCAAGTCTGGACTTGAAAGTTGAACAGATGAATGTTAAAAAAAAAATTCTCCATGTTGACTTGGAAAAAGAAATTTATTTGAAACAGTCGGAAGGCTTTCAAGTCAATGGAAAAGAGAATTATTGTTGCAAATTTGAGAAGAGCGTGTATGGTTTAAAACAAGCTCACATGCAATGGAACAAGAAGATTGGTTCTTTTATGAGTCAGCAGGGCAGAAGACTTCTTCAGACCATTGTATTTTTGTGCGAAAATTCTCTGATGGTTATTTTATTATCGTTTTGCTTTATGTTGATGACATGTTTGTTGTTGGTCATAATACTTGCAGGATTAAAGAGTTGAAGCAAAAGTTGGATAAGTCTTTTCTATGAACGACTTGGGACTAGCAAGACAGATTCTTGGCGTGTAAATTGTCTATGATAGAGATGTCAAGAAGTTGTGGTTGTCACAAGAGAAGTATATTCAGAAAGTATTTCATAAATTTAACATGGACAAAGCTAAAGTTGTCGGTACACCTTTAGTTATGCACTTTAAATTGAGTACTAAACAGTGTACTTCCAGTGATTGTGAGAATGAAGATATAAAGAAAATTTCTTATACTTTAGTTGTTTGTAGTTTGATGTATGCAATGGTGTGTACAAGATCAAATATTGCTCATGATGTTGGTACTATTGGCCGTTTTCTTTCTAATCCGAGAAGAGAGCATTGAAATGTTGTAACGTGGATTCTGAGATATCTTCATGACACTTTTAGTTTGAGTTTATGTTTTTGCACAGGGAAGCCTATTTTTTATTGTTCACTGAATCAGACATGACTGGTGTTGTTGACACTCATAAGTCTACTTGAGGATACTTGATTACTTTTGCAGGGGCTATGTCTTGGCAATCTAGGATACAAAATTGTGTTGTTTTATCTACTACAGAGGTTGAGTTTATTGTTGTTGTTTAATCTTCCAAAGAGTTGATCCGGATGAAAAGATTTTTGGGGGAACTTTATTGTGCTCAAGAGAGGTATGTGCTTTATTGCAACAGTCCAAGTGCTATATATTCATCTTGAAAAGAATTCTACATTTCATGGTCGATCTAAACACATTAATGTGAGGTACCGTTGGATTCGAGATGTGTTTAGATTCTAAGTAGCTTGAAGTTGAAAAGATCCATATCAATGATAATGGTTCCGACATGATGACTAAGGTTTTGCCAAGAGCAAAGTTTGAGAATTGTTGCATGATTGCCGAGATGACGTCTCCTCCACATAGTTTTGAGGGGGAGAATTGTTGGGTTTAGGATCTTTTTTTCTTTCTATGTGGACAAATAAAAATCTTATTTTGAGCAGTCCACTTTAGTCCATAAGCCCAATATTATGTGGCATATATAAGTCTTATTTAGATCTTATTTTCAAAAACACAAGAGGAAAATTCAAGAGAGAACTGTTTTAGAGATTGAGAGAAAGAAAAATATAGCTTTTGTTTCGGGAAATTTTTCTGCTCAGGCAGTCCACTTCAAACAGAGTTTGCTGCTTCGTTAACCGTTGGATCTTACTAAATTGGAATTGGGAGTTCAAAGCATCTGGTACTTGAAAGTCAACGGTGGAGATTGGATTCGGAGGTCTGTAGCTTCTGATTTTGCAGCGTAAACAGTAGCTCGATTTTGGGTGAAATTTCTCCTTTAATTCTCTAGTTTTGGTGCAATCTTGTTTCGTTGTTGCTCGTTTTTTGGCACTTGTTTTGTGGCCAATTTCGGAGAATAATTATTTAAATCTTGGTGTTTAGAGTGGAGTTGTTGGTCCTGCTGTTTATACTCTTCATATTGAAGGGTTTTTTCACGTAAATTCTTGTGTCTTGTGTGTTGATTTATTCTTGTGTTGTCATTTTGTTAGGTTGATATACTTGTTGTCCATTCTTCGTATAACTTGATTTAGTTTTTCTTCTCTTGGTTCAAATTGAAAGGGAATGTTTGATTTGAATTTTCTTCCGTTATCGCTTTGTCGTGCACATATATTTTGTGTTTGCCTTTTCTAACATGACTCACATGTAAACTAGATACATAGAGAGTTGCAAGCGAGACCGGAGGAAGTGAGAGAGGTGAATGAGACTTTTCAATGTATCTCAGACACATACAAATTCACTTGGATATATACACAAATTACACCTAATTTTGATCTCACATATTTTGAGCATGTATCTAGACACACCAAACTCTAGTAAGACTCATAAAATCTAAGCAATTAGCTTCTGAACTAGTAAAATTTCACCCGATCAAAATGTCTCTGAAAAATTGATGGACTCTTTGCCCGATCAAAAGCCATACTAATTATTCTAAACTAATGCACAAAAATATAAAAACATTCATCACAATAGTTAGGTCGATGATTCTCTTCCCCTTCTTCGATATGACATGAAACAATAATTATTACTATGCATTTGGTTCTTTTGTTGGAATATAATGCACTATGTATATGTCGTAAATGATCTGCTTTTTCATTTTTGGACTAAATTGACAAGTACCTCAAAGTGTTTATAATTTTATTTCTATATATATCACACATAAGTGATTACTCAGCTGCAATTCATGATATATATATACTTTTCAAACTATAAAACCTCTATACATTTATCAATTATTTGTATATGCCTTGTTAAAAAAAATTAGAGGAACTCTGCATCAAGTTCCTATAAAGTGGCCAAAGTAAAACTTTGGCTATCTGGTTTTGCCCTTGTTTGGCAGGAGGTGCAATTTGCTTAACAATTACTAGTGTAGTTACTTCTCCAAGAAAAAAATATTTGCAGTATATGAGGCACTCATTATCAACACACTTAATAGTATTCCAACATACATATTGTCTCTATTTCCCTACAAAGATCTCTAAACAGAAAAGAAAAATTGTGGGAAGAAAATGTTGACTGGAAGAAACTACACCTACTTAGGTTATTGTTGGCTCGTATGAATCCACCAGGAATCAAGTGATCAGGTCATTAACTGAAAACAACTAAGAACAAAGACACTCTCAATTGTAGACACGTAATTTTTTATCGAACATAAGGTTTTACACAAATTTTAGTCCTCAAATATTTCTTCCAAGTCTACATTAAATATTTTATTGTTCATCGTGTTTTAGTAAGTTTATTTTAAACGATTGAAAAACTACAAAAAATATATGTTTTCTTTCAATTTAAATTTTAATAAATAAGTTAGTATTTCTTAATTATATTTTTAGACTAGCTATTTGACTTTTTCTTTTATATATTTTATTATTTCAAAATAATTAGTTAACATTATCATTATTATTATTATTTTATTATATTTTATTTATTAACAAAAAAAAAGTAAAAGAAATAACTCCCACATCACCATTTCGCCCCACTCACCTCACTCCACACCCACCTACACACAACTACACGAGACACTACACACTACTCACGTACACACATACCTACATTACCTATATACTACCCGCACTAATCAAAAACATAGGAGAACGAATTAAGCAAATCAAAAAGGAAAAATCAGCAAACAGAAAAGGAAAAATCATCCAATACACATACACGCACAGAAAAAACGGAAAATGATCGAATTATCGGAAATGGTACAAAACTACCCTTCATCCATCTATTGGCTTTAAAAATGCCCTTCTCATTCACCTGTTGGCTCCAAAGTACCCTTGTCATCCATTTTTTTGTTCAAAATTGACCACTTATTTAATGATATTAAATTTAAACTATTTAAATATTTTTTTAAATACTTGGCTCTCACATATTGGTTATAATTTAATTTATTAGTATCATTTATAAACCAACTCACTACCCACCCAATTAATAAACCAATTCTAATATCAAAATCGCCCAAAACACTACTAAAACAGAACGAAATTACAGATTCCTGAAAATGACATCCAAAATTATTCGAGTCTGAATTGAAGCGCCAATTAAATTTAGGTTGAGCCGCTTATTTAGGAGGACACTTTCAATAGGATTCTCTTTCAAAGTTGAATTCGAAATTTATGATTAAAGGTAAAGAAGTAGTACATCCTGAATTAATTCATGAAATATTTTTAGTATAATTTTTAAATATTTATGATTTGTTTTAAATATTAAAACATTAATATATTATTGTTTTTCAAAATAATTTATCTATTAAGTACTATCACATAATTGAGATGACGGAATAATTAAGATGAACATAGTCAGACTTTTAAGTTTATCAATAGTTTTAATTTAGACACTTGAATTATAATATGTTTTGATTGAGGACTTGAATGTATGATAATGTACTTCTATAGATATTTTCGCCTCAAATTTTTAGAAACACTCATTGACAATAGTTTTCCTGTTGTTGCATTAGTAATGAGGCGGATTTATTAATTAATTGGTTTAATTAGTAATGTTTGGGTAGTGGATTGGTTTATAAATTATATTAATAAGTTAAATAATAACAAATAGTTGAGCGCCACGTATTTAAAAAATATTTAAATAGTTTAAATTTAAAACCTTTAAATAAATTTTGAACTCAAAGGTGGATGACAAGGGTATTTTTGGAGTCAATAGGTGGATAAGAAGGGTATTTTGGAGCCAATAGGTGGATGGAGGATAATTTTATATCATTTCTAATACTTTAAGGGTATTTTAGGCCCTTTTCCGAAAAAAAGATTACAGAATCACTCCCAAACAAAAAATTCCATTTTTATTTTATTTTTCTTTCAACTATAATCACTCATTCACATCTTTTCTTCTTTATTAATTATTTTCATTTCAACACAAATACATATATACCATCACAAATCGCCTATAAAAACTTGATGGGTGTTCTAATCGAGGTTCGAGCAAGGTTTTGCAGTATTCAACTTTATCTTATTCTTAATTTATTTATGAAATTTGATGTAATTATTGTGATAAGTTCTCTTACGCTTTTATTTTATTCGTGAATTGACTGATACGAAGAATGTGTTGAGAGTTATATCTTTTTTTTAATAGTTTTATTTGATAAAAAATTGTTGTTGTTTATTTTGTCCAATAAAGAATGAGATTTATTTTAGTAATTTGTCATTGTTTTGTTGGATTAATAAGAAATTACAATATACGCATGCCTAATTTTGTCATGAAATTTAAGATAAAAATAAAAATATAATATGTGTATGTAACATTCCAAAAAATGTACTTGTCTTGTGAAGAGCCTATTAGGTTTTAAGAATATGTATTGAGGTACATAGGCATCCCATTGTCCAATATTTAGTAATATTGGGCATGTTAGAGAATATTGGCTTAAGGATGTTAGCCAATTTTTGTATGATTCACAAGTAACTTATAACTTAAAATACACCTTGATGTTCAAATGCTCCAATCCAAGCTTATTTAGGAATTATACCTGCAATGAAGACCCTAAGCTAAAATAATTATATTCATCGCATACTCACATTGGGTACTAGGCATCCAAATGTCAAGCCTAGGTACCATAGCACATGATAATTTTAAATGATCATGTAGATTAAGCAGTGCCCAAAAGAATAGTAATAGGCAGAAGCAGTGGTAAGAAGGCCTATCTCAAGTGAAATAAATAACAATAGCATTCAGTTGTCTTCACAACGGGGCAACAACCCTGATTTTGCCAACTGAGGCCGCGAGCTCTAATGTTTTTTTTTGTTGGGACCACCAGATTGAAGGAAACCTCATGCATGCTTTGTCTTTTTTTAGAAAGATTCTCCTAATTCAAAAATAGAAAGAATATAAATAAAGGCGCATACGCGGGAAGGAGCCCCCCCTCTTTCTTAGAATTCAACATTTATGATATGTTTTGCATCTTGTTCGCCCACTCTTCATTCAGGGTGATTCGAACCAGGGGAGGATCTTCCAAGGACATAGTGAGGATCCTTGGACAAGAAGTGAACTTTCCAGAAGTGCACGGTTAGGAAAGTGCACAGCAACACATGTGTTGTGCAAGCACATGTGCAACCGGCCGAGAGACAAGCCCAACAAGATTCGGTTAGGGTGGTTAGGAGGCAGGCACACATCGGATCAAACCACGTGGGGACCTAGGTTCTAACT
>JAJJBR010002711.1:0-16654 GCA_022817965.1 Solanum lycopersicoides
CTATCCTTCTGTTAGGAAGCTTGAGGAGTTTTTTATGAGGGAAGAGTTTTGGGTTTTAGGAAATGAAGTATAAAATTAGGTCTTAGGTTTTGAGACACCTTAAATATACCTAAAATATCCTAAAATATCTTCTAAGGTTCCTAAAAGTCTTGGGGTGAATTTACACAAACACCCCAAGCTAGGCAGCGTGTCCCACAACTTTTGCAGGACCACCATCGACGGACCCAAGCAACGGGGAGTCGATTGAACGGCGGCCCGTGCTGCTGGCGTCGTTTGGGTCTGAGGCTGTAGATTGGAGGTAGAGACCCCAAACTAATTCCCAACCTAGTCCCCTAGACGAAGGAGCGTCAATTAACCTAAGGGGCATCGACTGACTCCGTCGTTTTGGACTTGTTTTGGGCAGCTTTGGCAGGTTCTGCCTAGATGTTGGGGTCCTCTTCTAGGGCCCCTCGTGGTTCCTAGGTGGGGTCTTACCCGGACGTTAAACCCATAAACATAGTTGTCTAGGTCTTAGGAAAATCTCACACCAATTTCAAACAAAACGAACACTTAAAACTCACTCAAACACATGAGAACACACAAGCACTTTCTAAGGCTCACCTTCTGAACGTCATGGACATTCTTTGACGTTTGACCTCCAATCTTAACAAAACTTCACACACTTCCTAAAAACATCAATGTAACTCATTTTAACACAAAATTAACTCAAGATACATTCACGAAGCTCTAGTTAACCTTAGTTCGTTTTAGGGTGTTACATTCTCCCCCACTTGGAATAACATTCATTCTTGAATGATTTTAAGCTCTTTAAGACCATAAAGGACTCAATTATAAGAACATAACACATTACAATCATGATCAAACATTGATAGTCAATGCACAAACTAGCAAGGAGCAAAATTTCACTTTGTCAACACTTTCCAACACAAGCACTTTGTAACAACTTTCACATTTCAAAAGTCACCCTTATTCTTCATTTATGGAGGAAATACCTTCTCCAACATTAAACATGCTCATATACAACAATTTTACACACATTGAAACTATAATTCAAGACAACGCATTTTTTTTTCAAAAATGAAAAATTTCACTGTGAGCATCACTGTAACACAGTGAAACAAGCTAGAATTTCAAAAATCCATTCTTTAAGAAATTAATCAAGAAGGCATGATCATATGAAGTATAAAACCATATAAACTCATCTTATGAAATAAACACAACAAACATAAAGGGTTACGACTTACCGGGACTATCAACTCCTTATTAGTTCTCTTTCCTAGCTCCCATCCCATAGGGATGATTCTTGTTTGGAGCATTGGTATCTAGACCACCTTGAGGAGCTTGATTGACCTCTTTCCTATTTGCCTTGATGATAGGTCAGTCCATCATCTTGTGTCCTTTACTACCACACCCAAAACAACCATCCTTTCCGGCAAGACACTTACCCAAATGTTGCTTCCACAAGAAGCACACCTAGTCCTCTTGAAAGTATGGCCACCTCCTTGAGAATGTTGGTTTGGAGCCCTATCCTTGTTCCCCATTGAAGACTCTTGGTAAAAGAACCTCTTCTTAGGTTTTTGATGACTAGAATCATCCGACCTAGGCCTCTTACCCTCTTGCCTTCTTTCCCTAATTTAGGATTCCTCAATTTGTTGAGCATACACCATGAGCCTAGAGATA
The DNA here is from genome assembly GCA_022817965.1 of Solanum lycopersicoides. NCBI lineage: Eukaryota > Viridiplantae > Streptophyta > Magnoliopsida > Solanales > Solanaceae > Solanum > Solanum lycopersicoides. The sequence goes on from JAJJBR010002711.1 coordinate 1,681, forward strand.
TCCATGTCATTAAAAACCATTGTCGTACGAAACTCTTTTTCCACCAAGTTAGACACTCCCATAACAAATTTGTTCATCATAGACCTAGGGTTGGATACCATGATTTGGGCATATTTAGGGAGTTGGGTGAATTTAAGGGAGTACTCTTGAACACTCATTCTCCCTTGACGAAGATTCATGAATTCAACCATATTCTTCTCCCTCCACTCTAAGTGAAAGAACCTATCTAGGAAAGTCTCTTTGAACACCTCCCATTCTACCAGACCATCTCTCAAGGGTCTCTCATCCCTTCATTGCAAAACCACACTTGAGCCACATCTATGAGTTGGTAAGAGGCTATCTCCGCTCTCTACCTAGGAGTAACACCCATAGCATCGACCACTTTGAACACCTCATCTACGAAACCTTGTCGATATTCATCCACCTTAGTACCATGAAAATTAAGAGGGTTCATCCTCATGAAATCCAGAATTGTAGAAGCGGGAGTACTAGCATTAGGTTGAGGTCCACCTCCTTGATTAGCTTGGTCTACAAAGTGATTATTGACGACATGAGCTTGAGCCATCATGAGTTGGGTCAAATTAATTAGGGCATCCCTCAACTCCGCATTAGTCATATCCCCTTCAACAAAAGGAGCTTGAGTCATAGGGGGTATTTGGGGCACTTGAGGCTCTTGAAGTTCTGGAGGCACTTGAGGTTCTTGAAGGGGAACCTCCTCATTTTATCCCTCTAGACCAACTATAGTAACTTGGTAAACACGGGGAGGGATCATTCATTAGATACACCTTCTTCCTCCCTTCTAGCGGTTGATCTCCTCGTATCATGTCCTATAAACACAAAGAGAAGAGGTTGAGAGAGATATCTTATAGAACTCAACTCTAAGGCACGACATTAGAATGGAGAAGAAAGTAAAACTTTTATCATCTTATAACCTATTGTCCATGGATATTTCGCAACTCACACCAATGACCAAGACTTTAATAGACGTGGCTTTTGAGACTTTAGACCCAAAACTATTTCCCATAACCATATGCTGTGATACCAAGTTTGTCACGACCCGAGAGTACTCCCTAGAAGTTAGGGATCACCCTTGGATCAGGACAAGGCGTACTTGACCCTTTGTGGTCTTATACAAGCCCTTTAACTATCGTTTATTACATAAGACATGAAAAGTACTGCAGAATTAAAACTTTTCATGACATTTAATATAAAAAGGAATTCTTTCATAAATACTAAGAAATTCTCATCGTCACAAGCCAAACTCAAGGACACGACATAATATCTTAGGGACACGGCCCTTTACATTTGAAAGAAATACATAATAAGTCTTAATAACAAAAACTAAGAAACATTAACTATTTCCTCGAATATATGAGAACATACCAAGTCTTGAGAGAGTAGATTTCCCAAGATTTACCTTATAGACTTCTCCTTGGTTCCAAACCTATACTTATAGAGTATATAAAAGTATGGGGTTAGTACAAAACAATGTACTAAGTATGACATAAGCAAAAAAACATTCAAAAACGAACATTTTAGTATAAATACACTTCCATGCCAAATAATAAAAACCTTCATGAATATAGAAGTCAAACAACCTAAGAATCATCATGTAACACTTAGAGAAGGATTTGCATAATTTTAACAAAAAGGACCAATTTACAGTGAACTCCCAAAGTCAAGCCAAGAGGAAGTGAACTCATTCCCGTAAAAGTTTCCTCAAAACTAGGTTATCCTAAGACTCACCAAGGTAAGACATGAAGGAAAACCCATACACCTCCTTCAATACACACCTAGGTGATCCCCAATATTACGCATTATAGGCTTACTCGTCTCGGGAGAACAAGTCCCGACTCAATGACAAGACATTAGAAGAAAATTCAAAGACTTCCCTTTCAGAATGCCTACTTAGAGCAATGAGTAGATGGCGTACCATGCCACCACCTACCCTATGTAGTACACTATTTTAGAAGACTTATCTCATTCAATTCATATAAGACACACCAAGACTTCCCTTTCGGAATGCCTACTTTGTGCAATGAATAGACGACGTCCTATTCAACCACCTTTCTTAAGTAGTACACTCTTTTAGAATACTTAGCTCATTCAATTCGTATAAGACACATCAAGACTTCCCTTTCGGAATGCCTACTTAGTGCAATGAATATATGGCGTCCCATTTCACTACCTATCCTAAGTAGTGCACTCTTTTAGAAGACTTGGCTCATTCAATTCATATAAGACACACCAAGACTTCCCTTTCGGAATGCCTACTTAGTGCAATGAATAGATGGCGTCCCATTCCACCACCTACCCTAAGTACTACACTCTTTTAGAAGACATAGTACTTTCATTACTTTTGTGTGGGTTAGCTTAACTGACATAGACCATGAGACCTAGACGTGAAATACCTATATTAACTCTTATCGGATGAGGGATCCTCACTTGCCTAGAGTAAGGTCATTCTCTTAGATTTTACATTGATTTCCCAATAGCTACACCTATGCAGGCGCATAGTTAAGGGATAAGGAGATTGCTACTAAGTAATTCATTCTCTACGAACGAGGAGTACTCATCTCAAGAGGTACATTGGAATACAACATCTCAACTCACGAAGTGTAACCACCCATTCTTCATATCCTCTCGGTGCTAAGCGTAATTCCCCACGGATTCTCAATATTATAAACTATAGGTTAAGGATAACTAGTGAAAACCACATCTCAATTCAGGAAGGGCATTCATCCTCCGACCTATCTTAGAAAGCTCTTAGCATGTAGTGAGGTTACTACTAAACACTTCATATCAACTCTTTAAGAGTTTTCACCCTAAAATTCCCATTTTGACTTAACTAACCTTCATTCATTCATTCAAGTGTGAGTGTGTGTACATGTGAACACTCCTTACTTATAAGCATCATTTTATTTACATTGAGTTCTATACATGCTTAGACCTTCATTCATCACATTACACACTTTAACATGCTTCAGATAATCATTTAAGTTATTTAGACATAATCTCTAACATACTTCTCATAATAAGCTTCATAAGCCACATTAATAAGAATAACATCACAATAATCTTACTTCACATAATATGCCTTCATGGACTCTTTAACAATACACAAGTAACTTCACATTCATACAATTCAAGTAAACACCGCCACCAAGAAGGTGCACCGAACCACTCAAGGGCAATTCATAAATAAAATTAATCGACATAACCAACTTACCCTTTATCCAAGCTTCCATCACCTATAGTATTTTACTCAACATTTCAACATAATATAGCCCTTAGGTCAGTAGATAAACATCAATATAAACACAAGAAAACCAAAGCTCAATGACTACCAAAATAATGCTCATTCAACCCATTCCTTAAGCCAAAAATTAATAAAAAGCTTTAACATGTTTTTATGGAAGTTTTAGCATTAAAATCATCAACTAACATTAGAAACATCATATTTGAAAATTTAAAAGTTTTTCATGCAATGCCCATATTAGGAGTTAAAGATAGAAGAAATTATGGTAGAAAATCACTTTTGGAAATTTATTAGAAAGGAGAGAGTTCAAGGATGACTACCATACCTTAAATAGATGAAACCCCACAGATTTTTTTATGAATAAACGACCACCAAACAGCTCTTCTAGTTCATTCTTGACTTCTATTTTCTATGGAGTCTTGAGAGAGTTTTTTTATGAGTGGAGGGTTTTGGGTTTTAGGAAATGAAGTCTAAAATTAGGTCTTAGGGTTTGAGACACCTTAATATACTTAAAAGATCCTAAAAATATCATATAACGTTCCAAAAAGACTTGGGGAGAATTTAAACTAAGATAAGCAGCGTGTCCCACAACTTTTGCAGGACCACTATCGATGGACCCAAGCAATAGGGTGTCGATTAAACGACGGCCCGTGCTGCTAGGCGTCGTTTGGGTATGTAGCTGTATAGTGGAGGGTTGAGACCCCAAAACTAAGTCCCAACCTACGCCCCTAGACGACGGGGAATCGATTGAACCAAGAGGCGTCGACTACCTCCGTCGTTTGGGGCTGGTTTTGGGCAGCTTTTGCAGGTTCTGCCTGGACGTTGGGGTCCTCTTCTAATGCCCCTCGTGGGTCCTATGAGGGGTCCTACCCGGATGCTAAACCTCTAAACATAGTCGTCTAGGTATTAGTAACATCTAACACCAATTTCAAACAAAACGAACACGTAAAATCACTCAAATACATGAGAAGACACAAGCACTTTCTAAGGCTCACCTTCCGAACGTCATGGACGTTCTTGGACGTTTGACCTCCAAACTTAATCAAAGTACACACACTGCCTCAAAACATCAAAGTAACACATTTTAACACACAATTAACTAAGAAACATTCACAAAGCTCTAGTTAACCTTATTTCGTTTTAGGGTGTTACCATTCACGCCTGATGACAGTTAAGCGATGTGCAAAATCCACGGCATATTCGAGAATTCCAAGACCGAAGTAGGTTGAGAAATTTGGAGGATACGTTCGATGCAAACTTCCCACGTCTGATGTCACCTGGCCGTTGTGTGCAGGCCAAAGGCGATGTTGGAAGGACAAATTGATGAGCGTAGAGTGATGTGCAAATCACAATACTTATGCGGCTATCCACGACAAATATCTCCTGGATGAAGCCGCTTGACATTGGTTGATGTCGCTTGCCTGAAGCACACTATGCTTGGCTGATCCTGCCTTTCGTTGGTCGACATTGATGTTGCCTTGCGGATGTGCACACGTAATAGCTGATGCGTTCATGCATTGACTGATATTTTCTCCCGTTGGCCAACATCGCTTGCCCGAAGAGCACATGCCATGCCTTACACTGCCTGACGATGGACGTTACATATTTCTCCTAACCAATTCAAACACGCCATGAGCGACGTGTCCAGGACTTTGTAGATCTTACATCTCATTGCCAAACTTTGTTTTATAGATGTACACATGCCATGTCAGATGTGTGTAGGCCTTGGATGATACTGTTTGCCATTGTTTGATGTTTCTTACCTGAAGTTTAGAAGACTTTGCTTATGGTTCCTGCCATTGGCAGACATCGATGTCACATATATGATGCACACACGCCACGGGTTATGTGTGCATGCCTTGGAAAATGCTACATGCGGTTGTCTATCATCGCTTGCTAGATGCGAATAAACCACGTTAGATGTTTGAAGACCTTCACTAATATTTCCTGTTGCTTTCAACCGTCACCTTGTCAATGCATGAAGGCTTACAAAAATTTCACCCAATCGATGTGCCTACGCCATGATTGATGTGTGCAAGTCTTGGCTGATGTTGCCTGTCATTGATCGATTTGGCCTGGCTGATGCGTGCATGTCACGCTAAATGTCACTGAGTCGACTCCCACACCCCATAAGTGATGCATGCAGACATGTGATATTGCTTCTTTTCATTAGTTGATGTCGCTTTGTTGATGCGTGTAGGCCACAACCGATGTTGCCTGGCCGATGCGCTCACACCAAGGTTGAAGTCACCCAGTCGATGTGCACACGATATGATCGATGCATGGAGGCCTTGGCTGATGTTGTGTGTCGTTAGACGATGTCACTTGCCATATGCGCACATTCCATATCCGTGCATGGACGCCCTAGATAATTCCACATGACATAGGCCAATTTCACTTGCGGGACACATTCATTCCAAGTTTGTGCTTGCCGGCCTTGGCTGAAGTCGCATGTCATTGGCTAACGTTCGTTGGCAGTTACCCACACGTCATGTGAGATGCATGCAATACTTGGCTGATGTAACCTGTTGCTGGATGACATCTGCAAACCAATGTGTGCAGGCTACAGACGATACTGGAAGGCCACATCCGATGTTGGCATACCGAAGTGCAAAAGCTACGAACGATGTTTGGACGCCAAATTTGACGTCGACAGACCGATGAGTGCATGTTACGTACGATGCTGCTAAGAACAATTCGATGTAGGTAGACCAATATATGCAGGATGCGGGGCGATGGTGGCATCCCACGTTTGATGTCGGGTGGTCAGTGTGTGCATTCCAAAGGCAATGTGGGAAGCCCAAATCTGACATCAGATGACCATTGTGGGTAGGCCAAACATGATGCAGGCATGCAATGTTCGACGTTGACTGACCAGTATGTGTAGGCCAAAGGTGATGCGGGAAATCAACGTCGGATGTTAGCTGACCGTTGAGTGTAGGCCAACAGCAATATAGGTAGTCCACGCTCCACAATGACTGAGCGATGTGCACAAGACACAGCCGATGCGGGTAGTCCAAAGTCAGTGTGGGCTGAGCAACGTGCATAAACCACGGCCGATGCGGGCAGTCAATACTTATGTCTCTTGGATGATGATGCTTGCCATTGGACGACGTGTCTTGCCCCATGCGCACATTTCCTGACAGATACTTCCTATCGTGACATGACACCTATGTCACCCAGTCGATGCGCACACACCAGGGCTCATGCGTATAGGCCTGCGCTGATGCTTCCTGCCTTTGGCTGACATCACTTGCCTGATTGGCACTAGCGATGAAAAATGTTGCCTTCTGTTGGCCAACGCTAGCTTAGTGATGTGCACAAGCACAACCGATGCAGGACAAGGGTGATGCGGGAATGACAAGCTCAATGAACACTTAGTGATGTGCAAAGTCCAGGACTGATGTGGAAAGTCCACGCCCGACGTCGAATGAGCGACGTGCGTAAGACACGACCGTTGCGGCAGTCCACGACCAATATCGTCTGGCCGATGTCGCTTTCATCGCTAGTGCCAATCACAATTAGGAAAACTATGAAAATAAAATATAAAATTAACCCCAAGATTCACAAATAAATAGTAACCTTAAATTTAACAATTTCAACAATATTTTTAATTGTTATTTTTGTTTTGTAAATCCCTAAATTTGGTAATTCATGAATAAAAATTTGAAAAATTATATAATTAATTCTAAAAATTCAAAAATAAATATAGTAACCTCAAATTCATCTATTTACACATTTTTTAAATTTGTTTATTTTTGGTTTGTAATCCCAAAAATATGTAATTCATTAATATAAATATGAAAAACTAAAACATTAACGTCAAAAATTCACAAATAAATATAGTAACATTGAATCCAACACTTTTAACATTCTTTTTACTTTTTATTTTAGTTCGGTAATCAATAAAATAGCTAATTCATGAATAAAAAATATAGGAAAAAGATTTTTTTAAAATATAAAATTAACACCAAAAATTCAAATTTAAATATACTATCTATGATTTCAACAATTTAAACATTTTTTTTTTACTTTTATACGGTAAATCTTGAGAAATGGTAATTAATTAATAAAACTAGGAAAAAATATAAAATTAACGCTAAAAATTCACAAATAAATATAGTAACCGTAAATTCAACAATTTCAATAATTTTTTAATATTTATTTTTGTTCGTTAAATTCGGAAAATGGGTAATTCAGTAATAAAAATAGGGAAGACATAAAAAAATTATAAAATTAACCCCAAAAATTCACAAATAAATGTTGTTGGACGTCGCTCGTCTAACAAGTGCAAGCCACAAATTATGCTGGCAGGCAAGTCCAACGTCGCCTGGTCGATGTGTGCAGGCCACAGGGGATGCGCTAGGACACGCCTCACGTCGACATACCGATGTGTGTAGGCTAGAAACTATGTCGTCTTCCCACATCCAACGTCGAAAAATTGATATATGCAGGCTGCAGACTTTGCTGGCAGACACGTCCAACATCGACTGACCGATGTGTGAAGGATAGAGACGATAGGTGTATCCCACATCCGATGTCGGCTGGTTGTTGTGTGTAGGACAAAAGGGATGCGGTCAAGACATGTCTAACGTCGCCTGACCATTGTGTGCAGGCCAAAGGCGATGTGGGAAGGCAACGTACGACGTCAAAAAATTGTTGTATGCAGGCCTTAAGAGAAGAGGGAAGGCCAAGCCCGACGTTGGCTGACCATTTTTCCGGCAAAAAGGCGATGGGGGCTAGCAATGCCCAATGTCGCCTAACCAATGTTTGCGTGCCAAGGGAGATGCGGGAAGTCCACGCCTGATGAAAGTTAAGTGATGTGCAAAAGCCAAGGTATATTCAGGCATTCCACGACCGAAGTCGGTTGAGCAATGTGCAGGGTACGACCGATACAAGCTGCCCACGTCCGACGTCAGCTGGCTGTTGTGTGCAGGCCAAAGGCGATGTTGGAAGGACAAATTGACGTATGTTGAGTTATGTGCAAATGACACAGCTGATGCGGTTGTCCACGAAAAATGTCTCCTTGACTATGCCAATTGACGTTGGTTGATGTCACTTGCTTGAAGCAGACTAGGCTTGGCTAAACGTGCCTTATGTTGGTCAACATTGATGTCACCCTGCGGATGTGCACAAGTCACGGCTGATGCATGCATGCATTGGCTGATATTTCTCCCCGTTGGCCAATATCTCTTGTGTCACATCAGGGGAACACCCCCTAGACGTAACTGGCGATGGCGTCCTCGAAGAGGACTACGACTAGCCCCGTAGCTTACATTATTACATTCATAGGTTAAAAACGCGGATAATTTAAAACTTTTCTATATCTATCTTGAAGTTTACATACACCTCTCAAGTACAAATAATATATTCATATCGATTATACATAGACCCTTCGTATAAGAATATTACATAGCCTTCTACTTTTATTGCACATATATATAAGATATTTAACACAGTCTTAAACAAATGTCTCATATCATAACCATCTAAACAAGAGTATATCAATTGGTCATATCCCATACATCAACCTAATAAAACCACATATAGGGTATACAATCTTTAGTATTCAAATGAAAAGGAAAGAACTAGAAGTCTTATAACTAGAACAACATCAATAGCTTGATAGTGGTATTGCCCTCGGAAAGTAAAGAACTACCTAACTTGGATGAGTGAGAATTCCAAGTCTTCCTTCAAAGTCATCTCAAAAGCCTTTCAACAATCGGAACCTAAAATATTGTGAAAAAGGAAGAAAATGGGGTTAGTACATCACTTGTACTAAGTATGAGACCATATGCACACACATCATAGAAATCATGCTAAAAAGGGACATTTCATTAAATCATGCTATTTTATTTTGAAAAGCACTATGCAAATTCAAGAACCAATACAAGTCATTAATGCATATTCATTAAGTCAAGACCATGTCCATCGCAATACCAACCATACCAAGTCTAGTCAATTCAATCATGCATACCAACCTACTTGAACACATAATCAAGACAACTCCATCATCAAGTTATAACCTCAACAAGCATAGATAAGAGTTAATAACATCATAACCAAAGCAAGACAATTACTCATGAACCCTCATTAAGTCCGCTAGTTCAATGACTAAGCAATGTCCCATAACCTTGCTCAATTTAGTAAATCTAACAAGAACCATAACCAATGTCCAACTTCACTTATTATATCATTTAGAATACATAACATCATACTTTAGCAATAGAGACCAACCACATGATCATAAGAGTGACCAACATCACATAGTGTCAATACATGTAAGATCATCATATACATATCATTTAAATTTATTAGCATATACATATATAAGAACATCCTCCAAAGATTCCCTTCGAGGCTAACTAGTTCAATGTATAGGACGTGTCACATACCCCTACCTAGACTAAGTTATACCCCTTAGGTCATCCTAGTTAGAGTTCATTCATTACTTTATTTTACATTTTATGGGAACATCTTGTTGTAACCGACATAGACCACATGAGCGAATGTGGAATCCGGTGTCATGGAACCCTACACCGAAAGAAGGTGGACTACTTTCCAAGGTATTACCATAACATGAACATAGCAACTACGTGGATTCACTAGCTAGTATTCAGATAGGGGCAACATAGTTCATGAACTAGGAGATATAGTTGGGACCCTCTTTATGCTACATGCATTATAGTCTCCAATCTCAAAAGTACGTTAGTGATCCTACCTTCCATATGTGGGAAGGGACACTCCTCACTCTAGTTCACTCGGTGCTAAGATAAAGTCCCTTTTTGAAATGTCTTTAATACCTTTATTAATCATCATAGCTTAACGTAGGTCATAAGGTCCATCCCTTATATAATCATCATCATCATAGCTCAATATGAATTGCATGAGTATTTTCCTTTCATTAAAATTCTAACATGTGAGGTTAGCACATCTACATAATCATTCATGATAAGGCACATTGGTAAGTTATCACCATCCTTATAACATTTACATCTTAGCCAACATCTCGCAAACCATTGTCAAGACATTTTAATTCAACATCATACCAACCCTATCAATCTTATATAAGGTATACTTCAATACAACATCATCACTTAATCACAAGTAACCATAATTGAAGTAAAGGGTTGAGATCATAAGACTTACCCTAATCTTCTTCACAAAACCATCATCAAGGTCTTACCATCAACCATCCTCAATTGAACCCAACAATGGTTATAATTACATCATATAATAGTAATCAACATAATAATAAAGTCACAATCGAATCACTACACCACAATCCATCACTAGTTCATAGCATAAGATAAGGAAGATTATGCAAAGATCTTCATAAATGATATTATGTGTCGCCATGGTATTCCGTTAGACATCATATCGGATAGGGTTGCACAATTCACATCTAGGTTTTGGAGGTCTTTTCAAGAAGGGTTAGGTACAAAGGTGAAGTTTAGTACCACTTTTTATCCCCAAACGGATGGTCAAGAGGAGAGTACTATTCAAACCCTTGAGGATATGCTTAGAGCTTGTGTCATTGACTTCAAGGGAAGTTGGGATAAACACTTGCCTTTGTGGGGTTTGCTTACCATAATAGCTTACATTCATCCATTTACATGGCTCCCTATGAAGCCTTGGTAGTAGGTGTAGGTCTCCTATTGGGTGGTTTGAAGTCGGTGAGTCTTCGATTCTTGGTCCCAATTTGATTTATAAGACTTTGGAGAAAGTTCATATTATAAGAAATCGTTTGCAAAGGGCCTGTAGTCGACAAAAGTCTTATGCCGCTCATAGGAGGAGGGATCTAGAGTTTGAAGAAGGTGATAAGGTGTACTTGAAAATTTCACCTATGAAGGGGGTGGTTAGATTTGGCAAGAAGGGGAAGTTAAGTCCTCGTAATGTGGGTCCCTATGGAATCTTGCAAAGAGTTGTCAAGGTTTCCTATGAATTGAAACTCCCTAGTGAATTGGCTTCGGTTCATCCAGTTTTCCATGTTTCTATGTTGAAGAAGTGTATCAGTGATCCCGAGTCCATTTTTCCTATTGAGGGTATTGGTGTTAAGGATAACCTCTCCTATAAGGAGGTCCCGGTTCAAATCCTTCATAGGCAAGTAAAGAGGTTGAGGAACAAAGAGGTGATTTCCGTAAAAGTGTTATGGAAAAATCACCTAGTTGAGGGTGCAACATGGGAAGCCGAGGCCGACATGAACTCCCGTTACTCTCATATTTTGGATAACTAAGGTTAGTTACTTTTATTAATAATGAAAATAATGACTAGAAATTGAAGTTTCATGATTTTTGGTGAAGTTTTGCAAATAGGTGCATTTATAAATGTCTTACAGTGAGTTTACAGTGAATGGTTCATTAAACATGAAATTTTGCCTTTTGGTTTGTTTGAGTTATGTTATACATTTTGGACATGGTGAGTCTTTATGAAAAGTTATGTAACATGTTGATAAGTTGAACTTGTCCTAATTGACTCATGTAAAGTATGTTGAGCTCATGTGTGTTGTAAGAAGGAAATTCCTCATAATGAAATGTTTGAGCCTTATGTGTGGTACCTGAAGTTTTGAATTGCCTTTTTTAAATGATGTGATTAATGTTGTTGTATATTGTTGTTGGTTGGGATTCTAGTCTTTAGTCTAGTCATTCGGGGACGAATATTCCTAAGGGGTGATAATGTAACACTTCGAAAATCCAAGACGTGTCTTAAAGCCTAACATAGGTGTCATGAGGTATAGACACTGTTCTAAGATACATTTTAATGAATATAGGTCATTTAGGAAGTTTATAAACCCAAACGTCCAAGAACATCCATGACGTCCGGAAATTAGTTCAAGAGGGTACTAGCGTGCCTTGGCCTATTTTACTAGCTTTAGAAGTCGGAAATTCATGAAATTTGGTGGAAGGGTGTATAAGATGTGTTAACTTTGATTCATGGTCAAAACGTACGGGTAAGACTCCCCAAGGACCATCCAAGGGCCTTTGAGGAGGACCCTAGCACGTAGGAGGCAACACTGCCTGGGTAGTGTGCACCAACGAAAGACAAAGGACGGATCGTGTGTTGATCGACGCGGACCGTCGACCAACACTTATAAAATTCGTGGAAGTCCCTCACCTGCATAGTTTCAGAGCAGAACGACGAATGTGCAGCACGGAAGGGGGCCTGGTCCGTCGACTGACCCACGATCCGTCGATCGTGGTGTCGTCTATGACACTGCCAATTCCCTGCACGTTTTAACTTCGCTTCATTTAATTAGTTAAGGGGTTAGGTGGTTATTTAGGATTTTAAGGGAGTCTAATTAAGTTAATTAACCCCCCATATAAAGTCCCCAACCCCATTAGACTTAACACAGCTCACAAAACAAATCCTTTTCCTTCTCCCTTCTTTCTCTCTGTATTGGAGACACCATTGAAGACCAAGCTAGGGAAGGGTTTTGGGGGATGTAAAGGGGAGATTTCACCATCAAATCTTCATCAAACGTCAAGGTATGGGATCAAATTCAGCTTTTACACTTCTTTCCTCAAAGGGCTCCTTCAAAGTATTTCTAAAAGTTGAGTTTTAAAGTGGGTTTTATCTAATCTCGAAATTGATGTTATGAACTAATTTGTTTATGTTTTCTTCAGGATATATTGAATAGATTAATATGTATTTTAACTTGATTATGATATATCTTGATGGTTTGGTCTAAATTGTAGAACATGACCCTCAACCCTTAACCCTAGGTTGTGATCTTGACATGAATTGTATAATGTTCATTCAATTGCCTTGGTTACTGATTAAATTACTATCCTACGATGTTATTGTATCAATTAGGAACACATTGATATTAATCCTAGGCCTATTTTGCTAGTTCTTGAAATGTTGATTTAGGTTATGAAGTATATTGTGAAAATGACCTAAGTATCTTTTCTTAAGCTATGATCTAGTGTTAATTGTGTTATAGTGATGCAATTTGCCTTGTTATTCTATTGGTTATCATTGTGTGATGATGTTACTCCCCTAATTGGGTTGAGATATGGGTTGATGGTATGACCTTTATGATGAACTATGAAGGAGACTTGGTAAGTCTTGTGATCCCTATAATTTACTACAAACTATGGTTAATTGTAATTAGGTCATGATGTTGTGTTGGAGTATGCCTTGTTTAGGATTGATACGGTGGTATGATGTTGAATTGAAATGTCTTGACTATGTTTTTGAGGTTGATTAAGATGAAATGCTATAAGGATGTTGATGACTACCAATGTGCCTTATTATGAATGAATATGTAAATGTGTTTACCTCACTTATATTAATTATGATAAAAGGAATATACTCATTAATTTTTTATTGAGATATGAAGATGATGATTATACAAGGGATAGACCCTATGACCTAAACTAAGCTATGATTGATAAATAAAGAAACTAAAGACATTTCAATAAAGGAACTTAGCTTAGCACCGAGTGAACTTGACAATGGGATGTGATGACTTTCCATAGATGAAGAGTTACCCTATAGTTTTATATGTGATATTGACTCACCTTTGAGGGATACTCATTCAATGGATTACCATTAGAGGAAGCCCCAATTACCAAGTGGTATGTAGAGGGATATAACTATCTCTTAGTTCTTGAACTATGTTGCCCCAATAGGAAGACTAGCTAGTGGATCCACCTAGGAAGCTATGTTTATGTTTGGTTTTACATTGGCAGGTAGACCACCTTCCATTGGTGTAAGGCTTTACAACCAGATTCCACACTTAGCTCATGAGGTCTATGTCGTTTAAGGCAAGTGTTCCCTGAACTAAAATGAAGTAATAAAGTATAAACTAACTAGGGTGACTTGAGAGGTTTGACTTAGCCTAGGTAGGGGTATGGGACTCTACCTATGCCTTGCACTAGTTTGCCTTGATGGAAGCTTAGGAGGTTGATATTATATATGTATATGATAATGATGTAAATGATGATAATATGTTGACTTTACAAGTAAATGATATCATGTGATTATGGTTATTCTTATGAACATGTATTTGGTCTATATTGTTAAGGTATGATGTTTTGTATCCTTAAAGGTTATATTACGTGAAGTTGGGCATTGGGTATGGATTCTTGTTTGGTTACTTGATTGAGTAAGGTTATGGGTCTTTTCTTGATTATTGCACTTGTTTACTTGGAGAGGATTCATGAGTACTTGTCTTACTTATTATGATATGATGAACTCTTATTCATTCTTGTGACGTTATTCCTTGATGATAGGGTTGTATATAAGATTATGGTATCAAGTATGTTGATATGCATATGACTTGCTTTGACTTGTTGAACATGTCTTAACGATTAGTATGTTTTGATTGATTTTGCTTAAGACTTTAAAAAGGTAAAATGACATGATTTAACTAAATGTCCTATTAAGCATGATTTGATATTATATGTGCATACGGTCATACTTAGTACAAGTGGCGTACTAACCCCATTGTTTTTCCCTTTTCCCAAACATTTAGGTTCCGATCGTTGAAGGCTCATTTGAGACGACTTGAAAAAGATTTGGATATTCTCTACCACCAAGTGGGTAGGTCCTCAATTTCTGAGGCGATGACAACATCTAGCTTATGGAGTTGTTAGTTCTAAAGACTATTATGTTCTTTCTATATTCATTGGAGTACAATTTGTATAAGCCTATATGTGGCTTCTTTACAATGATGTAGGGATATGCCCAAATTGCTATGATCGTTTAGAT
>JAJJBR010002713.1:0-24154 GCA_022817965.1 Solanum lycopersicoides
CATCATAATTTATTTTAGGTCGTAGGTCTAGCCCTTGTATATTCATCATCATAGTCAACAAGAATCACATGAGTAATAATCCTTTCATCATGATTCCTAATAGGAGATTAACACTTTGCATATCACATCATAGTAGGGCACATTGATGCACATTAACATCCTTATAACATGTACACCCTAAGAACCTCACAAACAAAGCATAAGACATTTCAACTTGCTCATTACACCATCCTATAATCCTAGACAAGGTATACTCTAACACAACATCATGACTTGATCACAATTAACTACAATTGAAGTAAAGAATAGGATAGTCAAGAGTTACCAATACTCCTCCATAGTTCATCATAAGGAGCCTTACATCAACCCATATATCAACCCAATTTGGTCATCACACCAATGTAATCCAATAACCAACATGATAATGAATTTAGAAGAATCACTACACCATAATTCAATACTAGATCCAAGCTTGAAAACATAATATTTAAGTCTATCTTCTTAACCTAGATCAATACTCAAGGACTAGCATGAAGGACTTCAATTCATCACTATAGATTCATGATCAATGTAATAACAATCATTAAGAATGATTTAACCAATAATAAAATCAATTGCATCAAACCCAGCATATTTCATATCAAGATCATGCCTAGGGTTAAGGGTTAAGGGTCATAATCTACAATCTAGACCAAACCATCTCAATTCATCCCAATTAAGTCGCATTACATGATAATCTACTCATTATACCCTAAATAAAGTATAAACAACTCAGTTCATAACATGAATTTCGTAATTGAATGAGACCCACATGAAAACTCAACTTTTGGAAAACCTTTGAAGGAGCCCTTTGAGGAAAGAAGTCTCAAAGGTGAATTAGATCCCATACCTCAACATTTTTATAACAATTTGATGATAATTCGTCCCTTTCAAGCCCCCAAAGACCTTCCTTAGCTATGTCTTCAATGGTGTCTTCCAATAGAGAGAGAAAGTAGAGAGAAGGAAGAGAGTTTATTTTGAGTGTTGTGTTTAGGCTAATGAGGGTTGGGGTATTTATATGAGGGGTTAAATTACTTAATTAGTCTTCCTAACCCCCAACTAACCACCAAAATTCATTAATTAATTAATGAAGTCGTTTTAGAAATCTTGGCAGTAAGTTGGGCCCTCACAGACGAGACCTCGACCACGGTCCGTCTGTGAGTCGACGTCCCGTCATCCCCTCAATCGCCTGGAATAGTAGCTATGGAAGCAAGGGATTCCTTGAAACTTTCTAAGTGTTGGACGACGGTGGCCTCGATGCCCGTCGACCCTTCCATTGAAACCTCAAGGGTCCTCCTCAAGGGCCCTTGGTTGGTCCTTGGGGAGTCGTTCCCGGACGTTTCAACCATGAAAATCTCTAACACGCGTTACACATATTTTTACCTAATTTTGATCAATTTCAAACTCCTAAAAGCTAGTCAAATGGCTAAGACATCCTTGCACTCTCGTGAACCAACTTTCCGGACGTCATGGCGTTCTTGAATATTTTGGTTCTTAAACACCTTAAATAGACTATATACATATAAATCAACTTAGAACAGTGCTTAGACCTCATGAACCTAGGTTAAGTTTTACAACATGCCTTGAAATTTCGAAATGTTACATTATCCCCCCTTAGGAACATTCGTCCCTGAATGACACTAAATTTCTTTAAAGGAAGAAAAGACTCAAGACTAGCAGCTCAACCAATCACAATATCAAATTAACATGAATCACATCATTTCAATAAGGCAAACTTTAAAACTCAATTTATCACACATAGGCTCAAAATTTCATCATGAGGTACCTCCTTCTCACAACACATATGAGCTCATCATTTATTACCTAAGTCAATTAGAACCAAGTTCATTTCATCAATATGCTACATATAATTTCCACAAGGACTCACCAAATCCAAATGCATAACTTAACTCAAATAAGCAACAAGCAAAAAATTTCCAAGTTTCAAAGCCAAGTTACAGTGACTTCACTGTACCATCACTGTGAAGTCTCAAAATTTTGGATTTTTGCAAGACTTCACCAAAAATCAAGAAACCACAATTCCTAGTCATAATTATGATATTAAAAAGAATGGCTAACCTTAATCATCAAAAGATGAGGATAACGGGTCTTCATGTCGGCCTCGGCCTCCCATGTTGCACCCTCAACAAGGTGGTTCTTCCATAACACTTTTACGGAAACCACCTCTTTGTTCTCAACCTCTTCACTTGTTTATCAAGGATTTGAACCGGAACCTCCTCATAAGATAGGTTATCCTTGACTCCAAGGCCTTCAATAGGAAGAATAGACTCAGGATCCCCGACGCACTTCTTCAACATAGATACATGGAAAACCGGATGAACCAAAGCTAAATCATTTGGGAGTTTCAAGAGACAGGCAACCTTACCATCCCTTTTCAATATCTCATAAGGGCCCATGTAATGAGGACTCAACTTCCCCTTCTTGCCAAATCAAACCACCCCCTTTATAGGTGAAATTTTCAAATACAATTTATCACCTTCTTCAAACTCCAAATCCCTTCTCCTATTGTCGGCATAGGACTTTTGTCGACTATAGGCTGTTTGTAACCGATTCCTTATGATGTGAACATTCTCCAAAGTCCTATAAATAAAATCGGGACCAAGAATCGAAGGCTCACCAACCTCAAACCACCCTATAGGAGACCTACACCTCCTACCATACAAGGCTTCATAGGGAGCCATGGAGATGGATGAATGAAAGTTGTTATTATAAGCAAACTCCACCAAAGGCAAGTGCTTTCCCAATTACCTTTAAAATCAATAATACAAGCTCTAAGCATATCCTCAAGGGTTTGAATAGTGCGTTCCGCTTGACCATCCGTTTGAGGATGAAAAGCGGTACTCAATTTCACCTTAGTACCCAAACCTTCATGGAATGACCTCCAAAATCTAGATGTGAATTGTGCACCCCGATCCGAAATGATGGATAACGGAATACCATGGCGACACACAATATATCTATGAAGATCTTTGCATAAACTTCCGCCGAATAAGTGGACTTGACGGGAATAAAATGAGCGGACTTAGTCAATCTATCAACAATCACCCATATAGAATCATATGACTTTTGAGTCCGAGGCAACCCTACTACAAAGTCCATATTAATGTCTTCCCACTTCCAAGTAGGAATTTGGATCTCTTGTAGTAAGCCACCCGGCTTTTGATGTTCCGCCTTTACTTGTTGGCAATTTGGACACTTAGCAACAAATTCCGCTATGTCCTTCTTCAAACCTTCCCACCAATATATCTCCCGAAGGTCATGGTACATCTTAGTCGAACCCGGATGAATGGAGTAGTGGGATCCATGGGCTTCGTCAAGGATTCGATCCCTCAACCCATCAACATCGGGAACACACAATCTCCCTTGGTACCTCAATACACCATCCCCCCTAAGGAGAAAGACTCATTCAACTTGCCAAGAACCGATTCTTTCAACTCCATCAATAGTTGATCAAGGTGTTGTTTGGACTTCACCTCAACCACCAATGATGACTCGAGCTATGATGAACCGTAGCACCACCATTTGGAGAACTCTCCAATCGCACCCCCAACCTAGCCAACCTATGAACATCTTTCACTAGGTCTTTCTTGGCTTCATCTATATGCGACACACTACCCATAGTCATACGACTTAGGGCATCCGCAACCACATTGGCCTTGCCGGGATGATATAAGACACTCATATCATAATCTTTCAACAATTCTAACCACCTCATTTGCCGGAGATTCAACTCCTTTTGAGTAAACACATATTGGAGACTCTTATGATCGGTGAAAACATCAACATGAACACCATACAAGTAATGCCTCCATATTTTCAAAGCAAACACCACGGCGCTGCTAACTCAAGGTCATGAGTGGGATAGTTTATCTCATGCACCTTAAGTTGCCTTGAAGCATAGGCAATCACCTTCCCATTTTTCATAAGCACACAGCCCAAACCTATACGAGATGCATCACAATACACAACAAAACCCTTTGTACCTTCCGGTAGTGTCAACACCGGAGCCGAAGTAAGCCTATCCTTCAATAATTGGAAACTTTTCTCACAAGCCTCCGACCACTCAAACTTTTTACCTTTTTGAGTCAATGTAGTTAAAGGAGATGCAATGGATGAAAAGCCCTCCACAAACCTTCGATAATAGCCTACTAGACCCAAGAAACTCCTAATGTCAGTCGGAGTCAAGGGTCTAGGCCAATTTCTCACCGCATCAGTCTTCCTTGGGTCTACCTTAACTCCCTCACTAGAGATGATATGCCCAAGAAACGCCACCGACCTCAACCAAAACTCACATTTGCTATACTTGACAAATAACTGATGCTCTTTAAGGGTTTGCAATACCACCCTCAAATGACCCATGTGATCAACCTCATTCTTCGAATACACCAAGATATCATCAATAAACACAATAACGAATGAATCAAGATAGACTCGAAACACTCTATTCATTAGGTCCATAAACGCCGCCGGAGCATTTGTGAGACCAAAGGACATAACCACGAACTCATAGTGCCCATACCAAGTCCGAAAGTCCGTCTTTGAAATATCTTCATTTCTCACTCTGAGTTGGTGATACCCCGACCTCAAATCTATCTTTGAAAAGTAGCTCGCTCCTTGGAGTTGATCAAATAAATCGTCAATCCGAGGAAGAGGATACTTGTTCTTGATAGTAACTTTGTTGAGTTGGCGATAATCAATACACATTCTCAAGGACCCATCTTTTTTCTTCACGAATAAGACCGGAGCACCCCATGGAGAAATGCTAGGCCTTATAAAGCCCTTGTCTAGCAAATCTTTAAGTTGTGCCTTCAACTCCTTCAATTCGGCCGGAGCCATTCGATAAGGAGGAATCGAAATAGGGTTTGTTTCCGGTAGCAAATCGATACCAAAATCAATTTCCCGTTCGGGAGGAATACCGGGAAGGTCATTAGGAAAGACCTCCGGAAATTCACTCACCACGGGGACTGACTCAATAGGAGGAATTTCAGAATCCAAATCTTGGACTCTTACAATGTGATAAAGACACCCCTTTGAGATCATTTTACATGCTTTTAGACAAGATATGAAACGACTTAGGAATAGAATTCCCACCTTTCCACTCAATAACGGGTTCATTTGGGAAACTAAACCTCACAACTCTAGTCCTACAATCAATGGAAGCGAAACTAGCATGTAACCAATCCATAGCCAAAATGACATCAAAGTCAAGCATATCTAGTTCAACTAGATCCACATGAGAAACTCTATTGGGCAAAGTGATAGGACAATTTCGGTAGACTCTTTCTGCAACAATGGACTCACCCACCGGAGTAGACACCACAAAAGGTTCATGCAAAACATCGGGTAAAGTATCAAATTTTTAGCTACTAAGGGAGTGACAAAAGACAAAGTAGCACCCGGATCAAGCAAAGCATACACATCAATAGTAAAGATTTGTAACATACCGGTCACCACATCTGGAGAGGCCTCTTGATCACCTCTAGTACGAAGAGCATAAAAGCGGTTCTTTTTAGGAGCATCACTAGAACCACTTGGCTGTCCACCCTTCTCTTTCCCCTTAGCATCAGGACAATCCTTAACCATGTGACCCCTTTTTCCACACCCGAAACAATTGTCCTCCCCTTAAGACAATCACCAAAGTGTCTCTTACTACACCTTGCACAAGTCGGCCTCCTTGTTGGTGAATTAGCATTCCCTCCTTTTTGAGACTTAGAGTTTGACACTCTATCCCCTCTATTTTTAGGAAACTTGGATGGGACTTGATCGAGAACCTCTTCTTGAATTTAGGCTTGTCTTGAATCCCAAGCCTATCCCTCGTCGCTCCACCCTCAAAAGATCTTGACCTTCTTGAATCCCTATCCTTCCTTTTTGCTCTAGCCTCCTCAATCCTTTTAGCATGCACCATAAGACGACCAATATTCATGTTATCATGAAGCATAGCCAAATGACATTCTTCTTGCAAGTCATCTGATACACCTGTCACAAATTGACTCATCTCGTCTCTAGGATCGGAGACAAGGAAGGAGCATATTGGTCCAATTGAATGAAATTCAAAGAGTAATCATGAACACTTACCTCCTTGGCGGAGGTTGATGAATTCCACCACCTTAGCTTCTCTCATCTCTCTAGGGAAGAACCGATCAAGGAAAGCCCTCTTGAAGATCTCACAAGTCACCGGCCCACCTTGAAGTGGCCTATTATCTCTCCATTGCACATGCCAAGTTTGGGCCACATCCTTGAGTTGGTATGAGGCCAACTCGATATTCTCATTGGAAGACAACCCCATAGCACATAGTATCTTATAAACCTCATCAATGAATTCTTGAGGGTCTTCATCAACCTTAGACCCATAGAAGATAGGAGGATTCATCGTGTGAAGTCCCTAAGTCGAGAAGCCATAGTTTGCTCATGAACCCTAGGTGCAACATCCCGATTGGCTTGGGCAGTCATAGCTTGAGCTTGAACCGTTGCGGCTTGGGCTTGAGTAGTCATGGCTTGGGCCATTTGAGCAAGGATAGCCCTCATCTGAGCCTCTCCATAGGTGGAGGATCGACTGGAGCCTGATCATCAATAACAACCTCTTCAAGAGGAGGAACTGGATCATCACGGGGAGGAATTCCCGCATTAGCAATCTCCTCCTCAAGTCTCCTAGCCGCATTCCTCCGAGTATTCATCTCTATAACCAAAATACAAGGTTTAGGTGAAATCATATAAGAAGTACACTATAGAGGCACGATAATGGATTTCCAAAAATGAGAGTGATTCCTAAGCATCAAATAAGTTCCTATTCATAAGTGTGGCGCGCTTCACAATTATGAATACAAACCTACATAGACGTGGTTGAGAGAGACGTCAACATCAAGGATATTCAACCTCATGCTCTGATACCAAGTTTGTCACATCCGGGTTTACCCCCTAGATGTAACCGGCGTCGTCGTCCTCTTTGAGGACTAAGACAAGCCTCTTAGTCTTACATCATTGCATTCATCGATTAAAATACGGAAGAATTAAAACTTTTTCAAACTAAATCTAATCGGAGGTTTACATAGACCTCTACATACACATAATCATATTTATATCAAGTATACATAGACTTGTTCGTATAAGAAGATTACATAGTCTTCTACTTTTATTTCACACATTTATATAATAAGAAATAGAATCATAAATCCGTCTCATCTCATAAAACCATCTAAACGACAACAATAACATTGGGCATAGCCCTACATCAATAAAAGAAAGCCACATATAGGCTTTATACAACTTTGTCTCAAATAGGAAATAGAGTCAATACAAAAGTTGTAGTAACTAAGTAACTTCATAAAGAGAATATTGGCATCGTCCTCGGGAAAATGAGGACCTACCACTTGGATGATAGAATATCCAAGTCTTCCTTCAAATCACCTCAAGTCAAACTTCAACGACCGGAACCTAAAATGATTGGGAAAGAGGGAGAAAATGGGGTTAGTACGCCACATGTACTAAGTATGAGACCATATGCACAAATATCATCAAAGTATGCTAAAAAGGGACATTTAATGAAACATGTCATTTAAACCAACTTTAAACATACTAAACAAGTTAATTATATCATATGCATATCATTATACTTAAACCCAAATCTCATATAACTCTACATCATTTAATAACATCACAAACATGAATAAGAGTAAATCATAGCAAAACAAACCAACCAACTATAATCCTTATGAAGCCACAAGTGCAATGACCAAGTAAAGCCCCATAACCCTACTTAATCAAGTAACCTACCAAAGATCACAATTAGCAATTCCCTTCACTTAACATAGTCTTCAATCTCATATAATGTTCCTTCTTTAACAATGATAACCAATTTCATATTCATAAGCATCTTTTCAACATATAAAGTCATTTACATTATATCATCATTTATATACATAATATTAACTCCTCAAAGTTCCTATCAAGGCAAACTAGTGCAAGGCATAGGTAGAGTCCCATACCCCTACCTAAGCTAAAGTCAAACCCTCAAGTTACTTCAATTAGTTTATTTCATTCATTCATTTTAGTTTAGGGAACTCTTGCCTTAACCGACATAGACCACATGAGCTAATGTGGAATCCGGTGTCATGAAACCTTACACCGATGGAAGGTGGTCTACCGGCCAAGGTAGAACCTAACATAAACGTAGCTATCTAGGTGGATCCACTAGCTAGTATCCTATGGTGGCAACATAGTTAAGAACTAAGAGTAGGTATTCCCTTTACATACCTTTGGTAATTGGGCACTCATGGAATCATTAGATGATATCCCTCAAAGGGAGATCCATATGGAACTATAGGGTAACACTTCCTCTATGGAAACCATCACCTCCCATTGTCAAGTTCACTCGGTGCTAAGCTAAGTCCCTTTATTGAAATGTCTTTAACTTTATTAATCATCAAACCTTAGTTTATAATAGGGTCTAGCCCTTGTATATTCATCATCATAGCTCAATAAGAATTGTATGAGAATAGTCCTTTCATTCACAATTCATATAGTGAGTTGACACTTGCACATCACATCATAATAGGGCACATATTACACATCAATCTTTATAACATGTACCCTAAGCAACCTCACAACCAAAACATAAGACATTTCAATTCAATCATCATACCATCCTATCACCTTAAACAAGGTATACTTCAACACAACATCATAACTTGATGACAATTAACCACAATTGAAGTGAGAATTAGGATAGTCAAGACTTACCAACACTCCTCCATAGTTCATCATAAGGGCCTTACCATCAACCCATAGATCAACCCAATTTGGGTCATCACACCAATGTAATCCAATAACCAACATGATAATGAATTTAGAAGAATCACTACACCATAATTCAATACTAGATCCAAGCTTGAAAACATGATATTTAAGTCTATCTTCTTAACCTAGATCAATACTCAAGGACTAGCATGAAGGACTTCAATTCATCACTATAGATTCATGATCAATGTAATAACAATCATTAAGAATGATTTAACCAATAATAAAATCAATTGCATCAAACCCAACATAATTCATATCAAGATCATGCCTAGGGTTAAGGGTTAAGGGTCATAATCTACAATCTAGACCAAACCATCTCAATTCATCCCAATTAAGTTGCATTACATGATAATCTACTCATTATACCCTAAAAAAGTATAAACAACTCAATTCATAACATAAATTTCGTAATTGAATGAAACCCACATGAAAACTCAACTTTTGGAAAACCTTTGAAGGAGCCCTTTGAGGAAAGAAGTCTCAAAGGTGAATTAGATCCCATACCTTAAGTTTTGATAACAATTTGATGATGAATTCGTCCTTTCCAGCCCCCAAACCTTCCTTAGCTATGTCTTCAATGGTGTCTTCCAATAGAGAGAGAAAGTAGAGAGAAGGAAGAGAGTTTATTTTGAGTGTTGTGTTTAGGCTAATGAGGGTTGGGGTATTTATATGAGGGGTTAAATTACTTAATTAGTCTTCCTAACCCCAACTAACCACCAAAATTCATTAATTAATTAATGAAGTCGTTTTAGAAATCTTGGCAGTAAGTTGGGCCCTCACAGACGAGACCTCGACCACGGTCCGTCTGTGAGTCGACGCCCCGTCACCCCCTCCGTCGCCTAGAACAGTAGCTATGGAAGCAAGATCTTCCTTGAAACTTTCTAAGTGTGGGACGACGGTGGCCTCGACGCCCCGTCGACCCTTCCGTCGAGCACACTGCCAGGCAGTGTTGCATCCAAACCTCAAGGGTCCTCCTCAAGGGCCCTTGGTTGGTCCTTGGGGAGTCGTACCCGGAACGTTTCAACCATGAAACATCTATAACATGCGTTACACATATTTTACCTAATTTTGATCAATTCCAACTCCTAAAAGCTAGTCAAAGCTAGTCAAATGGCTAAGACATCCTAGCACTCTCGTGAACCAACTTTCCGGACGTCATGGACATTCTTGAATATTTTGGTTCTTAAGCACCTTAACTATCCTATATACATATAAATCAACTTAGAACAGTGCGTAGACCTCATGGAACCTAGGTTAAGTTTTACAACACGCCTTGAAATTTCAAAATGTTACAACATGTAAGCCTCATGAGACGAGATCACCACCCAGGTGGACCAGGGTCTCCATATGTCTCCTAGTCTTCGAACTATTTTTGCCAGCGTAGGGGAACTAGCTAGTAGATGCCTCCACCTAAGAATGCTAGGCAGTTTGGTTTCAATTCGCCGGTGATTCCATAACTTTTCGGTGTGGGGAAGACACTGGATTTCATTTTTAGCTCACATGATCTATGTCGATTAAAGCTCAAAAAAATATTCGGTTAACTATAGCCGTGAAACCCTATTTTCGGTGTGCGGAAGACACTGAGTTGGTTTCACTTTAGCCGGTGAACCCCCTTTTCGGTGTGGGGTAGACACAGAACTTGGTTCACCTTAACCGGTGAACCACCCCTTTTTGGTGTGGGGGAGACACTGGATTTCATGTTAGCTGGCATGATCTACTTAAGTTAATGCTAAAGAATTCGTTAAGAGAGTAAGAAAGAATGAAAGTAGCATGTTCAAAGTGAACAACAGAGCAAAGAAGTAGAAAGGTAAGTTCACAGTGAACTAAGTAAAGCAAGAGCTTAAGAATGACAATCATTAATGTTGATAAGAATGAAGTTTTAACAAGTTAGTGGTTTATGCCAATATTGGAGTATGAATATATGTCTCAAAGATTATATATTAGGTAAACAACCAATTAATGGGCATAGCCAATAAAGATTGGCTTATAAATACATTCATACCCAATTTAAGATGAAATATTTAACTTGTAAGTAAAGTAGCCAAATCATTTCCTTAGTCTTGTGAATTACTTACTCGATTCATTGTAGGTATGGGACAACAATGAATCATTGCACTTGTAAGTAAAACATAGGATCAAAGGAGATCATTGAACTACACAACAACAAGAAGAAAAGACTGAATAATAAACTAAGTCCGGAAATAGGTCTCTCGGCCTAAGGGAGCAAAATAATAAACTTTCGTTTAAGTTGTTATAAAATTATATTCATGACTACAAGGTCTTATGTTCATATAGAAAATGAGTGGTGTGCCTTAATTGCATGAGAACATGTCATATTCATAACATGAATCATAAGTAACGATTTAAGAAAGTAATGTGACTTAACTTTCCAGAAATGACATGTTGCTTTAGGAAGAGCTTTCCTTGATCATGCATAGTCCTTATGTGTTTATGTGCATACACCCACGCTTAGTACAAGTGTGTAATAACCCCATGTATTATTACTATTTTTATAGGCGCAGGTCCGAGAGAAGATTGAAGTTACGACGAAGCATTTTGGATTAGCGATCTCCAGACATTGGTAGGTCCTCTTGAGTTCGAGGATGCTACATTTATTATTCTAGCTTAGTATATTAGACATATCTAGTGGAGATAAGCGTTGTAATAAGGCCGATTGGCAAACTATTATTATTATTATGAAATTCTATTTTGATTGTTTAATCTTTAACATATGGTTGATTTAGTTTGAGCTAATTAGAATATCACTCTTATGAAGTATATATATGAAGTCTATGTAAACTTCAATAAGTAAGTAAAAAGTTTTAAATTTTCCGCAAATTTAACTGTATGATTGTGATGAAACCTAAGAAGAGTCTTGTCTGCGACCTCTGAGAGGTTAACGACGTCGGTTATATTCGAATTCCAGAATCCGGGTGTGACAGATTGATGGTATGTTGACCTAAATGTCTCTATATTGTGTAGTGTAGGCCTTAGATAATAATGATGTTTGCTATGGTCCACTAATGGTTGCGGTGCTTATGTGCTATACTTGTGAATAATGTGGCCTTGTCGGCATTACTTTATGAATTGTGAAACAATGTGGCCTCCTCGACATTACTTTATGTATTATGGATTTATCATGTTATAACTTGAATATTGTGAAGGTATTGATGAATTATGTGTTTATGTAGAGTCAAAGCATGAGTTATTCTAGTTGATGATGTGTGTCTCTAGTAGGCTATAGTTAAGTTGTTATGTGTATTACTTGATGTTGAAATATGATGATTCTTGATGAATTATATGAGACTTGTGATTACTTAGCTTAATGATACTCTAGTAGTGAATAGGGTGACCTATAGATGATATTGATTATACCTATATGATTCTTGAATGATATGCTATATGTAGTATAGTGGAGTATGAGTTTGTCTTGTTTTGGTATACTTGTTTCCCTTACTTGATACTGTAGAATATGAATATGACTTCTTGACTTATTATGCTAAAGCTTCTTAATCTTGTATGTGTGATTGACATGTGACCTTGAACATAGTTAAGAAGGTCCTATATGTGGAACCTTCTACCTAGTTGGAAGGTTATGATATCCTTGAAGTTGAAAGCCGTAATGGTATCCTTCTTGTCTGAATGGTGGACTTAGGGTTGGTTGACTGGAATGACATGAAATCATCCTTAGTAAAATCATTGAGCTATCTTCTTGAACATTGTAGGTAGCCTTAGTGGACCCTCTTTGGTAAGGTCCAATGTGATTGGGATGTGAACTAGCTATGGAACCTCTTCATATGCTCCTTTATTGAAATACTTTATGAGAATAAAGTCTAGCACCGAGTGAGTATGCTTGGGAAGTTGATATAACTAAGATGAAATTAGAGAACACAGAAACCCTCGATATTCCTTAACCATGTGCCTACATGGGATGTATCCTCGGTCTACCATTGGAAAGTAAAACACCCTCCATTAGAGTAGTTTTATGACTCCAGATTCCATGCATAGATAGTATGGTGTATGTTTGTTTTTGCCTATTCTCATCATATGGGATACCTACTAGTGTTGGAAAAGTTCTATGAAGTTTAGGTAGTGGTATGGGACGCTATTTTGACATTGCACAATTAGGCTTTGAAGAGGTTAGTGTGTGAGTCCCTAGGTCATCTCCAAGACCATTACTTGAATATCCTTACATTTTGAATGTCTCTTAAATGAACTAAAGAAGGTAATGACTTAAGTTAGAAAGTATGTTAATAAATAAGTACTTATCTAGAGTAGCTTTAAGGATTGCCTAGCTAAGGTGTGGAAGGGGCATAGAATGGTCTCTTTGTCTTACCTAGGGAAGTCTTAAGAATAACTCTAGATATGAAAAGTTGATTAATGAAATGAGAATGTTCTTATCTTATATAGTCTAAAGGATCTCTTAGGTCTGTGTGAAGGGATTTGTCACGACCCGAAAATACCCCTAGAAGAAGAGAGCACCCATGGGTCGGAACAATTGCGTACTTGACCTTTCGAAGGTCTTGTACAAGCGTTAGCTATCATTCATTACATAAGACATGAAAATTAGTGAAAAATTAAAACTTTTCACGAAATAAATTAATAAAGAGAATATCTTTCATAAAAGCTAAGACTCGTATACACAAGCCAACTTAAAGACACGATATCAATATCTTAGGGACACGTCCCTTTACATTAAATGAAAAATACATAATAAGTATTTAGAATAAAACTAAGAAATACGACTATGGCTCTAATATATGAGGACATACTTAGTCTTGAGAGAATCTTGTTACGCCTCGTATTTTTATACGTAGTGCGCGTCATGAGCTAGTCGATGTAAGTCCGAGGAATGAGATTTTATTTTAAGTTCCAAGTGATTAAAGAAATATTAGGCAAGGATGTTAATTCCAAATGTGATATTAAGTATGATTTTGGCTTATGTAAGTGTCATTAACTTTAAGTGAGGGATTAATTAGTGGATGATTAGGATTAAATTAATCAAGTGGGCCCCACCACTCAAGGCAAATTAAAAGAAATCAGCTTGGGAGCTTAGTGATTGATTAGGATTAAATTAATCAAGTGGGCCCCACCACTCAAGGCAAAGTAAAAGGAATCATTTTGGGAACTAGCCCTTAGTGGGGCACGTGTAGAGGGGGGCTGTCTCCACTTCATTAATGAATGAAGTGGTGAAATGCATTGCAAACATATCCTCTTCTTCACCTTAGCTTAGGCAGCCATGGAAATGGAGAAAACCACCATGCAACTCTCGGCCAGCAGCTTCAAAGAATTTGGTTAGTAATCTCTTTGCTTGGTGTGTTAATTCCTTAGAATGCCATTGTTAATTAGACATTAATGTTAAGAAGGGGTGTGACCAGTAGCTTAGGAAATTTGTTTTAGTTATTGAATGTGCTAAGTATGAACGGAAACCATAATCGGATTATTAGTGGTGTTGTGTTAGTGTTTGGGCTGTTTTGATTAAAGCAAAATGCGGGAAATTCTGTTTTGGCGTTATGTATATGTTAATGTGATTATGGGTATATACTCCAAGGGATGAATACGATAAGGTAGATGTGTTGCGAATTATAAAACGAGTTATCGCTCGGTGTGTCGTTGTTTCGTTACTATGGTTGCCGAGACGGAACTGTTTTGGGGGGGGGCTGTTTAATATGATTCGTTGGGTTATATGTGTTATTGGTATTGCTGTGGATAATTTGGGTTGTTGTCGGATTGGGACGAAGTAAGGAAAATAGGGGAAGTGCTGCCGGATTTTCGTTAGATTATTAGCTAGCTTACAATAAGTAGTAAAGCGCGACGTCTATCTAATTGCGGCACGATTGTTGCTTGTTATAGATTAATAGCTTGGGCAGTAAATATTGGACGTGCGGCTCGACTATACGGTATGTAACGCTATCCTTTCTTTCTTTGTTTGGCATGACTTTTAAAAATGAGCGAATGACGGACAGGTTTGATACTTACTTCTAGAGCGTCTAGGTGACGTATATTCTTGCTTCCACAAACTATTCCTCTATATATCGGCTATGTCTAAGGCTATGGTGATTTCTCATATCTATGGTAGTGCTTCTTAGAGTCATTGAGATTTTACGTTTTCATATCGTGTTAAAGGTTCATAATCTTGATAAAACGTTAATCTTTGGTAATACTCCTTGCTGGTTCACGTTGATTGTTCTATTGAGTTATAAGAAATGATTTTAATTGCATATGGTTGCTCATAATGTTCTGCTCGTGCATAGAGTCATTTATCATTTCACCGAGTCCCGGGCCGGGTAATGTTCGTGCGGAGTTTCTTGCATATGTCACCGAGTCCCTCACTAGAGGGCCGGGTATGTATATTATATATATGATTGGTGATGAGGATGGTTATGATAATGATGATGACGGAGATGATGTGATGACTATTTCACCGAGTCCCTCACTAAAGGGCCGGGTACGTATGATATATATATATGATGATTATTTTGCCGAGTCCCTTACTAGGGAAGCTGGGCACCTTATATGTTAAAGATATGCATGATTTTCACTTATAAGGTACATGTGTAGCGATATCTTGTTTCGACTTATCATGTTGGTATCCTGTCATCTTTACCTTATGCTTTACATACTCAGTACATTGTCCGTACTGACCCCCTTTCCTCGGGGGGCTGCGTTTCATGCCCGCAGGTGTAGACGCACAGTTCGGTGATCCTCCCGCCTAGGATATCTACTCTGCTGATTGGGAGAGCTCCACTGTTCCGGAGCCAAGTTGTTTTGGTACATAACTTTCTATGTAGTCTTTTGCTTATCTATGGGTACGGCGGGGCCCTGTCCCGTCGAGTTTCACTACTATACTCTTAGAGGTCTGTAGACATTATGTGGGTTGCATATATATGTTTTGGATAATGGTCTGGACATGGTTTGTTTGGGATGTCCGCTTGTACAGGGCAGCCTTGTCGGCTGCGTACATCATTGTGTATTGTGTAGTGGCAGCCTTGTCGGCTTGCGTATGCTATTATGCTTTGGATAGTGGCGGCCTTGTCGGCTCGCGTATGTTGTTACGGTTGAATGGTTATGACTCCTTATGAGCAGATCCACTTTATATATATATGGCGTTGGGGTTGGCTTGATTTGATTAAATTCCATATTGTCTTAGTTTCAGTTGGTTATACTTAACAGGTTTGTATGTGAGTGTCCAAAACGGGCACTAGTCACGGCCCATCGGGTTGGGTCGTGACAAAAGTGGTATCAGAGCGGTTCTTCCTCGGAAGTGTCTACAGACCGTGTCTAGTAGAGTCTTGTTTATCGGTGTGTTGTGCACCACATCTATAAACAGGAAGCTACAGGACATTTAGGATGTCATCCTTTCTTCTTATTCTAGATCGTGCGATAGAGCTATATTAACAGGATAATCCCTCTCTAACGAATCCCTGTGTTTCAGCTATGCCTCCAAAGAAAGCGACAGCCGCCCAGAAGGGCAAATCGGTAGCAGAAGGTACTAGTCAGACCCGGAGAGTTACTAGGGCCCGTGCCCAGTCTATGCCTGGTATTGTGCTCCAGTCGGAGAGCTCTGCTACACCGCCACCGCCAGAGGAGCTTAGAGCAGCAGCAGCTCCAGTTCGGGGGACACCACCAGCCCCCGAGGCCCCAGCACCTGAACCTCCAGCTCCTCAGCCAGGGGCGGAGGATAGGGCCATGAGAGATGCGGTTCAGTTGCTGACTAGATTAGTGGCAGGTCAGGCTCGCAGGCATGGACTAGGAGTTGATCATGCGGACAGATCTGATAGCTTAAGGGCTCGTGACTTCTTAAGTTGTAATCCTCCAGAGTTCTTTGGGTCAAGGCCCCAGGATGATCCGCAAGAGTTTATTCGTCAGATGCAGCGTACATTGAGGATAATCAAGGCTTCGGAGACCGAGTCTGTTGAGTTGGCTACGTATCGTTTGCGGGATGTAGCTATTAATTGGTATGAGTCTTGGGAGTTATCTAGGGGTGAGGGTGCTCCTCCAGCGGTATGGGATGAATTTGTGGAGGCTTTCCAGGGCCACTTCCTGCCTCCAGAGATGAAGCGAGCTAGAGTCGATAGATTCTTGCGTTTGAGGCAGAATGGCAGGAGCGTTCGAGAGTATAGCCTCGAGTTTGATTCATTGGCTAGGCATGCGCCTACTATTGTGGCTGATATGGCAGACAGGGTACATCGTTATGTGATGGGATTGGATCGTTATCTGATTGACGGTTGTATGGCAGTGACTCTTCAGCCAGGTATGGACATTGCTCGGGTGCAGGCATATGCACAGGGGGTAGAGGATCGGCACCGGGGACGTCAGCCAGATAGAGATTATAATAGAGGCCAGCATAAGAGGGCTAGATCAGCAGGTTATCCTGACGAGTTTCGAGGCGGGCAGTCTCAGCAGCATGTTAGATTTTCTTCCCAGCCAGCACAGAGTGCACCCCCACGTTCCATGGGTAGGGGGTTCGATCGTACGGGATATTCGGAAGCTGGTCAGAGCTCTGGGGCGTCAGGGTCACAGATGGGCAGGGGTTTGAGCCAGTCGAGTCCACCTTTGCCTCGGTGTTCTCGCTGTGGTAGGTCCCATCCTGGGGAATGTCGTTGGCTTACAGGTGCGTGTTTTTCTTGCGGCCGTCAGGGTCATACTATGAGGGAGTGTCACTTTAGAGGTAGTGCAGGTGGTATGGCACAGCCTACTGGGTCCGTTGCTGGTTCATCTTCTTCTGTGGCTATGCGCCCTACGGGGCAGGGTATTCAGGCGCCAGCAGGCCGTGGTAGAGGTCGTGGTGGAGCTTCCAGTTCTAGCGGTCCCTCGAACCGCATATATGCTTTGACTAGTAGGCAGGATCAGGAGGCGTCACCTAATGTGATCACAGGTATATTATCACTATTCTCCCGAAGTGTGTATGCATTGATAGACCCAGGTTCCACCTTATCATTTATATCCCCCTTCGTTGCTAGTAGGATCGGAATAGAGTCTGAGTTGATAGAACCATTTGAGGTAGCTACACCTGTAGGAGATTCTGTCATAGCTACGCGAGTATATAAGAATTGTTCAGTGGTTATATATAGTCGTCGTACCGTAGCAGATCTAATAGAGTTAAATATGATTGAGTTTGATATTATCATGGGCATGGATTGGTTGGCTGCTTGTTATGCTAATGTTGATTGCAGAGGAAAGATAGTTCGATTTCAATTTCCAGGGGAACCGATTATAGAGTGGAAGGGGAGTACAGTATCGCCGAAAGGTAAGTTTATTTCATACCTTAAGGCCAGGAAGATGGTTAGAAAAGGCTATATTTATCATCTGGTTCGGGTGCATGACATAAAGGCAGAGGCACCGACTCTTCAATCAGTCCCGGTAGTTAATGAATTTCCCGATGTATTCCCAGAGGAACTTCCAGGCCTTCCTCCAGAACGAGAGATAGAGTTTACTATAGATGTACTGCCAGATACCCAGCCTATATCTATACCTCCTTATAGAATGGCACCTGCTGAGTTGAAAGAGTTGAAAGAGCAATTGAGAGATTTGCTAGAAAAGGGCTTCATCAGGCCTAGTACGTCACCTTGGGGAGCACCGGTACTGTTTGTGAGGAAGAAGGATGGGTCGCTGCGGATGTGTATTGATTATAGGCAGCTGAACAAAGTAACAGTAAAGAACAGGTATCCCCTCCCAAGGATTGACGATCTATTTGACCAGTTGCAGGGTGCTAAGTGTTTTTCAAAGATAGACTTGCGGTCAGGTTATCATCAGGTGCGGGTAAGGGAGGCAGATATTCCAAAGACGGCATTCCGGACCCGATACGGGCATTATGAGTTTAGAGTGCTGTCTTTTGGGCTGACTAATGCTCCAGCGGTGTTTATGGATTTAATGAATCGAGTGTTTAAACCATTCCTTGATATGTTTGTTATTGTATTTATAGACGATATTCTGGTCTATTCACGTTCAGAAGAGGAGCATGCAGACCATTTAAGGACGGTACTTAGGGTGCTTCAGCACCAGAAGTTGTATGCTAAGTTCTCCAAGTGCGAGTTCTGGTTGACTTCAGTGGCATTCTTGGGGCATATTATTGGAGCTGATGGTATTCGGGTAGACACGCAGAAGATTGAGGCGGTAAAGACTTGGCCCAGACCTACGACACCTACTGAGGTACGCAGCTTTCTGGGTTAGCAGGATATTACAGGAGATTCGTAGAAAAGTTTGCCTCAATTTCAGCGCCTTTGACAAGGCTAACTCAAAAGGCAGCCAAGTTCCAGTGGACTGATGCTTGTGAGCGAAGCTTCCAGCTATTGAAAGACAAATTGACTACAGCTCCAGTCCTAACTCTTCCGGAGGGACCAGACGGCTATGTTATTTATTGTGATGCTTCGGGTGTTGGGCTAGGATGTGTATTGATGCAGCATGGCAAAGTTATAGCCTATGCCTCCCGACAGCTTAGGAAGCATGAAAAGAATTATCCTACTCACGATCTGGAGTTAGCAGTCGTGGTTCATGCCTTGAAGATATGGAGGCATTATTTATATGGTGTCCATGTGGACATCTATACAGATCATAAGAGTCTCCAATATATCTTTAAACAGAAGGAGCTGAACTTACGACAGAGGCGGTGGTTAGAGTTGCTAAAGGATTATGATGTTGATATTTTATATCATCCAGGGAAAGCAAATGTTGTAGCAGATGCTCTTAGCCGTAAGTCCATGGGTAGCTTGACAGATGTACAACCAGAAAGGAGGGAGATGGTTCGGGAGATTCAGCGGCTATCCAGCCTTGGAGTCCGTCTGGCTAATTCAGAAGATAGTGGAGTTTCTATTCGAGAGGTTGCTGAGTCCTCAATCATAGATGAGGTAAAGAGACACCAGTACGAGGACCCTATTCTGGCACAGTATAGAGATGCAGCTCTTCAAAAGGAAAAGACCCCATTTAAGGTTACACCTGACGGAGTGTTACGATATGAAGGCAGATTGTGTGTACCTGATATTGCGGGGCTACGACGGCAGGTTATGGGAGAGGCACACTCTGCCCGTTATTCTATTCACCCAGGGTCAACGAAAATGTATCATGACCTCAGATGCTTATACTGGTGGGATGGCATGAAAAAGGACATAGCGGAGTTTGTTGCTCAGTGCCCGAATTGTCAACAAGTCAAGATCGAACATCAAAAGCCTGGTGGATTATTACAGGAGATAGAGATCCCGACTTGGAAATGGGAGATGATTAATATGGACTTCATTACAGGCTTACCTCGCACTCAACGGAAGTATGACTCTATATGGGTTATTGTAGATAGGCTGACGAAATCGGCCCATTTTCTTCCAGTCAGGACTACTTATTCGGCTGAAGATTATGCGAGGTTATATGTCAGGGAGATAGTGAGACTTCATGGGGTTCCCACGTCCATTATATCAGACAGAGGAGCTCAATTTACAGCCAACTTTTGGAGATCGTTTCAGAAGGGATTGGGGACACAGGTGAACCTTAGCACAGCATTTCACCCTCAGACTGATGGGCAGGCTGAGCGTACTATTCAGACATTAGAAGATATGTTGCGGGCCTGTATTATTGACTTCAAAGGTAGCTGGGATGACCACTTGCCGCTCATTGAGTTTGCCTATAATAATAGCTACCATTCTAGTATCCAGATGGCACCGTACGAGGCCTTATATGGGAGGAAGTGCAGGTCACCTATTGGTTGGTTCGATGTTGGCGAGACTAAGTTAATAGGCCCGGATATGATTCAGCAAGCTGTTGACAAGGTGAAGCTTATTCAGGAAAGATTATTAGCAGCCCAGAGTCGACAGAAGTCATATGCAGATAATCGGCGTCGAGATTTGGAGTTTCAGATTGGTGACTGGGTATTCCTGAAGGTATCACCCATGAAGGGTGTGATGAGATTCGGCAGGAAGGGGAAGCTCAGTCCGAGATACATTGGGCCTTATCAGATTGTTCGTAGGATAGGCAAGGTTGCCTATGAGTTGGATCTACCATCTGATTTGGAGGCGGTACATCCAGTCTTCCATGTATCGATGCTACGTAAATGTATTGGTGATCCTTCTAGAGTATTCCCTGTAGATGATGTTCAGGTAACAGAGGAGTTGTCATATGAGGAGAAACCCGTAGCTATACTTGATCGCCAGGTTAGAAGGTTACGTACTAAGGATGTGGCTTCCGTCAAAGTGTTGTGGCGAAATAATAATAGGGAGGAGATGACTTGGGAAGCGGAAGACGAAATGAAGAATAAGTATCCTTACTTGTTCCCCGTACCTGCAGGTAATTCAATTCCTAGCTTGACTATATTGATTGATAAACGAGATTATGTAGTAAGTTGTGACTCTGTGAGGCATCTGTAAGTTACGGAATGCAGGTTGATAGGTATAACTGTTAGAGAGACCTCGCTGGAATTTTTTTGTAAGACGCTAACTTAACATTCGAGGACGAATGTTCCTAAGGGGGAAGGATGTTACGCCTCGTATTTTTATACGTAGTGCGCGTCATGAGCTAGTCGATGTAAGTCCGGGGAATGAGATTTTATTTTAAGTTCCAAGTGATTAAAGAAATATTAGGCAAGGATGTTAATTCCAAATGTGATATTAAGTATGATTTGGCTAATGTAAGTGTCATTAACATTAAGTGAGGGATTAATTAGTGGCTGATTAGGATTAAATTAATCAAGTGGGCCCCACCACTCAAGGCAAATTAAAAGAAATCAGATTGGGAGCTGGCCCTTAGTGGGGCACGTGTAGAGGGGGGCTGCCTCCACTTCATATAATGAATGAGGTGGTGAAATGCATTGCAAACATATCATCTTCTTCACCACTTAGCTTAGGCAGCCATGGAAATGGAGAAAACCAACCATGCAACTCTCGGCCAGCAGCTACAAAAGAATTTGGTTAGTAATCTCTTTGCTTGGTGTGTTAATTCCTTAGAATGCCATTGTTAATTAGCCATTAATGTTAAGAAGGGGGCGTGACCAGTAGCTTAGGAAATTTGTTTTAGTTATTGAATGTGCTAAGTATGAACGGAAACCATAATCGGATTATTAGTGGTGTCGTGTTAGTGTTTGGGCTGTTTTGATTAAAGCAAAATGCGGGAAATTCTATTTTGGCGTTATGTATATGTTAATGTGAATATGGGATATACTCCAAGGGATGAATACGATAAGGTAGATGTGTTGCGAATTATAAAACGAGTTATCGCTCGGTGTGTCGTTGTTTCGTTACTATGGTTGCCGAGACGGAACTGTTTTGGGGGGGGGCTGTTTAATATGATTTGTTGGGTTATATGTGTTATTGGTATTGCTGTGGATAATTTGGGTTGTTGTCGGATTGGGACGAAGTAAGGAAAATAGGGGAAGTGCTGCCGGATTTTCGTTAGATTATTAGCTAGCTTACAATAAGTAGTAAAGCGCGACGTCTATCTCATTGCGGCACGATTGTTGCTTGTGATAGATTAATAGCTTGGGCAGTAAATATTGGACGTGCGGCTCGACTATACGGTATGTAACGCTATCCTTTCTTTCTTTGTTTGGCATGACTTTTAAAAATGAGCGAATGACGGACAGGTTTGATACTTACTTCTAGAGCGTCTAGGTGACGTATATTCTTGCTTCCACAAACTATTCCTCTATATATCGGCTATGTCTAAGGCTATGGTGATTTCTCATATCTATGGTAGTGCTTCTTAGAGTCATTGAGATTTTACGTTTTCATATCGTGTTAAAGGTTCATAATCTTGATAAAACGTTAATCTTTGGTAATACTCTTTGCTGGTTCACGTTGATTGTTCTATTGAGTTATAAGAAATGATTTTAATTGCATATGGTTGCTCATAATGTTCTGCTCGTGCATAGAGTCATTTATCATTTCACCGAGTCCCGGGCCGGGTAATGTTCGTGCGGAGTTTCTTGCATATGTCACCGAGTCCCTCACTAGAGGGCCGGGTATGTATATTATATATATGATTGGTGATGAGGATGGTTATGATGATGATGATGACGGAGATGATGTGATGACTATTTCACCGAGTCCCTCACTAGAGGGCCGGGTACGTATGATGTATATATATGATGATTATTTTGCCGAGTCCCTTACTAGGGAAGCTGGGCACCTTATATGTTAAAGATATGCATGATTTTCACTTATAAGGTACATGTGTAGCGATATCTTGTTTCGACTTATCATGTTGGTATCCTGTCATCTTTACCTTATGCTTTACATACTCAGTACATTGTCCGTACTGACCCCCTTTCCTCGGGGGGCTGCGTTTCATGCCCGCAGGTGTAGACGCACAGTTCGGTGATCCTCCCGCCTAGGATATCTACTCTGCTGATTGGGAGAGCTCCACTGTTCCGGAGCCCAGTCGTTTTGGTACATAACTTTCTATGTAGTCTTTTGCTTATCTATGGGTACGGCGGGGCCCTGTCCCGTCGAGTTTCACTACTATACTCTTAGAGGTCTGTAGACATTATGTGGGTTGCATATATATGTTTTGGATAATGGTCTGGACATGGTTTGTTTGGGATGTCCGCTTGTGCAGGGGCAGCCTTGTCGGCTGCGTACATCATTGTGTATTGTGTAGTGGCAGCCTTGTCGGCTTGCGTATGCTATTATGCTTTGGATAGTGGCGGCCTTGTCGGCTCGCGTATGTTGTTACGGTTGAATGGTTATGACTCCTTATGAGACAGATCCACTTTATATATATATGGCGTTGGGGTTGGCTTGATTTGATTAAATTCCATATTGTCTTAGTTTCAGTTGGTTATACTTAACAGGTTTGTATGTGAGTGTCCAAAACAGGCACTAGTCACGGCCTATCGGGTTGGGTCGTGACAATGATAATTCAATATTGGAGTTCTTTCACCGGGATCAAACTTTAAAGTACAAAATAAAATTCTTGAGAAGAATGTGGTGGTTCTTATGAATGATTGACATTTTCTTCTTGGTTAGATTGACTTTCACTATGAGAGGCTAAACTTAATTATGATACTGGTGTAAAATACTTCTTCATTGAATTTAAGACTGAATTGAAAATAAAAGTTGTGTTAGAATTTAAGAGAATTAAACACACAATAAGAACAATTAAAGAAAAGGTGCACACACAATAAGGACCAAAACCGAAAAGCTTAAGAAATGGTTATTTGCTTATTAAATTATATTTCTCTATCTCTCCAATTTAGATTAAGAAAATATATAAAATTAGCCAAACAACGAAACTTTAAAGATATCAATAGATTAGCCAACTAAATGAAAGCACATCAAGAAAGACGAAATAAGGTATATAGAAATCTAGTAAGAAAAAA
>JAJJBR010002714.1:0-16128 GCA_022817965.1 Solanum lycopersicoides
AAATCCTTTTGAACAAGTTATTTCAATAATCGATAAAAATGATTATAGTTCAAAGATATTGACTTAGAAGAAGATTTACAAATAGTAAGAGATAGAATAAATAATCCAAGTATATTGAGAGAAGTACATCATCAAAAGCTAGTACCTCAAAAAGAAAAATACGAAATTAAACAGAAAACAACTATTTTATATAACAGGAATTATTAATTAAAAAATAAAAATCTATATATAATAAGGACAGGAAGATACACTATATAAATAAAGAACTAGTACTAGAAGAAGAAGAAGTTATAAGAACAGGACAAGAATGCCTGAATTACCTAGTGAAATAATGCTATATGAAAAAATATAATAGTAGAAAGAAGTAATTATAGGAGGAATCCTATTAACAATACAATTTAAAATAACTAATGAAGAACAGAATATAACCTTAGGAATAAACTGGTTAGACCAATTTATCCCGTATAAAATTGAAGAAAATAAATTAATATTAACATATCAAATAAGAGGATAGTAATACCAAGAACGTAATGAATAATGAAAATATATATTCTTGCTAAGATAATTGTAGAAGGATATTATAATAGATATTATACACCTATGATAGATACAGGAGCAGAAGCAAATATATGTAAATATAATTGTTTACCTGAAGATAAATGGAAAAATTAACTACACCTTTAGTAGTAACAGGATTTAATAATGAAAGTAGTTTAATAACTTATAAAGCAAAGAATATAAAAATACAAATTTGGGATAAAATATTAATAATAGAAGAAATATATAATTTTGAATTTACAACAAAAGATATGCTTTTAGGAATGCCATTTCTAGATAAGTTATACCCTCATATAATAACCAAAACACATTGGTGGTTTACTACACCTTGTGATATAAAATAGGAGCTAAACGAGTTAGCAATAAACAAAGAAAAATAATAGAGTGGATAAAGGGAAATGAGAAAAATAAATCAAAAACTAGAAAATATAAATACAAAAGAAATAAATAAACTTGAAATGATAATTTTTCGATAGATAAAATAAAAATAATAAATGAACAATTGGAAGTTTATATAATGAAAAACCATTAGCAGGATGGGAAAAACATAAAATAAAGTAAAAATAGAGTTAATAGATGACAATAGTATAATAACTCAAAAACCATTAAAATATAATTTTGATGATTTAAATGAATTTAAAATACATATTGATGAATTGTTGGAAAATAAATATATTCAAGAAACTAATAGTAAACATACAAGTCCAGCATTTATAGTAAATAATCATAGTGAACAAAAAAGAGGTAAAAGAATGGTAATAGACTATAGAAATCTAAATGCTAAAACCAAAACATATAATTACCCTATACCAAATAAAATACTAAAAATAAGACAAATACAAGGATTTAATTATTTTAGTAAATTTGACTGTAAATCAGGATTTTACCATTTAAAGTTAGAAGAAGAATCTAAACATTTAACAGCATTCACAGTACCGCAAGGATACTATGAGTGGAATGTATTACCCTTTGGATATAAAAACGCACCAGGTAGATATCAACATTTTATGGATAGTTATTTTAACCAATTAGAAAATTGTATAGTATATATAGATGATATACTATTATATTCAAGAACACAAGAAGAACATGTTAAATTATTAGAAAAATTTATACATATAGTAAAAATTTCAGAAAATTAGTTTAAGCAAAAGTAAAGCAGAAATTATGAAATCACAGATAGATTTTTTAGGAATTCAGATAGATAAAAATGGTATAAAAATGCAAATACATATAGTCCAGAAAATAGTAAATTCAGACGAAAATATTGATACAAAAGAAATTACAATCCTTTTTAGGATTAGTAAATCAAGTAAGTTGTTTTAGGAAATACAACAATAAAAACAAAAGTACCTATTAAATATGTACATTTAGGAGCAACGGAAATATTAATAAAAGCGTGTTTTAGAGAAGGAATAGATACACCAATAGAAATATATTTAGCAGATGATAGAATTATACAACCTATAGAAAAAAGCGTAATAAGTGCAATAAAAGGAAATTTAATATACCAAAAATTTAAATTTATAATAAGTGCAAATTATTCAATAGCCTTAACAGATAAAAATATAGATAAATCCTTAGTGTTATATTGGAAGTTATCAGGAATTAAATTAGCACCTGGAAGTAAGATATTTACAGTAAGATGTAAAAATTTATATATATTAACAACTAAACATAAAATAATAGCAGAAAATAAAATCAATAGAATTAAGATAGAAAATCCTTTTGAACAAGTTATTTCAATAATCGATAAAAATGATTATAGTTACAAAGATATTGACTTAGAAGAAGATTTACAAATAGTAAGAGATAGAATAAATAATCCAAGTATATTGAGTAGAAGTACATCATCAAAAGCTAGTACCTCAAAAAGAAAATACGAATTAACAGAAAACAACTATTATTATATAACAGGAATTATTAATGATAAAAAATACAAAATCTTAATAAATACAGGACAGGAAGATAACTATATAAATAAAGAACTAGTACTAGAAGAAGAAGAAGTTATAAGAACAGGACAAGAATGCCCTGAATTACCTAGTGAAATAATGCTATATGAAGAAATAGTAGAAAAAGAAGTAATTATAGGAGGAATCCTATTAACAATACAATTTAAAATAACTAATGAAGAACAGAATATAACCTTAGGAATAAACTGGTTAGACCAATTTATCCCGTATAAAATTGAAGAAAATAAATTAATATTAACATATCAAAATAAGAGGATAGTAATACCAAGAACGTAATGAAATAATGAAAATATATATTCTTGCTAAGATAATTGTAGAAGGATATTATAATAGATATTATACACCTATGATAGATACAGGAGCAGAAGCAAATATATGTAAATATAATTGTTTACCTGAAGATAAATGGGAAAAATTAACTACACCTTTAGTAGTAACAGGATTTAATAATGAAAGTAGTTTAATAACTTATAAAGCAAAGAATATAAAAATACAAATTTGGGATAAAATATTAATAATAGAAGAAATATATAATTTTGAATTTACAACAAAAGATATGCTTTTAGGAATGCCATTTCTAGATAAGTTATACCCTCATATAATAACCAAAACACATTGGTGGTTTACTACACCTTGTGGATATAAAATAGGAGCTAAACGAGTTAGCAATAAACAAAGAAAAATAATAGAGTGGATAAAGGGAAATGAGAAAATAAATCAAAAACTAGAAAATATAAATACAAAAGAAATAAATAAACTTGAAATGATAATTTTTACGATAGATAAAATAAAAATAATAAATGAACAATTGGAAAGTTTATATAATGAAAAACCATTAGCAGGATGGGAAAAACATAAAACAAAAGTAAAAATAGAGTTAATAGATGACAATAGTATAATAACTCAAAAACCATTAAAATATAATTTTGATGATTTAAATGAATTTAAAATACATATTGATGAATTGTTGGAAAATAAATATATTCAAGAAACTAATAGTAAACATACAAGTCCAGCATTTATAGTAAATAATCATAGTGAACAAAAAAGAGGTAAAAGTAGAATGGTAATAGACTATAGAAATCTAAATGCTAAAACCAAAACATATAATTACCCTATACCAAATAAAATACTAAAAATAAGACAAATACAAGGATTTAATTATTTTAGTAAATTTGACTGTAAATCAGGATTTTACCATTTAAAGTTAGAAGAAGAATCTAAACATTTAACAGCATTCACAGTACCGCAAGGATACTATGAGTGGAATGTATTACCCTTTGGATATAAAAACGCACCAGGTAGATATCAACATTTTATGGATAGTTATTTTAACCAATTAGAAAATTGTATAGTATATATAGATGATATACTATTATATTCAAGAACACAAGAAGAACATGTTAAATTATTAGAAAAATTTATACATATAGTAAAAATTTCAGGAATTAGTTTAAGCAAAAGTAAAGCAGAAATTATGAAATCACAGATAGATTTTTTAGGAATTCAGATAGATAAAAAT
Organism: Solanum lycopersicoides; assembly: GCA_022817965.1. Taxonomy (NCBI): domain Eukaryota; kingdom Viridiplantae; phylum Streptophyta; class Magnoliopsida; order Solanales; family Solanaceae; genus Solanum; species Solanum lycopersicoides. The sequence goes on from JAJJBR010002714.1 coordinate 4,057, forward strand.
GGTATAAAAATGCAAATACATATAGTCCAGAAAATAGTAAATTCAGACGAAAATATTGATACAAAAAAGAAATTACAATCCTTTTTAGGATTAGTAAATCAAGTAAGAGACTATATACCTAAGTTAGCAGAATATTTAAAACCATTAAACAAGAAATTAAGAAAAGATATAGAATATCATTTTGATAGCAAAGACAAAGTATATATAAAAAATATAAAGAATTTATGTAAAATATTACCTAAATTATACTTTCCTGATGAAAATAAGATATTTAGTTATATAGTAGAAACTGATGCAAGTGATCATAGTTATGGAGGAGTTTTAAAATATAAATATGAAAATGACAAAATAGAATATCATTGTAGATATCATTCAGGATCATATACTGAACCACAAATAAAATGGGAAATCAATCGTAAAGAGTTATTCGCATTATATAAATGTTTATTGGCATTTGAACCATATATAGTTTATAATAAATTCATTGTTAGAACAGATAATACTCAAGTTAAATGGTGGATAACAAGAAAAATAGATGATTCCGTAACAACAAAGGAAATCAGAAGATTAGTATTAAATATACTCAATTTTACATTTACAATTGAAGTTATTACAACTGACAAGAATATGATTGCAGATTACCTATCAAGACAAAGGTACTCAAACTGAGAAAGATACAATGGAAGAAATACTAAAATCCATTACTACACTTTGTACTAAAGTGGACAGTATGGATAAAGAAATACAAAAGCTAAAGATTAATGAAGTTAATCTGAAATCTAAAGCTAATAGTCAGCAGCATGACTATAAAAATGCGGAGCTACGTCGTGAGGCAGACGGTAAACAGCCAGAGCTAAAAGGTGACGTTGAGAAACACCTAAAAACTCAATTTACTAACAAGTTAGATATTGCAGTTGCAGGTACAAGTAAAAAAGCTATGGAGAACCCTATTCCAAAAAATACAAACTTAAATAGCCTATTTACAAAACCTTTTATACAAAAAACCCAGATAGTAGAAACCTCAACTCCACAAACAGTTACCTATGCAGCCAGCATAAACAAAGAAAAGAAAATATATAACCACATTTCCAAATACTATATTGACAACATATTTCAGATAATCACTTTTCTGAATACCAAGCCAAGATCTACAACCACTACAGAAAAAACACAAGATTATATAACCCAAAAATTACAAGGTTATAATAAACTAATAGCACAACCAAAAACCAACCCCAATTTAGTAAAAACGTGTTATAATTACGGATTATTAAGTACAGTGTATACATATACAGGTGAAGAACTCAGTGGAATACCAGAAATCCACAGGTCATTTTTAATATACAAAAAGATAACGAAAGGAAATTTATTCTTTGTGAAAATATATACAGCGCCAGCAGAAATACTATTCAACGAAATAAAACCAATGATTCAGGTAGTAAAAATTGGTTTAACGCAAGAAATGATTATACCAGAAGAGATAGAACAACAACCAGAGATATCAAGAATTGAGATACCAAGTTTTCTTGGAAATAAAAGAATAATTGGATTATTAACGATTATTCAAGAATTAGCAAACAATTATTTAAACGGAAAAGCTATATGGAGCTATTATTCGAGAGATCATTTAATGATTTACGCCAATTCTCGAGAAGTTAGACAAGGAGATATGGATGAAGTACAAAAATGGATATTATCCTTGTTAAAACCTGAAGCTATGCCAACAACTAGAGCAATAAAAAAGGGATTTATTTCTGAAGACTTATTGACAAGATATTGCAAGTTAATTGGGCATAAGTACCCAGATCATATATGCTCAAAATGCAATGAAGGAGATAGAGATATACCCGAAGTTTTATTTGAATAAAGACATCGGAAGAAAATGAAGATAGCGACAAAAGAGATAAAGAAGACGAAGACATAAAGATGAAGATATAAAATTTGTCAAAAGTATGTCGGCCATCTTTGGCCATTATTGTAAAGTATTTTGTCGTTTTTATTAAAGTTTGTCGGCCATATGTAAAACAAACTTTAATAAAAACGACAAAATACTTTACAATAATGGCCAAAGATGGCCGACATACTTTTGACAAATTTTATATCTTCATCTTTATGTCTTCGTCTTCTTTATCTCTTTTGTCGCTATCTTCATTTTCTTCCGATGTCTTTATTCAAATAAAACTTCGGGTATATCTCTATCTCCTTCATTGCATTTTGAGCATATATGATCTGGGTACTTATGCCCAATTAACTTGCAATATCTTGTCAATAAGTCTTCAGAAATAAATCCCTTTTTTATTGCTCTAGTTGTTGGCATAGCTTCAGGTTTTAACAAGGATAATATCCATTTTTGTACTTCATCCATATCTCCTTGTCTAACTTCTCGAGAATTGGCGTAAATCATTAAATGATCTCTCGAATAATAGCTCCATATAGCTTTTCCGTTTAAATAATTGTTTGCTAATTCTTGAATAATCGTTAATAATCCAATTATTCTTTTATTTCCAAGAAAACTTGGTATCTCAATTCTTGATATCTCTGGTTGTTGTTCTATCTCTTCTGGTATAATCATTTCTTGCGTTAAACCAATTTTTACTACCTGAATCATTGGTTTTATTTCGTTGAATAGTATTTCTGCTGGCGCTGTATATATTTTCACAAAGAATAAATTTCCTTTCGTTATCTTTTTGTATATTAAAAATGACCTGTGGATTTCTGGTATTCCACTGAGTTCTTCACCTGTATATGTATACACTGTACTTAATAATCCGTAATTATAACACGTTTTTACTAAATTGGGGTTGGTTTTTGGTTGTGCTATTAGTTTATTATAACCTTGTAATTTTTGGGTTATATAATCTTGTGTTTTTTCTGTAGTGGTTGTAGATCTTGGCTTGGTATTCAGAAAAGTGATTATCTGAAATATGTTGTCAATATAGTATTTGGAAATGTGGTTATATATTTTCTTTTCTTTGTTTATGCTGGCTGCATAGGTAACTGTTTGTGGAGTTGAGGTTTCTACTATCTGGGTTTTTTGTATAAAAGGTTTTGTAAATAGGCTATTTAAGTTTGTATTTTTTGGAATAGGGTTCTCCATAGCTTTTTTACTTGTACCTGCAACTGCAATATCTAACTTGTTAGTAAATTGAGTTTTTAGGTGTTTCTCAACGTCACCTTTTAGCCCTGGCTGTTTACCGTCTGCCTCACGACGTAGCTCCGCATTTTTATAGTCATGCTGCTGACTATTAGCTTTAGATTTCAGATTAACTTCATTAATCTTTAGCTTTTGTATTTCTTTATCCATACTGTCCACTTTAGTACAAAGTGTAGTAATGGATTTTAGTATTTCTTCCATTGTATCTTTCTCAGTTTGAGTACCTTTGTCTTGATAGGTAATCTGCAATCATATTCTTGTCAGTTGTAATAACTTCAATTGTAAATGTAAAATTGAGTATATTTAATACTAATCTTCTGATTTCCTTTGTTGTTACGGAATCATCTATTTTTCTTGTTATCCACCATTTAACTTGAGTATTATCTGTTCTAACAATGAATTTATTATAAACTATATATGGTTCAAATGCCAATAAACATTTATATAATGCGAATAACTCTTTACGATTGATTTCCCATTTTATTTGTGGTTCAGTATATGATCCTGAATGATATCTACAATGATATTCTATTTTGTCATTTTCATATTTATATTTTAAAACTCCTCCATAACTATGATCACTTGCATCAGTTTCTACTATATAACTAAATATCTTATTTTCATCAGGAAAGTATAATTTAGGTAATATTTTACATAAATTCTTTATATTTTTTATATATACTTTGTCTTTGCTATCAAAATGATATTCTATATCTTTTCTTAATTTCTTGTGTAATGGTTTTAAATATTCTGCTAACTTAGGTATACTGTCTCTTACTTGATTTACTAATCCTAAAAAGGATTGTAATTTCTTTTTTGTATCAATATTTTCGTCTGAATTTACTATTTTCTGGACTATATGTATTTGCATTTTTATACCATTTTTATCTATCTGAATTCCTAAAAAATCTATCTGTGATTTCATAATTTCTGCTTTACTTTTGCTTAAACTAATTCCTGAAATTTTTACTATATGTATAAATTTTTCTAATAATTTAACATGTTCTTCTTGTGTTCTTGAATATAATAGTATATCATCTATATATACTATACAATTTTCTAATTGGTTAAAATAACTATCCATAAAATGTTGATATCTACCTGGTGCGTTTTTATATCCAAAGGGTAATACATTCCACTCATAGTATCCTTGCGGTACTGTGAATGCTGTTAAATGTTTAGATTCTTCTTCTAACTTTAAATGGTAAAATCCTGATTTACAGTCAAATTTACTAAAATAATTAAATCCTTGTATTTGTCTTATTTTTAGTATTTTATTTGGTATAGGGTAATTATATGTTTTGGTTTTAGCATTTAGATTTCTATAATCTATTACCATTCTACTTTTACCTCTTTTTTGTTCACTATGATTATTTACTATAAATGCTGGACTTGTATGTTTACTATTAGTTTCTTGAATATATTTATTTTCCAACAATTCATCAATATGTATTTTAAATTCATTTAAATCATCAAAATTATATTTTAATGGTTTTTGAGTTATTATACTATTGTCATCTATTAACTCTATTTTTACTTTTGTTTTATGTTTTTCCCATCCTGCTAATGGTTTTTCATTATATAAACTTTCCAATTGTTCATTTATTATTTTTATTTTATCTATCGTAAAAATTATCATTTCAAGTTTATTTATTTCTTTTGTATTTATATTTTCTAGTTTTTGATTTATTTTCTCATTTCCCTTTATCCACTCTATTATTTTTCTTTGTTTATTGCTAACTCGTTTAGCTCCTATTTTATATCCACAAGGTGTAGTAAACCACCAATGTGTTTTGGTTATTATATGAGGGTATAACTTATCTAGAAATGGCATTCCTAAAAGCATATCTTTTGTTGTAAATTCAAAATTATATATTTCTTCTATTATTAATATTTTATCCCAAATTTGTATTTTTATATTCTTTGCTTTATAAGTTATTAAACTACTTTCATTATTAAATCCTGTTACTACTAAAGGTGTAGTTAATTTTTCCCATTTATCTTCAGGTAAACAATTATATTTACATATATTTGCTTCTGCTCCTGTATCTATCATAGGTGTATAATATCTATTATAATATCCTTCTACAATTATCTTAGCAAGAATATATATTTTCATTATTTCATTACGTTCTTGGTATTACTATCCTCTTATTTTGATATGTTAATATTAATTTATTTTCTTCAATTTTATACGGGATAAATTGGTCTAACCAGTTTATTCCTAAGGTTATATTCTGTTCTTCATTAGTTATTTTAAATTGTATTGTTAATAGGATTCCTCCTATAATTACTTCTTTTTCTACTATTTCTTCATATAGCATTATTTCACTAGTTAATTCAGGGCATTCTTGTCCTGTTCTTATAACTTCTTCTTCTTCTAGTACTAGTTCTTTATTTATATAGTTATCTTCCTGTCCTGTATTTATTAAGATTTTGTATTTTTTATCATTAATAATTCCTGTTATATAATAATAGTTGTTTTCTGTTAATTCGTATTTTCTTTTTGAGGTACTAGCTTTTGATGATGTACTTCTACTCAATATACTTGGATTATTTATTCTATCTCTTACTATTTGTAAATCTTCTTCTAAGTCAATATCTTTGTAACTATAATCATTTTTATCGATTATTGAAATAACTTGTTCAAAAGGATTTTCTATCTTAATTCTATTGATTTTATTTTCTGCTATTATTTTATGTTTAGTTGTTAATATATATAAATTTTTACATCTTACTGTAAATATCTTACTTCCAGGTGCTAATTTAATTCCTGATAACTTCCAATATAACACTAAGGATTTATCTATATTTTTATCTGTTAAGGCTATTGAATAATTTGCACTTATTATAAATTTAAATTTTTGGTATATTAAATTTCCTTTTATTGCACTTATTACGCTTTTTTCTATAGGTTGTATAATTCTATCATCTGCTAAATATATTTCTATTGGTGTATCTATTCCTTCTCTAAAACACGCTTTTATTAATATTTCCGTTGCTCCTAAATGTACATATTTAATAGGTACTTTTGTTTTTATTTGTTGTATTTCCTGATTTATTACTCTTTTATTTAGTATAGGTATTTGTGCTTTTCCTTTTGTATATTTACAATCAATAATATGTTCTTTTTGACTAACTACATAATATTCTTCATTACTTTTCTTAAACCAATTATTAATTAGAGGTATTTTTAGTATTTTTTGTACACTTAAATCTAATTCTTTATTTCTTATTTGTTGAAATATTTTATTATCAAATATTATCTTTTGTTCTTCAAAATCTTCATCTTGATATTTTTCTTTTGATATTAATTTTATATCATTTTCAGTCATTATTTTCTATACTTTCGTTATCTGATTCTATACTTAAATTATCATTCTCAGATTCTATTTCTATATCTTCTATATCTGAAATTTCATAGATACTATCATTATCACTTAACTCATAATCTATATAATCTATTTGCATATATTTTTCTTTTTCAATAACTATTTCTGCAATTCTTTTGTTTTTAATATCTTTTGGTAATTTACAATCTCTAGCTAAATGTCCTAACTTACCACAATTGTAACAATTACAATCGGATAATTTCTTTTTTCTCTTAAATCTTTCTTTTTCTTTATCATTTTTTACATAATTTCTTTTTCTTGGATTTTTATATTTATATTTCTTAGGGGTTTTCCTATATTTCTTATTTTTTCTAGGTTTTCTGTAATATTTTTTATTACATCCAAATTGAGGTGCTACTTTGTTTTTACAACATTTTAGATTTTTAATTAATACTTTTTCATTTTATATTTTTCTTTTTGATCTTCACATAGTTTTATAAACCAATGTTTTAAATATGTTATTCTAGATCCTAACGTATCTGTCATTTCATCATTAATCCAATCTTTTATTATTTGGGTACTAAATGGTTCTGGTAATTTTATAAAATATTGTTTTCTAATTTCTTTAGCTTCTTCTGTAGTATATTTTGATTTATAATAAAAGTCTTTAAATGCGCATGTATATTCTTCTAAATAACACATATCACATATTGCTAATTTTGACATTAACTGCTTATTTATTACTTGTTCTTTATTTTGTTCTTTTATATCTGTACTCATACTTCCAAATTCATTTCTTATTGCTAATTCATATTTTTCTAATATGTCTATATTAGATGTTGTTGTTGATCCATCTACTTTTTTATCACTTCTAAGTGCTTGTTTTCCATCTTCGTTTAAATTTTCTATCCATAATTTTGTTACCGATTAATGTTCTTTCTATATATTTTGGGGTTTCTCTTATTGTTATTTTATTATCTACTAATTGTTATTATGGATAGGAAATTTAGCAAACAATTTAAAATAAAATAACAATAAGAGAAACCCCAAAATATATAGAAAGAACATTAATCGGAGTAACAAAATTATGGATAGAAAATTTGGTGTTGATGTTCTAGGATTATGTCTAGGACTTTTATCTGAACTTTTTTCTCTAGATGTTCCTGGTTTATTCATATTACTTGTATTTATTTCTAAATGTTTTAATTTTTCTGTTGTTTCTATTTTTTCTAACATTTCTGTATATGTTTCACTTATAGTACTTATTTCTGAATTTCTTTCTTCTAATTCATCTATATTATTTACTTCTAGATTTTCTAGATTCTCATTTTCATTTAAAATTTCTTTCATTTTATTTATTTCAATTTCTAAAGTTATTCTTGTTCTTTTTCTTTAGCTAATTGTTTTTCTTTTTGTTTCTTTTCATATAATAATTTTAATTGATTTAATTCATTTTCTAATTCACTAATTCGATTATTTTTATTTGTTCTATTTTTTGAATTTCTTGTTTAGCTTGTATTTCTATTCTTTTAATTTCATTAGATCTATCATGTCTTCATTTTCTTTTATTATTCTTATCATAGCTGTTAAACTATCTTCTAGTTTTGCTGTTTCTTTTTCTAGCATTAAATACATTTTATCTCCTATTTTCTTATATCTTCTTCCTAAGTTTGAAAATACTATTTTTATTGTTAATCCTTCTGGATTTTCGAATATTTTTTCTTCTACTGCATATTCTTCTTTATTCATTTCTATTTATCGTTTAATTAAATAAATTTTTTCATAATAATCGTTTTTAATTATATTAATCTTTGTATTTCTTAGCATTGTTTCTATATATCTAAATATTTTCGTCTCTAAGATATATATATCTATTTACATTTTCGTATAATAACTTTTCTTCTAAAGTTATTATCTTTATTTCTTTCCAAAGTCTAAATATCTATAATTATCATTGATCTCTATATAGTTCTAAATCATCAAATAAATATTCTAAATATTTAAATCGTTATTTCCTATAAATAGCTCATTCCATCCTACAGTCATTTCTTCAATTATTTCATTCATTAATAATATATCATATATTTCTCTTCGTATATCAGCATTAAGACCAGTCAATATATAAAACAACAATATCATATAATCATTATCTCTATCTAACAAATATGTAGGCATAGTTATATCAAATCTTGTTTTATTTTCACTAAAAAACATTATTCCTTTTAATCTCTTCATAGTTTATATGCAGTTATCAAACTTTAATAACAGTATAATATTCATCTCATCTAGTCATTACTTATGGGTTTTCTCTTGTTCTCAGTTACCATAACAGCGCCTTCTACAATCATGTACTCCCCTAACGGCATTCCTTCGCCTGGCGGTTTCCATCTTAGGACGGCATAGCCTAGGCATACTTACTCACAAGATATTTTCCATAGTAAACCTTCTAAGAGATGACTATTATAACATTATTATAGCATGATAAACACTTATAATCTAGTAAAGATTATCAGGAATAACTTAATTTTAGCTACTCATTTGCAAAATTAAACATACCTTCTTGTTAGATTCTTTCTCCATAGTTGATTTGTATATGCTTTATCTTAGTTGTATAGCTCTGATACCAATATGGGGCGGAAGGGGATTAGAGAGATATGAAGAGAGATGAGGATGATTATTGATTTTTTCGATATTATTACTGAGGACTAAAGCCTCTATTTATACACAAACTTACATTATTGGCCTACTATTTATGGCCTACACTACTTTACACTTGGCCTAAAAACGTTTGGCCGACACAAAACGTTAAAATACTTTACTTTATACTAGTGGCCTGACTTTTTACATATGGCCGACAAACTTTAATAAAAACGACAAAATACTTTACAATAATGGCCAAGATGGCCGACATACTTTTGACAAATTTTATATCTTCATCTTTATGTCTTCGTCTTCTTTATCTCTTTTGTCGCTATCTTCATTTTCTTCGATGTCTTTATTCAAATAAAACTTCGGGTATATCTCTATCTCCTTCATTGCATTTTGAGCATATATGATCTGGGTACTTATGCCCAATTAACTTGCAATATCTTGTCAATAAGTCTTCAGAAATAAATCCCTTTTTTATTGCTCTAGTTGTTGGCATAGCTTCAGGTTTTAACAAGGATAATATCCATTTTTGTACTTCATCCATATCTCCTTGTCTAACTTCTCGAGAATTGCGTAAATCATTAAATGATCTCTCGAATAATAGCTCCATATAGCTTTTCCGTTTAAATAATTGTTTGCTAATTCTTGAATAATCGTTAATAATCCAATTATTCTTTTATTTCAAGAAAACTTGGTATCTCAATTCTTGATATCTCTGGTTGTTGTTCTATCTCTTCTGGTATAATCATTTCTTGCGTTAAACCAATTTTTACTACCTGAATCATTGGTTTTATTTCGTTGATAGTTTTCTGCTGGCGCTGTATATATTTTCACAAAGAATAAATTTCCTTTCGTTATCTTTTTGTATATTAAAAATGACCTGTGGATTTCTGGTATTCCACTGAGTTCTTCACCTGTATATGTATACACTGTACTTAATAATCCGTAATTTAACACGTTTTACTAAATTGGGGTTGGTTTTTGGTTGTGCTATTAGTTTATTATAACCTTGTAATTTTGGGTTATATAATCTTGTGTTTTTTCTGTAGTGGTTGTAGATCTTGGCTTGGTATTCAGAAAAGTGATTATCTGAAATATGTTGTCAATATATTTTTGGAAATGTGGTTATATTTTCTTTTCTTTGTTTATGCTGGCTGCATAGGTAACTGTTTGTGGAGTTGAGGTTTCTACTATCTGGGTTTTTTGTATAAAAGGTTTTGTAAATAGGCTATTTAAGTTTGTATTTTTTGGAATAGGGTTCTCCATAGCTTTTTTACTTGTACCTGCAACTGCAATATCTAACTTGTTAGTAAATTGAGTTTTTAGGTGTTTCTCAACGTCACCTTTTAGCTCTGGCTGTTTACCGTCTGCCTCACGACGTAGCTCCGCATTTTTATAGTCATGCTGCTGACTATTAGCTTTAGATTTCAGATTAACTTCATTAATCTTTAGCTTTTGTATTTCTTTATCCATACTGTCCACTTTAGTACAAAGTGTAGTAATGGATTTTAGTATTTCTTCCATTGTATCTTTCTCAGTTTGAGTACCTTTGTCTTGATAGGTAATCTGCAATCATATTCTTGTCAGTTGTAATAACTTCAATTGTAAATGTAAAATTGAGTATATTTAATACTAATCTTCTGATTTCCTTTGTTGTTACGGAATCATCTATTTTCTTGTTATCCACCATTTAACTTGAGTATTATCTGTTCTAACAATGAATTTATTATAAACTATATATGGTTCAAATGCCAATAAACATTTATATAATGCGAATAACTCTTTACGATTGATTTCCCATTTTATTTGTGGTTCAGTATATGATCCTGAATGATATCTACAATGATATTCTATTTTGTCATTTTCATATTTATATTTTAAAACTCCTCCATAACTATGATCACTTGCATCAGTTTCTACTATATAACTAAATATCTTATTTTCATCAGGAAAGTATAATTTAGGTAATATTTTACATAAATTCTTTATATTTTTTATATATACTTTGTCTTTGCTATCAAAATGATATTCTATATCTTTTCTTAATTTCTTGTGTACTGGTTTTAAATATTCTGCTAACTTAGGTATATAGTCTCTTACTTGATTTACTAATCCTAAAAAGGATTGTAATTTCTTTTTTGTATCAATATTTTCGTCTGAATTTACTATTTTCTGGACTATATGTATTTGCATTTTATACCATTTTTATCTATCTGAATTCCTAAAAAATCTATCTGTGATTTCATAATTTCTGCTTTACTTTTGCTTAAACTAATTCCTGAAATTTTTACTATATGTATAAATTTTTCTAATAATTTAACATGTTCTTCTTGTGTTCTTGAATATAATAGTATATCATCTATATATACTATACAATTTTCTAATTGGTTAAAATAACTATCCATAAAATGTTGATATCTACCTGGTGCGTTTTTATATCCAAAGGGTAATACATTCCACTCATAGTATCCTTGCGGTACTGTGAATGCTGTTAAATGTTTAGATTCTTCTTCTAACTTTAAATGGTAAAATCCTGATTTACAGTCAAATTTACTAAAATAATTAAATCCTTGTATTGTCTTATTTTTAGTATTTTATTTGGTATAGGGTAATTATATGTTTTGGTTTTAGCATTTAGATTTCTATAGTCTATTACCATTCTACTTTTACCTCTTTTTTGTTCACTATGATTATTTACTATAAATGCTGGACTTGTATGTTTACTATTAGTTTCTTGAATATATTTATTTTCCAACAATTCATCAATATGTATTTTAAATTCATTTAAATCATCAAAATATATTTTAATGGTTTTTGAGTTATTATACTATTGTCATCTATTAACTCTATTTTTACTTTTGTTTTATGTTTTTCCCATCCTGCTAATGGTTTTTCATTATATAAACTTTCCAATTGTTCATTTATTATTTTTTATTT
>JAJJBR010002715.1:0-10233 GCA_022817965.1 Solanum lycopersicoides
TCAGACGAAAATAATTATTAGTCTCCTAGTATGAATTTAGGTAATTATATTTTGATCAGTTAGCTTTTAAAGTTGAGTTAATTTCAAAATATATTAATGAAAACAGAGCTTGAATATGTATTCTTTTCGTTTAAAAAAGAATAATCTCTTTTCTTTTTAGTATATTTTAGAAAGAATAACCTTTTTCTTTTTTTGGTAACAACTTTTCATGTGACATGTTTAAGGCCACAAAATTAAACGACAATTTTGAACATTTGAAGATTCAAAATTCTTCTTTATATTCTTAAACTTCGTATGAAATCAAACTAAATTATTCTTTATAAGACGAAAGGAATATATGTCTTTTAACTTTTTGAGATAGCTTTGTTAAATAGAGAATATATCGAAAATAACTTATAACTGTCTGAGAGCAAGAAAAGAAATATTTACTGTCCGTAGTAGGTACGTTTGTGAATATTTTGGCTTTTGCTTTTCCAACTCTATATAAACTCTCCATTTTCTCTCTTTCCATTAACTTGAGATTACTCACTATTTCTTTTTCCTCTTATTTTCCCTGCTTAATTCATTCTACCGGCAATAAAAGTAAGCATGCCATCAGAATCCGGTAAAGTTGTTTGTGTTACCGGCGCCGGAGGTTTCATTGCCTCTTGGCTCGTTAAACTCCTTTTAGAAAAAGGCTACACTGTCAGAGGAACCGTTAGAAACCCTGGTAAAATTCACATTCAATTTTTGTACAAAATTCATGATACATTTCCCAATTGATTCAAATTTTTTTATTGTGAAAATGTGCAGATGATCCCAAAATGGTCACTTGAAGGAACTTGAAGGTGCAAAGGAGAGACTGATTCTGTTGAGAGCTGATCTTCTAGACTATCAGAGTTTGAGAGAAGCAATTTATGGCTGTGACGGAGTTTTCCACACCGCCTCCCCTGTCACTGATGATCCAGTAAGCATTCATGTTTTTTTTTTGGGTTTAATGTAAGCATTTGAGCCGAGTCCTTTTGAAAACAGTCTATTTATTTACCTGCACAAAGTAGTCATGGTGAGATCAGTGTATACTATTCGATTTCACTATATATATTTGTTGTTGTTTAAAGTAAGCATTCATGTTGATTCTCTATTTCAAAAAAGTAATCACAAAATGGTACTACTATTTAGAATTAAAGCCATTAGAATTGCTTCATGGGATTGTTTACAGCCAATTAGCTCTCTAGTGCTCTGGGATTCTTCCTTTCATTTTCTGATAGTGGTTGCTTGAGATTTATCGAAAAGAACAAGAGACTGAAATATGGAGTACAGTATATTTAAAAAAAAAAAGAAAAAAAGGAAGGATCACGATCTGTTACGTAAATTGTGGGCCCACTTCTGTAACCATAATTGATCATCAGCTAACACGTCGAAGACGCACTAGCAAAGTTGTTTCAGCTTTTAGTTCCACTAACTACTAATACATGCCTCGAGCGCCGGAGTTAAATTTTTCACAAATAAATAAGTAAATAAATATTGAAAGAAATCGAAGAATATTCTATCATTTACCATATATACACGTAAAAATAATTTAAATCTTATACATGAATTGTATTTTTAATTGAAAACGATTTGGATCGGGCATAATCAGGTAAAAGCCAGCCAAGGGCTCATCTGAATCTTCTTTCAGCTGATAAAGTTATCTTTTAATGCTTAGTTTTTTTTCTTCGATGAATCGTTTTTTTTTTTTCAAAACTGAATCGAGATACGAAAGAATCCATATTCCCTATCTCATATTCTCTACCCCCTAAATTAGCCTAATTAGATTCAATTTTCTTTTTTGTGGATTTCTTGACTTTTCGCCAAGAGGGGTTTTTGGTACTAATTCAATTCACTAAGTCTCTTAATTCTTAATCAATGAGGTAGGCTAAAATAGAAAAAGGAGCAAAAACTGGACTTAATCTGGGCTTGTTTGGCTTTGTGCCCAGCCAGCTCGCATTTCGTAAAAAAAAAAGACTAGGACATCCCCTTCTTTTGATTTATGCTGCATCAGTCCCATAGAATGGGGTAGATAGGAGTTAATCAGTGATGGGAAGGCGTTCATTTCAATATCTATAAACGGTGACAATTGCTCAGTCTATTTGATCGAATTGATAGATACGAAACCCTCCCCATTCTTTGGATTTTATCAATCAGATGAAAAAAAAAAAAGACTTATCTTTTTTCCTAAGATGATCAAAAGTTATTTTTAACTATCAAATTTTCTTGAATAATGATGTCGAGAGGGGAACTTTCGAAATTGATTCGAAATTTCGAAAGAGAAATAGTTTAAATCATTCCTTAGAAGCTGAATCTTTCTCTCCTATTAAGTCACGTGAAGATGCAGAATTAAAAAGAATTCGTTTATTCGTCTTATTTTATTTATATAAAAAAATTTTTTATTATATATTATATATTTATTAATTAATATTTATATATTTATTAATTAATATTATAATGTTAGACAATTTAATATTAGCGATGGGGTCTTACTAAGACTTCTTCAGAAAAATATTTATCCACCCTATATCTATAGTATTAATCTATAGTATTATTTATATCTATATACTATAGATATAGAAGATATAGAAAATACTTTAGATTATGGTGTTTATACATCAGCCCAACCAATGACTATTCATGATTCCATAATTGAATCAATTCCATACCGGTTCTTAGAGGAATGTTATGGTAAAACTTCGTTTGAAACGATGTGGTAGAAAGCAACGTGCGACTTGAAGGACACGATCCGTTGTGGATTTGTACATCCACCATTTTTTGTAGGAATGAAGGTGCTCTTAACTCGACATCATTGGTTCTGTTTCACTAGAACCCCTCGTTTTTGTTGTCTTGGAATGTAAATAGTCCATGATGGAGCTCGAGTAGAAAGTATTAATTTCTTTCTCGGGGCAAGGGTCTAGGGTTAATGCCAATCAATAAAACAATTGAAACAACTTCGTAAATATATCTAATATATCTTAGGTATGGAATCGAAAGAATCCAATTCGAGCAAGTTTCAAATTAAAAAATTTATTGGAATTGATCAAACTTTTTCGATCCAAAGTGTTTCACGAGGGAATCCATCATCTTGTAGGATTCTTTCATAAAAATCGCAAAAAGGGTATGTTGCTGCCATTTTGAAAGGATTAAAAAGCACCGAAGTAATGTCTAAACCCAATGATTTAAAAGAAAACAAAGATAAAGGATCCCAGAACAAGGAAACACCTTTTTAATTGTCTTAATAACTGGATCAGACTGAAGAATCCGATTTTAAACGAGACAAACAAAAAAGGAGGAAAGACCGCTCAATAAATGAAATTGCCGAAAGATTTTCCTTTGAACTGTTTGAAAGTTATCCAACTTGAGTTATGAGAGTACGAATGGTTTCTTTTTCATTTTAAGGAAGAACGAAGAAAAAAAGACTTAGATCTTTAATTGCTTTGATCATTTTATGGATCCAGTTGTCATTTCTTAGATAGAATTCCATACAGAGACAAAACTTCGAATCAATCATTTTTCTCGAGCCGTACGAGGAGAAAGCTTCCTATACGTTTCTAGGGGGGGTGTTGTTCATCTACATCTATCCCAATGAGCCGTCTATCGAATCGTTGCAATTGATGTTCGATCCCGAAGAGAAGGAAAAGATCTTCAGAAAGTGGGTTTTTATGATCCGATAAAGAATCAAACTTATTTAAATGTTCCTGCTATTTTATATTTCCTTGAAAAAGGGGCTCAACCTACAGAAACTGTTCAGGATATTTTAAAGAAGGCAGAGGTTTTTAAGGAACTTCGTCTTAATCAACCGAAATTCAATTAAGGAAATAAATTAAGGAAATACAAAAAAGGGGGTAGTGATTTGTATATAACTTTGTATGACTTTTATCTTCTATTTTTTTGTATTTCCTCCCTTTCCTTTTCTATTTGTATTTATTTATCATTGCTTCCAGTGAATTCCGTGTTCTATAACGACAAAACCTCTTATTTTATTGATCTTCGAAATATTTAATTCGGGCATTTCGGAATGAAATCAAGTTTGCTTATCTCAGTTAACTTGATTGAATCCATTATGAATTCAATAAATCTAAGTAAATTTAAGTAAATTGTAGTTTTGTTTTCCACTTTTTTTTTCAATATTCAATATTTATATTGACAACAGTGTATCGAACAAATATAATTCATTGTGATAAATGAAGTGGATCTATTTAGTTTTATTTTCTGTTTTAAATGAATTCGAAAGTGTGAATGTATTTTTTTCGATTTCTTCTTTCAATGGTTTTTGGTTGTCTTGTCTAATCTAGTTATTTCTTTTTCTTCGGATTGGATCTACATAAATTTTTCGATATTTTCTTCGGGTTGCTAACTCAACGGTAGAGTACTCGGCTTTTAAGTGCGGCTAGTGTCTTTTACACATATGGATGAGGTGAGGGATTCGTCCATACTCTCGGTAAAGTTTGGAAGACCGCGACTGATCCTGAAAGGGAATGAATGGTAAAAATAGCATGTCGTATCAACGGAAAGTTCTGAAAATATTTCATTGTTCCTAGATGGGTATAAAACTGTGTTAGAATTCTTGGAACGGAACAAAATAAAGTTGGGTCGAATGAATAAATGGATAAGGCTGCGGCTTCAATTAAATTATAGGGAAAGAAAAAGCAACGAGCTTTTGTTCTTAATTTGAATGATTCCCGATCTAATTAGACGTTAAAAATTTATTAGTGCCTGGTGCGGGAAGGGTTTCTTGTCCCATGAGTGGGTTCTCAATTTTTTTAATGAATCCTAACTATTACCATTTTCGATTATGGAGATGTGTGTAGAAGAAACAGTATATTGATAAAGAAAGTTTTTTCCGAAGTCAAAAGAGCGATTAGGTTGAAAAAATAAAGGATTTCTAAACATCTTATTATCCTATAACACTATAACATAGACCAATTAAATGAAACGAAAAAAAAAAAGAGATGATAGAGAATCCGTTGAGAAGTTTACCTGTATTCAAGGTATCTATTCTTACTACAATACTTTGTTTTAACTGTATCGCACTATGTATCATTTGATAACCCTCAAAATCTTCCATCTTTGGTTCAAATCGAATTTCAAATGGAAGAAATCCACAGATATTTACAGCCGGATAGCTCGCAACAACACAACTTCCTATATCCACTTATCTTTCAGGAGTATATTTATGCACTTGCTCAGGATCATGGTTTAAATAGAAATAGGTCGATTTTGTTGGAAAATTCAGGTTATAACAATAAATTTAGTTTCCTAATTGTGAAACGGTTAATTACTCGAATGGATCAACAGAATCATTTGATTATTTCTACTAATGATTCTAACAAAAATCCGTTTTTGGGGTGCAACAAGAGTTTGTATTCTCAAATGATATCAGAGGGATTTGCATGTATTGTGGAAATTCCGTTTTCTATACGATTAATATCTTCTTTATCTTCTTTCGAAGGCAAAAAGATTTTCAAATCTCATAATTTACGATCAATTCATTCAACATTTCCTTTTTTAGAGGACAATTTTTCACATCTAAATTATGTATTAGATATACTAATACCCTACCCCGTTCATCTGGAAATCTTGGTTCAAACTCTTCGCTATTGGGTAAAAGATGCCTCTTCTTTACATTTATTACGATTCTTTCTCCACGAATATTGTAATTTGAATAGTCTTATTACTTCAAAGAAGCCCGGTTACTCCTTTTCAAAAAAAAATCAAAGATTCTTCTTCTTCTTATATAATTCTTATGTATATGAATGCGAATCCACTTTCGTCTTTCTACGGAACCAATCTTCTCATTTACGATCAACATCTTTTGGAGCCCTTCTTGAACGAATATATTTCTATGGAAAAATAGAACGTCTTGTAGAAGTCTTTGCTAAGGATTTTCAGGTTACCCTATGGTTATTCAAGGATCCTTTCATGCATTATGTTAGGTATGAAGGAAAATCAATTCTGGCTTCAAAAGGGACGTTTCCTTGGATGAATAAATGGAAAGTTTACCTTGTCAATTTTTGGCAATGTCATTTTTCTATGTACTTTAACACAGGAAGGATCCATATAAACCAATTATCCAACCATTCCCGTGACTTTATGGGCTATCTTTCAAGTGTGCGACTAAATCATTCAATGGTACGTAGTCAAATGTTAGAAAATTCATTTCTAATCAATAATCCAATTAAGAAGTTCGATACCCTTGTTCCAATTATTCCTTTGATTGGATCATTAGCTAAAGCACACTTTTGTACCGGATTAGGGCATCCCATTAGTAAACCAGTTTGGTCCGATTTATCAGATTCTGATATTATTGACCGATATATATATATGTTGAGTATTTTATAAACATTTTTTTCTTAAGAAGGTAAGAGACAAAATATTTTAAAAATTAATATTTTTGTTTCATGGACATTTCATTAATTACCCAATAAAGAAATTCTTTGTGGGTATATGGTTAATGTTACTTTCAAAGTCTTAAGTCCACTTCTTCTTATTTTATCATTGATTTGATTTTACTCATGTCAACTTCAATGTGATTGATTTTACTCATGTCAACTTCAATGTGATGTAACAAGAAAGGATAAATTAACAAATAATTGGATTAGCTTTTTCTTTGCAAACTATATTATTTTTTTATTTTATTTTTTTTGTTTTCTCATAAATATCAATTTTTTTGTCCTTCAATTGACAATCCAATTTATAGTGCACAATTACATCTAATTGTTCCTTTTTCAGTTGTAGTGTATGTTTTTTCTAACCCCAAGTGTTAACAATAAACTCCTTGTTGGATTCAGCATTTTCATTGAGTAGGTTCGAAAATAAAAAATGTAGCGCTTGAGATTTGAATTTATAACTTTAAGGTGAATTCTTGAAACCCCTATACCACGGAGCTAGCCTCTACCCGTGTTCAGGGAATTCAAAATCTATCCAGTGTTATTTTTTGCTGAGGGAGTTCGGGTGAACAACCTGGCAAGGCCCTAGATCCGTTCCTACCTCCGAACGGATGATAAATCAGAAATCTAGAAAGAAAAACAACAATTGGACTTTGCATTATAAGGACTCAATTGAACAAATCGAGCAAGCTTGAATAGACGTAACACGAAACCAATTAGGCCAAAAGCTCCATGAAGAGAAACAAAAGTCCACAGACCCCCAATTGACATCAATGAGTAAAATCTCCTTGTGCTTCACGAACCCATAATAACAACAACAAATGTGTTAAACTATTAGCAGGAGTAGAAACCGTGGCAGTTAGATGAGAGCCAGCTGAAGGGCTTCTACACGTTCGAGTAAGATGGAAGCCATACAAGTTCTTAGGTCAAGGTACATTTGGATAGAACAAACAACTTGCAGGATACACCTAAACAACTTTGTGTTTCATAGCTAAATGAAGAGGCTTTCCCCACTGTGAAGCTCGAAATATGGGGCGAAAAGTGGAACAGAAAATGGATACCTCTAAGTTATCGGCGTCTTTGTTTGGAGTAGCTTGGGGTCCAACACTATGAGATCCTCTACCGGGAGAATCCATTGATCCTCTAAAAGAAGCATAAGCTGCTTTTGCTGAATCTGGGACAGAATCCGGAGAAATTGACTCCACAAAGCATGCTGTATTGATTCGTGTCCTCTCGAGTTCAGATTGAAGTAACTCAGAACTGTACTGCTGTGCAAGAGCCTGTGAAGTTGAGAACAATCCAAAGGCATGTAAGAAAAGGCGGTGAAACACTTTAATGACAATGTCGAACTTAGATAGTTTGGTGCCAGGCAAATATCATAGCCAACAGAAAATTTGCTGGCTGGAATGAACCAACCTTGTGATGATAAACAATATTCTGTAAGAAAATTTATGTCTTAACAACGTCTAAAGCATATTGCATAGAAAAAAGACATGACAAAAAATCTGGAAAAAAGTGTATAGAGAAAGTATTTCATACAATCAGATCATCAGGTGATATAGTCCCCCCTTGCTGCCTTTCATCCTGAAGTGCATCATCATTTCCACGTGTTTGCCGACGACTATTGCTTGGAGTCTCAACAGTCTCTGGGACACTCTCAGTTGCTTTCTCTAAAAGGACCCCTTGTAAATTTTTTAGAGACTCCCTTGCTTCATGTGTAAAGTAAGTGTTCAATATGGTCTCAAAATAATCAAGCTGCAGGATTAAGCCATACAGACTATCAGAATCAACGCCATGCAGTTAGTCACGAGAGAGCATGACCTATCCATTTCAGTTCCCTGTTTTATTCTATCAACTTTCAGTAGTCCATAAAAATATGTAGAGAAACAAATGCAATCGAATCTGAACCCTCTCTACATTTTTGTTTTAAAGTATATTTCTGCTTCTACTTGTTGCAACCAGCATAAAGCTTAAGAAATACAAAGCACTCAACAAAACAAAAGCGAAAAAACAAATTGTATTTGCACCATCCAAACAGAAAAAAAAAAAAAGTGAATCCGGGAAGCACTAACAATTTAACTAACCTCAAGCATAAGCTGACAAAAGCCATTCACGTCTAATACTGTAAAATCTGTTTCTTGGTTTTCATGGAAAAGGCTTAAGAAAGTGTCGATTAGACCTTCAACAAGAATACCAAGTGTCTTATCCAACAAAGGCTTACAACCGGCAAAGACCTGTAAGAGAAAAACCAAAATTAGAAAGTTAGACTAAGCAACGTGGGAGAGAATGGTATAAGAAAAACACCAAGTAAAGATAGAGTTTGAGATTTAGAACTTTTTAAACTATGCACCACACAAATCGATTAGAATCTCCATCTACCCAAAATATGAACGAGCAACAATATCCCTAGAAAAGTGTTAAAGAATTTACCTCTGCATGTACAGCAACTAAAGTGTGTAGTAAATCCACAGCAGCATCTCGTACTCCCTGCAATGCATAGAAAATCATGCTATCATTCCAAGTAGAAAACATTTTCTGTTATAGCAGGCCAAAATGAGAAAGACTTCTTACCTTAACTGCTGGTGCAGCACCCCATTGTACACCACTCTCCAACAAATAGTTTACAGCAGCTGTTCTGAACAAATTTCTCTGACAAAATATTTCCAAAAAATAGAATATTTACGAATCATCCAATCAGGGACAAGGCAAAGTTTAAGAGCAATCTCTATTCTTTTAGAAAAATCTTCTCCAATATCAAGCACAAAAGTATCAATATCTTGTTGTCAACTTTTGGTTTTTTCAGGTTACACCTCCCAATTATTGAGGATCAAGTCATCAGAGGTCCGGGAAGGGGGGGGGGGGTTAATTGTTCCTTGAGGATAGTGATAAAGGACACATTGTTTAGGGAAAATAGAAGTAAAAGGACATGATAATTAGGAGAATACCAAAAGGGGAACTGACATTTTTTTAAGCGACGATAGGGAGCATAAACTTTTTATGAAACTAAGAATGTTCTTAAGTCATTTATTTCAAAAGGCACAGGTATCTCTGATTATAACTAACAAGTTGTGCATCTAGCATAGTGCTTTGTGCACCATTCATAGACTTGGAATTCCTACAGACATGTACCTTAATTTACTTCGAAAAATTTCTTTAAGAATTCTCGATAAGAATAACAAGTGGAAACCATAATGAAACAAAGCAAAAGGATATCCATTACAGATGAATACCTTTGCCAAAGTATACTGCTCAAGAACATTCTCTTCAAACCCAGAGAAAGATGCAATGAGATCTTGCATATCAGCGTCCTCTTCATCCTTGCCCCTACGGTAGCACAGCACTTTAGTATCGGTGTTAGCAAAGGTGAAAAACGTAGAAAACACCAAGTATCTTCTACGGCTTTCTACATCACACCCTTTAAGGTGCGACCCTTCCTCGGAACCTGCATAAACATGGAATGCTTTGTGCATTGGGCGACTGTTACTCATATCTTCTACGGTTTTATTAAGTACAAAGCGAGAGCTGAGTAAACAAAAAAAGTAGAAAAGAAACAAAGCTATATACATATTACGTAGTCCAGGAAAAAGTAACTATGAATAAAATAATTCTATGGAAATAGAGAATATGGAGTGCAAGTTCAGTGATGTAATGTGTGAGAGGAGGTGGAATTGAAGATCAATATGCAAGTCATACTCAAGAGAGGAATTTTCAAGTATCTTGGGTCTATAATCCAAGAAAACCGAGGAGATTGACGATGATGTCACACATCATATTGGAGCAGGGGTGGGCAAAATGGAGGCCCACAGCCGAGGTGTTGTGAGATAAGAATGTGTCA
>JAJJBR010002716.1:0-26912 GCA_022817965.1 Solanum lycopersicoides
GGAGGATCATGACGTGGTCCGTGCTGTCTGTGTGACGGCCTCCGTCCTGCTAGGCCGCACAGAGTTCTTAGAGAGATCGATTCTCAGACAGCTGAAATTTCAAGAATTCTAAGTAGTTTAGAGAACCCGGAAGGACCCCTACGACAGGTCCGCGTGGGATCCGTCGTCTCTAGACAGTTTATTTTTCCAAGAATATGAACCTTAGACTGCTCAAAACATCTAAACAGGTCCGTTACAGGATCATAGATACTAATGTACGCCATGCTGTTCGGGCACCTCGACGATCATAAGAGGATAAAACAAGACACGAGAACGAAGTACCTGAATTCTGGGAAATCAGTGTTGGAGTCTACTTTTTCTGCATATCATCCTTGCCTTCTCCCTGGGTGAACTCTTTCAACTTGGTCGATGTTCTTCCATCTGAGACTATTGATGGATGCAATCTCCCTTGAATCTCAACTTGCGAATTTCTCTGATCTAGAATGGCAACGAGCTCCTCGCTCATAAGTACAACATTTCTTTCGATCAAGCCAGAACCGGAATCCCAATTACCGCATTGTAGTTTTCCATCCCCATGTATAAATCTTTTCAACATATTTGAACATGAAATACCGAGATGCACTCCTGAAAGCCCGGTAGAGCAAGGCTAATTTCATAAGCCACCTTCCTAACTCGCTTAAGACTTTCAAATAGGTCCCATATACCTTGGGCTATACTTACTCTCTTTTACCATAAACCGCATCACCCTTTCGATGGGTGACGACGCTTTCAGGCAAGACCGTTCACCTCCTCCATAAACTCACAGTCTCTAACAACACTCTGGATTCTGCATCATTCCTTTTGCCTACTTTGAGGCTGACTAAAAGCTTTTCTTGAATAGATTCACCTTCTCTGAAGTGAATCCTTTCAAAGATCCGTACCCCAGACGGTCTAACTCAAATGCATCAAAGCAACCACATGGAGAACCTACTCTCCTGCCCATACATGCTTAACGAATGAGCCATATGAATACTAGAGTGATAGCTATTGTTTGTAGGAGAACTCCTGCCAAGGGAAGAAGCGTTATCCGCAATACCAGACCAGATGTCTGATCACACATGTCCGAGCATATATCCTCCAATACCTGAAGTGCGTGTCGTCTCAGATTTTCGCATCTGTCTGAGGGTGAATATGCCAACAGGTACCAGATCCAACTGTAGTACCAACTGCGAGCATCTAATGTTCTCCGGAAAACTTAGAAGGTAAATTGCCCGTACTGCTAATCTCGATATGACCGGAAAGTGGAACCCCATGCAACTCGAACAACCTCTGAGATATAGATTTTGGCTAACTTTCTCAATGCATTGTAGTTGTCACCTAGAACTGGAATGAAGTGAGCATGACCTGTAGTCAACTCTGTCCGACAAATTACCCACAAGTATGACATCAAACTTATCCCAATGTTTTTGGAAGGACCAAACCACAAAGTCCATTCAATGCGTCTCTCCAGCTTCCATTCAAGACAATGCGGCATTCCTCTGAAGGGTTCTCCACGGTCCTCTGTTTCTATCTTTGACTTGGCATGGCAATTTTGGGACACTGGCAACAAAATCAACATGTCGCGCTTCATTCCTACTCCACCAAAAGTGTTGCATTTAGTCACAGGTACATCCTTGGTTGCACACAGGATGTATAGAATGATCCGGAAACTATGAGCCTCTGTAAGGATAGTGTGGATCAAAATTCATCAACACGAGGCTATGCACATTACCGCTTCCCTTAAATCACTCAAACACCTTCCTCATCAATTATTGCGCTCTTTTAAGACTGCTCCTCGCAAACACCGTATCCCGAATTTGCGGCTTAGCTTCTCATCATCAAACTTGTTTTCCCTTGATCTTAGTACAAAGCAAGACTGAGAATCCCTCAACACGGGCCAAAAATTCGCCTTTCTCTAGTATTTCCAGTCTCAGTAAGGTCGCTGTAGCAGGTTTTGGACTGCCTCTAGACCAATGGGCGTCTGAAACTTGTACAGTGGGCTAACACCCAGTGCTACTCTGCTTTTCTACTTAAAAGGCGTCAGAGCCATCATCATGTTCCTTGTCAACTTGGGTGTAACAGAACATAGTAAATATCATAGATCCTTCAACAGTTTCCATCCACCTCCTCTCCTCAATTCATAGTCTTTCTGGGTTAAAACATACTTAAAGACTACGCATGATTCTGTGTAGACTCACACTTGACCCCCATATAGATAGTGCCTCCATTGCTTTAATGCAACACTACCATGCAGCCAACTTCCAATCATGGTCGGAAATAGTTACGTTCATGCACCTTTAATTGCTCGCAAGAGTCCAATAAGCAATTATCATTCTTCTCTTTGCATTAGCAACTTGCAACCCAAACCAGGAAATAGGAATGGGCATAGCACAATAACAATGAAGTTCTTACCCTTTCTTACTGGCAACTGGTAAGAGATAGGTGGCAATATGTCAGCAAGGTCTTTGAGTTTCTAGAAATCTTTCAAATCAAGTTCATCCGGACCATAACAAATGGAAATTCTGCCTAGTCAAGTTCGTCAATGGGGAAGCCAATAGAAGGAGAATCCCTTGACAATATGCGATGATGTAAGTAGGCTGGCATATAACCAAACAAAGCTATCTCTTACTTCTGACACATTAGTAGGTCTTAACCCAATTCTTCACTGTTCAATCTATCTTAGAAGGATCCACCCATCACTCCATACTTAAGAAACCACGTGCCCCAAGAAGGAACACTGAATCTACGCAAACTCACTACACTGGCAGAATTTGGCATAAAGCTTTTCTCCCTCAATACTTCCCAAACACAATTCTCAAATGCTCCTCATGTTCTTCTTGCTCCTTTGAGTATATCAGTATTCATCATAAAATACAATAACAAATAAGATCTAGATATGGCTTAAAAAAAATCCCGTTCATTAGGGCCTCATTGGAAAGCACGCAGGGGATTCGTAGCCCGCAAAAGACATTACTAAGAATTCATAATGCCCATACCTGAGTTCGAAAAGCAATTCTTTGCCATTCTCGCTGTCCAGTATTTATCAGATCTGAAAGATAACCGGACCTCCAAATAATTTAGAGAAGGACACAAGCACTTGCTTACTGATCGAACAAATCATCAATAGGCAGGATGTAGAGAACTTGTTTAACTAGTTACCTTAATTCAGCTGCTGTAGTTCTATGCCACATCGAAGTACTTCCATGCTTTCTTCTTCACAATAACACAGAGCACCCCATAAGCGGGATTGCACCTTGGCCTAAATAAAACTTTAACCTAACAGCTCTCTGAGAGGTAATGGGCCTTTAACTCCTTAACTAGCTGGAGCCATTCTGATATTTGGGAGGTATAAGAAAGTGTTCGAGTACCGCTCCAGATCATGCAAAAGTCGAGTATCCCGCGATCCGTGGTCGCATACCAGGAACGGTCATGTCAGGAAAACACATCCAGAAACTCACTAGACTTTTGAAACGACTCAAATTGTAGATTTGTAGGTACTTGGGTAGTATCATCCCTGAGGTGTGCCAAGAAAGCTAAACATCCTTACTAACCATTCTCTTAGCATGAAGAAAAGAGATAATACGAACTGGGGTAGAAATATAGTCACCCTCCCACACTAATGGGTCTATCCCAGGCTTGGCCAATGTCACAGTTTTAGCATTACAATCTAAGATTGCAAAAATTTGGAGAAAGCCAAGTCATACCAGAATTACATCAAAATCAACCATTTCTAGAATGATCAAATCCACGTAAGTGTTACTCCCCACAAAAGTCACAAGGCAAGACCTATACACCTTCTCAACTATCAC
This sequence comes from Solanum lycopersicoides, assembly GCA_022817965.1. Classification (NCBI taxonomy): domain Eukaryota; kingdom Viridiplantae; phylum Streptophyta; class Magnoliopsida; order Solanales; family Solanaceae; genus Solanum; species Solanum lycopersicoides. The sequence goes on from JAJJBR010002716.1 coordinate 3,828, forward strand.
AGACTCACCCACGGAGTAGAGACACGAATAGGCATATCAAGTAAATCACAACTTAACTCAAGACCAGCACCAAATGAGGAAGATACATATGAAAAAGTGGATCCAGGATCAAATAATACTGAAGCCATGCAATCACAGACCAAAAGAGTACCTGTGATAACAGCATCAGATGTCTCTGCCTCAGACCCCTGGGGAAAGCATAACAATGAGCCTTATCACCTGTCTGTCCATTGCCCCTACCAAGCTGCGCTGCAGTAGTTCCAACTTGCCCGCCACTCCTACTGGTTTGGTGACCACCATTACCTTGGCCACTACGTCCTCCAGAATGGCGGCCTCTACCATGACCACCTCTACCTCTAACTATTGGGAGTCTGTAACTCTGTTTTGGACAATATCTCTTAATATGTCCAGTCTCTCCACATCCATAACAATTTCTGGAGTCTAGCATAGGTCTCTGTGAAAATGACGAAGTCTGGGGATAACCTCCAAACTCAGAAAAATGTTGACTGGTCTGCGATGGACCCCCAGTTAAAGCCTGCAGTGAAGACTGAATAGGACGGGCTGGGTAACCTCCTGAACTCTGCCCTCTGGAGTAAGAACCTCTAAACTCACCTTCCTTACGGAACTTCTTAAATGTTGACATCATGGTGAAGTTGTCTGGTTTCACCCCCTCTACCTCTATCACAAAATCAACCACTTCCTGAAAGGATTTTGCTACAGCAGCTACTTGTAAGGCTGGGATCTGCAATTCTGACCTCAATCCTTTCACAAAGCGGCGAATCCGCTCTTGTGGACTGAAGCAAAGCTGAGTGGCATACCTGGATAGTGCACAAAATTTGGCCTCATAAGCAGCAACGGACATCCTTCCTTGCTCTAGGCTCAGGAACTCATCTCTCCTCCTATACCTTACAGTCCGGGGTATATACTTCTCCATAAACAGGCTAGAAAATGATGCCCAAGTCATGGGTGGTGCCTGTTCTGATTGACACTCAACATACGACCGCCACCACATTTTGGCATCGCCCTGAAACTGATAGGTCACAAACTCAACACCGAATCGTTCTACTATGTCCATCTTATGTAGCAGCTCATGACAATCAACCAGAAATTCATAGGCGTCCTCAGATTCAGCACCCTTGAAGACTGGAGGTCTCAACTTTATGAACTTAATGAAAAGTTCATGTTGATCACCTGTCATTATAGACCCTGTGGTCAATCGAGGGAATGTGCCTACTTCCAATGATGTCTCCATGCGGGGAGCCACAGCAGCTGCATGTTGTACTCCCGGAACCGCAGGTGCTGGTGCAGAAAACACTGGAGGTGTCTGGCCCTGATCAGATAACCCGCTAAGATAAGAAAGAACCTGATTAATCATCTCTGGGGTAGGCTGGGGTGGTAATTCCTCATCTTGAACCTGCTCATTTTCCCCTTCCTCACCCTCTCTTACTACCTCATCAGTTGGTGGAGGAGTCACTGCCCTATTCCTAGCTGGACCAGGTGCTCGTCCTCTACCTCTAGTGGGCATCCTCCTGCGACCTCTACCACGGCCTCTTGCTACTTGCTCCTCTTCGAGCTACAGTCCCAGTGGCTGGCTCAGATGCATCTTGTCTTGCCGGGGTTGGTGTTGGCGCAGTCGTTGCTCTAGTTCTAACCATCTGCGAAATAGAGTGAAGATGGTCAGATACCAATTTGTATCACCCAGATACCAATTGGATCCAAGTAATAGCATGAAAGGAAGAAAGAAAGAAAGGAATTTTCCTAAAGTCTTATAGCCTCTCAAAGAAAAGTAAAGGCGTCCCCCTACCGTTCCTTAAGACTCTATTAAACTCGTTCTTGTGTGATGAGACCGACGAACCTAACGCTCTGATACCAACTTTGTCACGACCCAAAACGATCTCGTGAGTGGCACCCACCCTTATCCTACTAGGTGAGAGAACCAACAAATCTAAACTCCAATATTTACCAATAGTTCAACTGTAAATAACAAAATAATGCGGAAGACTCAAAATCTGATTTAAGGTAACTAAGTAATAAGCTTCTAAGTTTACACTTATCATCCCCAAAATCTGGAAGTCATCACATCAAGACATCTATCCTCAAATTACAAAGTCTAAGAATGTTTGAGAAACAAAATAAGTAAGAAAATGGTCCATGTCCGAAATTCAAAGACATCAAGACTTGAAGAAGAGAATCAGCACGAGCTAAGAATAATAGCTCACCCCGAACTCTGATATGCTGAAGACTGGCTAGAACTGAGGGCGAGTCGAAGACGATGGCACACTTGCTGCACTCCACAAAATAACAAAGAAGAAAATACAAGTAGGGGGTCAGTACAAGGAACACGTACTGAGTAGGTATCATCGGCCAACTCAAAATAGAAAACAATATATACCGAATAATAATATACAGTCAACCACAATACTTAACAGATAGCAAGTAACAATTACATAAACCATTGGCAACAACACCATAATAAGTACACCATCAATCACAACATCAAGCACACCCTTGAGGACTCATGCCTCCACACCATACTCATTTGGGAAAATAGTTTCTTTGAATTTGAGTAAAATATATAATTCAAGATTCTTTTCATTTAAAAATACCGTGTCGAACGTGACACTCCGATCCAAAAATACCGTGTCGGAACGTGACACTCCGATCCAAAAATACCGTGTCGGAACGTGACACTCCGATCCAAAAATACCGTGTCGGAACGTGACACTCCGATCCAAAAATACCGTGTCGGAACGTGACACTCCGATCCAAAAATACCGTGTCGGAACGTGACACTCCGATCCAAAAATATATTTAATTTATTAAAACTGTTTTCAAATTTTTATTTCCATCAAGCCTTCTTTATTCAAGGCATCACTTCAAAAGAGAGTTTTCAAGAATAAAATTCAATAGTCTCAATATTTTAGGCAAAACACAAACCACACAATCATAATATACAACCACAAAATCAAGTAATAGGAGACTTTACAATATCATCCAATACATATCAATCGCTATTTAGAGTTTATCTATCACATAGAAATAAACCATAACCTACCTCCACCGAAGAACCGAAATCAAGCAAGCTACCTCTCCAATGCATTTGCCTTTCTTATTGCCTAAGAACCCTTTCAATCCGAAGTCCAAAATGCCTGTTCTCCTCTCCCTTTCACGTTTTTCTCTCACTGCTTCTCAGCTGATCAGTTCTTCCCCTCTCAATTAAAGACTCCATCCTCTAATAATAATGCAAGACTATAATTATAAAATTGTAAAAGTAATCCCCCATTAGTCTAAAGTTACTTTCTTTAATACCCACTAACTCCATTATAAAAGCTAGTCCACTAAATACATAAATAATAGCCCAAAACATCCATTAAAATAATTAGTGGAAGCTGACATCGTGTGGGGTTACGCTGCGTGTGACGGTCCGTCGCACCTGTGACGGTCCGTCGCATCTGTGACGGTCCGTCCTGCAGGTCCGTCATGAAGTTAAGAGAATTGCTCCCAGTGCCCAATTTTCAAGAGTTGAAGTGTTTTGAAACGGAGGATCACGACGGTCCGTCGTTTCTGTGACGGTCCGTCCTGCAGGTCCGTCACAGAGTTCAGAGAGTCGATTTCAGCACTCAATTTCAGAATTCTAAGTGTTTTGGAACGAGACCCCCTCGACGGTCCGTCGTGGGATCCGTCGTCTCAGACAGTTATTTCCAGAATGAACTCTACTGCTCAAAACAACTAAACAGGTCGTTACAATAATTCAGGTTTTGATATATTGAGATAGGTAAATAAATATCGGATAATTATATTATATGGAGGCTTTTAAGGTTGTAGTGTTAACCTTAGATGCATCTTGTCTTGCCGGGGTTGGTGTTGGCGCAGTCGTTGCTCTAGTTCTAACCATCTGCGAAATAGAGTGAAGATGGTCAGATACCAATTTGTATCACCCAGATACCAATTGGATCCAAGTAATAGCATGAAAGGAAGAAAGAAAGAAAGGAATTTTCCTAAAGTCTTATAGCCTCTCAAAGAAAAGTAAAGGCGTCCCCCTACCGTTCCTTAAGACTCTATTAAACTCGTTCTTGTGTGATGAGACCGACGAACCTAACGCTCTGATACCAACTTTGTCACGACCCAAAACGATCTCGTGAGTGGCACCCACCCTTATCCTACTAGGTGAGAGAACCAACAAATCTAAACTCCAATATTTACCAATAGTTCAACTGTAAATAACAAAATAATGCGGAAGACTCAAAATCTGATTTAAGGTAACTAAGTAATAAGCTTCTAAGTTTACACTTATCATCCCCAAAATCTGGAAGTCATCACATTAAGTACATCTATCCTCAAATTACAAAGTCTAAGAATGTTTGAGAAACAAAATAAGTAAGAAAATGGTCCATGTCCGAAATTCAAAGACATCAAGACTTGAAGAAGAGAATCAAGCACGAGCTAAGAATAATAGCTCACCCCGAACTCTGATATGCTGAAGACTGGCTAGAACTGAGGGCGAGTCGAAGACGATGGCACACTTGCTGCACTCCACAAAATAACAAAGAAGAAAATACAAGTAGGGGGTCAGTACAAGGAACACGTACTGAGTAGGTATCATCGGCCAACTCAAAATAGAAAACAATATATACCGAATAATAATATACAGTCAACCACAATACTTAATAGATAGCAAGTAACAATTACATAAACCATTGGCAACAACACCATAATAAGTACACCATCAATCACAACATCAAGCACACCCTTGAGGACTCATGCCTCCACACCATACTCATTTGGGAAAATAGTTTCTTTGAATTTGAGTAAAATAATATAATTCAAGATTCTTTTCATTTAAAAATACCGTGTCAGAACGTGACACTCCGATCCAAAAATACCGTGTCGGAACGTGACACTCCGATCCAAAAATACCGGTCGGAACGTGACACTCCGATCCAAAAATACCGTGTCGGAACGTGACACTCCGATCCAAAAATACCGTGTCGGAACGATGTGTCGGAACGTGACACTCCGATCCAAAAATACCGTGTCGGAACGTGACACTCCGATCCAAAAATATATTTAATTTATTAAAACTGTTTTCAAATCATTTTATTTCCATCAAGCCTTCTTTATTCAAGGCATCACTTCAAAAGAGAGTTTTCAAGAATAAAATTCAATAGTCTCAATATTTTAGGCAAAACACAAACCACACAATCATAATATACAACCACAAACTCAAGTAATAGGAGACTTTACAATATCATCCAATACATATCAATCGCTATTTAGAGTTTATCTATCACATAGAAATAAACCATAACCTACCTCCACCGAAGAACCGAAATCAAGCAAGCTACCTCTCCAATGCATTTGCCTTTCTTATTGCCTAAGAACCCTTTCAATCCGAAGTCCAAAATGCCTGTTCTCCTCTCCCTTTCACGTTTTTCTCTCACTGCTTCTCAGCTGATCAGTTCTTCCCTCTCTCAATTAAAGACTCCATCCTCTAATAATAATGCAAGACTATAATTATAAAATTGTAAAAGTAATCCCCCATTAGTCTAAAGTTACTTTCTTTAATACCCACTAACTCCATTATAAAAGCTAGTCCACTAAATACATAAATAATAGCCCAAAACATCCATTAAAATAATTAGTGGAAGCTGACATCGTGTGGGGTTACGCTGCGTGTGACGGTCCGTCGCACCTGTGACGGTCCGTCGCATCTGTGACGGTCCGTCCTGCAGGTCCGTCATGAAGTTAGAGAATTGCTCCCAGTGCCCAATTTTCAAGAGTTGAAGTGTTTTGAAACGGAGGATCACGACGGTCTGTCGTTTCTGTGACGGTCCGTCCTGCAGGTCCGTCACAGAGTTCAGAGAGTCGATTTCAGCACTCAATTTCAGAATTCTAAGTGTTTTGGAACGAGACCCCCTCGACGGTCCGTCGTGGGATCCGTCGTCTCAGACAGTTATTTCCAGAATGAACTCTACTGCTCAAAACAACTAAACAGGTCGTTACAATAATTCAGGTTTTGATATATTGAGATAGGTAAATAAATATCGGATAATTATATTATATGGAGGCTTTTAAGGTTGTAGTGTTAACCTTAGGCTTGAATTTGAGAGCTGTGAGAGTTGAAGTATTAATTGGCATCAAGATTAGGAACGTGATTATAGATTGGAGTGAGTTTTGGGTATATACTAGTGGCATAATAATATGGGGTTGTTAGGTTTGAAATCTTATTATGGTCATTTCCTTGAATAGATTGCTTTGAGTTGGAAGTTCAACGAAAAGGGAAGGCTCAACTCTCGGAGTAAATTCTTGATTGATTGAGGCAAGTGGATTTCTAAACCCTTGCTAAGTGTATGAAATGCGTGTATTTTCTTGTGGTATATGTTTGGGAGTAATGGGACTTGGTGATGGATTGACTTGTATACATTGATTAATTCTAATGATGAAAACAAAGGGTAAAAAAAAAAGGCAATGTGAATAATTGTTTGTGTGTGATGTGTTGATAATAAAGAATGGTTTGAAAAGCTTGTTGAATCATTGTTGATGTTGTTGTGAATTGTGCAGTGTTATGAAAATGGTCATATCCTCTTTATTTGTGTGAACATGTCATTTGCATTATTTTAAGACATGTTTGTGACAAGTGTTATGTGCATTGAGAAAGAATGAGAACTTAAAGAGGATGTACCATTTCGAGGGACGTATCGCGCGCCGCGATGGATACTATATTTCGAGGGACGTATCGCGCGCCGCGATGGTTACTATTATCAGGGGTCGTGTCGTGCGCCGCGACAGATGCATGGAAAGATATGTCCCCCATGGATCCCGTACTGAGAGACAGCGGGTGTGTGTCACTAGGTCAGACATGCATCATTATACTTGACATTACATTCCATTGCATTGCACATACTTATCATTAGTGAAATTGATATTGTGTTTTGCTGATTTTGCGAATGCCTTTCTGTGGAATTGGTGATTGATGAATACTGAGCTTGTTGTTGAGGATATATAATTTGTCAAAGTGTTGTTGTTGGGGACATGTAATTTGTTAAAACATCATTGTTGAGGATATATAATTTGTCAAAGTGTTGTTGTTGGGGACATGAAATTTGTTAAAGTGTTGTTGTTGAGAACATGTAATTTGTCAAAGTGTTGATGTTGAGGATATGTAATTTGCTTAAATGTTCTAATTGAACTACGTGCTATGTAAACTGTGAGTTGTTATGTTGGGCTGATTTTTATGCAGGTTGTAGTTGTGGAGGTTTGGTTGGGTGGTAGGAGTACCCGTATTTCATCCCCTTAGCTTGTGTTTAGAGGTTTACTTGCTGAGTACCGTGTGGTTTGGTACTCACCCCTTGCTTCTACAATTTTTTGTAGGTTACTAGCCCGGACCTTTATGATATATTCTCTTCTTTTCTGAGGCTTTTTGGAGATTTGTGAGGTAGTTGTTGGTCATCTCAGCATACCTTCTTACTCCTGTTTATGATTTTGTTCTACTCTATAAACAATATCATATGAGACTTATATTTTCTTTTGATTCAATTATAACACTTTAGAGGCTTGTACACGTGACAACCAGGTTTTGGGGTATAATTTAGCTTATTATAAATTTTTCCGCATATTATTGTAATTGTTGAGTTTTAGGCTGACTTGTCTTGGTGGGATAAGACGAGTGCCATCACGTCCAATTTTGGGTCGTGACATAAACCACATTATATATTTTAACTTATTTGAAGAACTTAATAACTTTCTATGTCTAATTAATTAGTTTTAACTTAATTACTATACTATATTCACCAATTAAACCAAAATATATATTTTAACTTATTTGAAGAACTTAACAACTTTTTAATTCTAATTAGTTTAGTTTTAACTTAATTCCAACACTATATTTACCAACTAAACCACATTATATATTTAACTTATTAAAACGACTTAATAATTTTTTAAGTATAATTAGTATAGTTTTAACTTAATTCCAACACTATATTACTCAACCACATTATATATTTTAACTTATTTGAAGAACTTAACAACTTTTGAAGTCTAATTAGTTTAGTTTTAACTTAATTCCAACACTATATTCCCCAACTAAACCATATTATATACTTTAATTATTTTAAGAATGTAACAATTTTTTAAGTCTAATTAGTTTAGTTATAACTTAATTCGAACACTTTATTCACCAACTAAACCAAATTATATATTCTAACTTATTTGAAGAACTTAACATCTTTTTAAGTCTAATTAGTTTAGTTTTAACTTAATTCCAACATTATATTCACCAACTAAACCACATTATATGTTATAACTTATTAAAACATTTTAACAACTTTCTAAGTCTAATTAGTTTAGTTTTAACTTAATTCCAACATTATATGAACCAACTAAACCACATTATATATTTTAACTTATTTGAAGAACTTAACAACTTTTTAAGTCTAATTAGTTTAGTTTTAACTTAATTTCAACACTATATTCACCAACTAAACCACATTATATATTTTAACTTATTTGAGGAACTTAACAACCTTTTAAGTCTAATTAGTTTAGTTTTAACTTAATTTCAACTCTATATTCACCAACTAAACCACATTATATATTTTAACTTATTTGAAGAATTTAACAAATTTTTAAGTCTAATTAGTTTAGTTTTAACTTAACTAACACAATATTCACCAACTAAAACCACATTATATATTTTAACTTATTTGAAGAACTTAACAACTTTTTAAGTCTAATTAGTTTAGTTTTAACTTAATTTCAATACTATATTCACCAACTAAATCACATTATATATTTTGACTTATTTGAAGAACTTCACAACTTTTTAAGTCTAATTAGTTTTGTTTTAACTTAATTCCAACACTATATTCACCAACTAAACCACATTATATTTTTAACTTATTTGAAGAACTTAACAACTTTTTAAATCTAATTAGTTTAGTTTTAACTTAATCCTAACAATATATTCACCAACTAAACCAAATTATATATTTTAACTTATTTGAAGAACTAAACAACTTTTGAAGTCTAATTAGTTTAGTTTTAACTTAATTCCAACATTATATTCACCAACTAAACCACGTCATATATTAACTTATTTGAAGAACTTAACAACTTTATAAGTCTAACTAGTTTAGTTTTTACTTAACTCCAACACTATATTCACGAACTAAACCACATTATATATTTTAACTTATTTGAAGAACTTAATAACTTTCTAAGTCTAATTTGTTTAGTTTTAACTTAATTACTATACTATATTCACCAATTAAACCAAAATATATATTTTAACTTATTTGAAGAACTTAACAACTTTTTAATTCTAATTAGTTTAGTTTTAACTTAATTCCAACACTATATTTATCAACTAAACCACATTATATATTTAACTTATTAAAATGACTTAACAACTTTTTAAGTCTAATTAGTATAGTTTTAACTTAATTCCAACACTATATTACTCAACCACATTATATATTTTAACTTATTTGAAGAACTTAACAACTTTTGAAGTCTAATTAGTTTAGTTTTAACTTAATTCCAATACTATATTCCCCAACTAAACCATATTATATATTTTAACTTATTTTAAGAATGTAACAACTTTTTAAGTCTAATTAGTTTAGTTTTAACTTAATTCCAACACTTTATTCACCAACTAAACCACATTATATATTCTAACTTATTTGAAGAATTTAACAACTTTTTAAGTCTAATTAGTTTAGTTTTAACTTAATTCCAACACTATATTCACCAACTAAACCACTTTATATATTATAACTTATTAAAACATTTTAACAACTTTCTAAGTCTAATTAGTTTTGTTTTAACTTAATTCCAACACTATATTCACCAACTAAACCACATTATATATTTTAACTTATTTTAAAAACTAACAACTTTTTAAGTCTAACTAGTTTAATTTTTATTCCAACACTATTATCAATTAGGATTGGTACTTAAGCTTAACAAATATATTATTTCTAACTTTAAAACTAAGTGTCAACACTAGATGGACACAAATCGATCTTGCAAGAAAATCAATGTTGTCATTAATAAGATCAACTAGTGTTGGTACTCCTGCGTAAGAAACACATTATTCCTAAATTAAAGCTTAGTATCAACACTAGATGGACACAAATCGATCTTGTTTGAAAATCAATTTTTCATCAATATGATCAACTATTATTGGTACTTATACTTAACAAACACGTTATTTCTAAATTGAAGCTAAGTGTCAACACTAGATGGACACAAATCGATCTTGCAAGAAAATCAATTTTGTCATCAATAGGATCAACTAGTGTTGGTACTTTTACTTAACAAATATATTATTTCTAAATTTAAAGCTAAATGTCAACACTAGATGGACACAAATCGATCTTGCTAGAAAATCGATTTTGTCATCAATAGGATCAACTAGTGTTGATACTTATGCTTAACAAATATATTATTTCTAAATTTAAAGCTAAGTGTCAACACTAGATGGACACAAATTGATCTTTCATTATCGGTTTGCATCACAACAAATGAAATCCACGAGTAAAGTGATCGTAGCACAAATATGACACAATATACTTCACTGAACCATCATGTAATAATACCTAAAGGACTGTCAAAAAATTAAAGTAATACATAATGAACAAAATTGTCAAAACATTATATCTAGAAAGCACATGTATAAATTGCTACTACTACTTCATAGACACAAAAAAAGTAAGCAAAATATCATCTCTTTTTTAAAAAAAAAAAGAAAAACACATTATTATTTTATCAACTTTGTTTATCAAATTTCACTATCACAAAAGCAATAACATCTCATTTTTGTATTTTGTGAAAAGGAGAATTCTAATAATAGTAGTATACCAACCATGAAATTTGGATGAATGAGTTTCAACTGATAAAGTCTAAGGGGAACAACACTTAATCAATGGATATAGCTATCTAACAATTCTCCACTCATGAACTAACCTTTGGGGTTGAGTTAGGTCACGGTTAGATGTCTTTGTGAGACCAAATCCTGAGGACATAGATTATGGACCAAGATGAAAGATCTTTCTAATACCACCTAATATGAATATACAATGTCTTACTAGGAGACCTTCATGTTCAAAAACACATACACTCATTTTTCCAAACACACATACGTGATGTCGAATTCAGACAAAAGTAGTAACTATTGGGTTTTAAAAGGTGTGAATGGAAAATGAAGAGTTGAAACTTTTATGAAGATTTGTGAATTTTATGAAAGGTTGCGACTTTTATGAAAAGTTATGACTTTTACGAAAAGTTGCGACTTTTATGAAAAGTTGCGACTTTTATAAAAAGTTCTGACTTTTATGAATGGAAATTGTGACTTTTATGAAAGGTGACGACCTTCTGAAAGATTGTGACTTTTTCAAAGGTCTGTGACTTTTTTGGTAAGGCACAATAAGAACCTTTTCGCACTACCCTTTGTTTTCTATAAATTGAGGGATTTTCTCTCATTTTAAAATAGAATTTTTTGACTTATTCTACTACTACTAAATCTAGTATTCTAAGTGTACTTTACTGTCGTTGAGTGGCTCGCTGACAGCAGCGTTTTGGGTATAAATACACTGGTGATTGAGATCATTCTATCCTGGAGGACATATTCAAAATCAAACCTCGGATACTAGAGGAAAATAATTTCCTTAAGGGGAAACAATGCATTTTGTGGGCTTGATATTCTTACTGTTTTTCCAAATTCTGGTATGTGTTACAAATTATAAATTAGTGAATTAATTTCTCTTCTTCTGCACTTCACTGGTTCATTAAACTTTGGAAATTTCGTGTTTTCGCAAAGTTTGTTGGAATCAGTAAGATTCTTTAAACACAGATTGACAACAATTCTTCTTTAAGAAAAACAATTCGTATATTTTTTCTAATCTATTTCTGATTCTAGTTTCTCTACTAGTTTTAATTTTCTAGTTGTGAAAATGTTTGTAAACTTTGTTGTGTCTTAAGAAGTTATTCAAAGTTTTATTCTAAGTATCATAGGAATACAAAATGAACAACAACTGTCACGCCCGGAGCCAACACCATGGATGTGGCCGGCACTCGAAGACCATTACTGGCCCCAAGCGAATCCTTGGCCTGGCTTACTGAACTCAGTGGAAAACTACACTCAACTTAAACAAGAATAAAACATGTTCAAAGGAAATACTTCATATAAATAATCTGGCCAAAATGGCACTTAAGTCTCAACAAGTAAAATAGACTCCAAACTAAACTATTAACTGTCTATGAAGCTTCTAACTGACTGGGACGGATGTTGGGATAGAACCCACAACATCCAGAAAGCTAAACAAGTAAAGCAAATGAAAAGGATGTCCTCCAGAATGCAAGGAGTGTCACCACTGACTCTAGAGCTCAATCTGGATCAACGAAGTGTTGCGTGCTGATCCTGGTTACCTGCGTCTGCATCATAAAATGATGCAAGCCAACTTGCATCAGTACATTGAATGTATGAGTATGTGATTTGGAATGTTGAGCACAACTATAAAGTTTGAAATTAAGTAAGGATGAACTTACCTTGGCTCTGCTCAACTCATAAGATAACAACTCAAATATAAAACAATAAGGACATAAGCAATATATATATATATATATATATATATATATATATATATATATATATATATATATATATATATATATATATATATATATATATATATATGTAAAACTAATAAAACAGTGTAACTCTCAGTTCATTAAAGATATAACAATAATAAACTCAACTTTACTTATATATGAAAGTAATATAGTTTCTGTGGGAGATTCTCTAACCGACAACCACCACTATGAGCCTAAGTGGTGATATATCGTCTTGCCCACGCTGCCAGAGCACTCTTATACTTTGTCGTCGCATAGGACATCCTCTACCTAGTGGATCCACTAGCTAACTGACGTGATCATCTAAAAAGTATGACACGTTAATACTCATGATGGCTACATGGTTTACATGGGGACTTGAGTTATCTGAACTCTCATCCCTATATCGGTGCTCAATACTACTCCCAAAATATACTTTAGCTCATGTTTTTAATAAAACTTCTTTCCTTTGGGTTGAGATAATTTACTGAACCCTTTAGTTTTAAAAGCTCCTTTTGGAATCAATGTTCCCCTCTTTAGTTCAAAACTCTTTTGGAACTTCTTAGTTTCCTTTTTACTTAAATGTAAAACATTTATGAATCTTTAGGAAAATACTTTTGGATGCACGTGCACCTCAATTGTTTTGATATTTTAATTTTATTATGTTTTTTCTTAATCGGGACGGATCAAATTTGAGTCTACTTTAATGACTACTTTTCAAATATTTTTTTTTAATTTCGTTTCAACCTTAATAGTTATTTCATTACTTCTCCAACTTTAATTTGTGAAGACACCAAAAAAAATTAAAATTCTTGAAAAAAGTAAATATAACAAGTAGCCGAAATCTAACTTAAACAATATTTTTCTTGGACCATTTTACACAGCAAAAAAGGTATATTACAAGTAATTTGGGCAGCCAAACCACCATCAATTCGTGTGGGTTTGGAGCGGTGGATGTATATCTTAAGTGTATTTTTATGACTTTGTAAATATTCATTGATTGTTTATGTCTAAGTTATATAAATTATTTTGACTTGAATTTTTTTGCTAGCTACTTTGTAGGTGTATAAGTACACATGCATAAAATAAGAAATTGTTTTGTACAAACAAATTAAAGTAACAAATCAACAATAGGAGTGAAATTTAATAAAAAGGCCCTAATAATGATGTAAGAGTGTGTATAATATTCTTTTCATGATCTTAATACACTAACTTTCAAAGTGCATGAATATATATAGTTGCGACGGTTGATATGGCTCTCGTGGGGATGTCAGTGCTCTCCAAAGGAAAGGAAAAAATTGATGTGATGATAATCAATGTCCATTCACCAGATTCACTTTTATTTTGAACTCTTGAAACAAGTTGTGACGTTGAATATAGTCTCTCTATGTAAGTATTTAATCGATCTTCATTTTCTTATTGTGTAAAGGCAATTATATTAATTAATATACTACAAGCAACCATGAACTATAAATTCAGTGTTAATCGGTTTTAAAATAGTATGTAGCTAAATAAATTTGAATAATTCATCATTAGATAAGATTAACGATAATTTTTTGTTCTTTAATTAGCGACATAAATTATTCTTTACCGCATCTTATTTTTTTAGTATATGATAATGGATATCTTCTAAAACTTATATCAGTCAATATACTTGAAATTAATTAGTCACTTAAGGTTCTACTAGATATGACATTGATATCTTTTAAGATTTTATTATTATTGTGGGTAAAAATTAGTTACTTTTTTTTACTATACACTTCCAAAAATATATGAAATTCGTCGCTAGATAGTTCACATGTAGCTAACATAATTTGTTTTGGTAATCTGTCATTATTGGCTATATCTAATCATTTGGCATTAAAAATTACCCATTGTTAATCCTTTTTTTCCACAGTGATATGATATGCAATTGATTTGTAATGGTAATAATACATAAAATTTAGTGAATATGCATGAAAATTAACTATTCACATAATGTTTAATATAATTCAATTCTAATTGTTAGTATTGAAAATAATTATGCAGTTGTATATGATGAATATAATGAACTCTTTGCAAAGAAGGATTTCGACGATGGAGCTTTACTTTACTTCAAAAAGCCACTTGACAAGGAAATTGTGAAATGCTTGTGGCAAATTGTATTGAGTAAAAAAATACAAAGAGAGAAAGAGAGAGAAGAATTTAGAGATTTGAGGAATATTTTTGATGATATTGGCAACAATAATATTGTTGGTGATAAAAAACAAGTCGGGGAGAAGAATATGTCTATTAATACTAAGGAAGGAAGAAAATATACTAATGAGGTTGAAACAAATGTCATATCAAACGGAGAAAATAATCTCGGGAGGAAAAGAGAAAGACAAAACAAAAAAGAGGTTAATCAAGGAGAAAGGAAGATAAATGCTAGTATTGTGACAGTTACTCGAAAGGACTGCATAAAGTGGACAACAAATCTTCATGGTAAATCTGTGGAAGCTACACAACAACTTGGTGGAAAAAGTATGTTTACTTCATTATTAACTACTTTTCCCAACAATTCATTTCTATTAAGAGATATGAATAGTAAGAATTCATATTTATATATAACGTCAAGTATTTTGAAATTAATGCATAGTAATTATTGTGTTTACTTATGTTGCCAATCTGTGTTTGAAAAAACAGAATTACTGATTCTGATAAAAACTTTACAGAAACACGAAGTAACTTAAAGTTTTTAGAATCAATACAAAAGATGAACAGAAATCAATTAAGTAAAAAATTAAAATATGTAAAAACACATACCAGAATCTGGAAATTTTTAATAGGAAAAAGATCAAGTCCACTGAACTCACAGTGTCCCCTTAAGGAAATTATTCCCCTCTAGTATCCGGGGTTTGATTTGGAATATGACCACCCAGGGTAAAATGATCTCAATCACCATAGTATAGATACCAAAAACTCTGGTGTCAGCGAACCAATCAACAACAGTAAAATACACGAAGTAATTTGTTGTGCAGAAGAAGAAGAAGAAGAGATCAGAAAATTCGTACGGAAAAATTCTGAAGAGTGAAAGGTATTTATAAGCAAGAGGAACAAGTTCCGAAAGGTTGCAACCCTTTCAGAATCCTCACAACCATTAATGAAAGTTTGCAACCTTTCAAATGGTAATGATTGTTCCTGAAAGTTGTAACCTTTCGGAACAGTCATGGCGGGAATTTTAAATAAAACGGGAAAGTTGCTTAATTCAAATGGGTCACGCGCGGATCCGAGTCGGGTCGGGTTAATCAACTAAAAAATTGAAACGTTTCGGTTAATTAAATGTTTTCAACTAATTAATTGAAAAGATATTGGCCATTTAATTTAATTAATTAATTAAATAAATAAATAAGCCAAAGCCGAAGCCGAGCCGAGCGAGCGACGACGACGACGGCGCGAGGGGGGTCCCTCTATCCAACCCTTTTAACAATTAATAGGAGTGTTTCTATATTTAAACTCTCCTATTTTTCTTTCCACCACCGATGAGGGACAAATGCCTTTTTATTAAAGCATAAGAGGACTTTTCAAGTTCTAAAATTTTCAAATTCCTCTCTTTCCCTCTATTTCCCATCAATTCTTGCTACATACCCAACAATCCCCCACATTGATGGGGAATGGTTATAACATAGGAATGCACAAACAAGTGTGTACTTTACAGGCAAGGATTAATTGCATCTGGATAAGTAGGTTTCCCCTTGGACTTTCCATAGTGAACATATGTCGGATATACTCGGTCAACCGGTAGATGTGATATCTTTGAACCGTCGAGCTTTAATGTATACCTAGACAACCATATGTCACACAATTAACCCTTTACTATTTATGGTTCTTACGGTTGTGTTCATTTTAGCCATGAACACCTCCTGGTTTCATGAGTGTATAGAGAATAGGCTTTTGACATAAAATTCTCTTTGAAGCGTCTTCCACTTCACACTCACATAGGTAATTTCTAACTGTGTCATCTCGTAGATACACTATTTGGTCAAATCTACCAAACTTAGCAAATCATTAAAAAATTTAATCTTTTATTACCTTATTAACAAGCCTTAAAGTCTTAACCTTGTTCCTGAACATTGTCTTCATCATGAGAATGGATTGAGTTAATTGACAATGTCGAACCGTCAGCTACAACTTTTTTTTCTCCTTGAATCTAGCTCTTGGGATCTCCAGTCTGCTAGATAGAGTTACCGTCATACTGACTTGTCCTAAGCCGTAAACCCATTCCTTAGATGATCTTTCAACTGCCTCTCTTACTAGGCCTTTCGTTAGTGGATCTGACACATTATCGCTTGACTTTACATAGTCAATTGTGATAATTCCACTAGAGAGCAGTTGTCTTACGGTGTTATGTCTCCGTCGTATATGACGAGACTTCCGTTGTACATGACACTTCCTGCCCTACCTATTGCTGCTTGACTATCGCAATGTATGCAAATAGGTCCAACAGGTTTGGTCCAGAATGGAATATCCTCTAAGAAATTCCGGAGCCATTCAGCTTCTTCACCAGCCTTATCCAAAGCAATGAATTCAGATTCATTGTGGAGCGAGCAATACATGTCTGTTTGGACGATTTCCAAGAGACTGCTCCTCCACCAAGTATGAACACATAACCACTTGTGGATTTTACTTCATTTGACCCGGTGATCCAATTTGCATCACTATATCCTTCAATCACAGCAGGATATTTATTATAATGCAAAGCATAGTGTTGTGTATATTTTAGATATAACACACGTTTCATTGCCATCCAATGAGTTTGATTCGGATTACTAGTGAACCGACTCAGTTTGCTAATAGCACATGTATATCTGGTCGAGTACAATTCATAATATACATCAAACTTCCCAATACTCTGGCATATTCCAATTGAGAGTCACTTTGACCTTCATTCTTTTGAAATGTACAACTTAAATCAATTGGAGTTTTGACAATATTGAAATTCAAGTACTTGAACTTATCCAATACTTTTTCAATATAATGAGATTGAGATAATGCTAGTCCCTGAGGAGTTTTGACAATCCTGACCCCTAAGATCAAATCAGCAACTCCTAAGTCTTCATATCGAACTTGCTGGACAGCATGCGCTTAGTAGCATTTATATCTTCAATGTCTTTACTCATTATTAACATGTCATCAACATACAAACAAACAATGACTTCATGATTCATAACATTTTTAATGTAAACACATTTATCACATTCGTTAATCTTGAATCCATTTGCCAACATTGTTTGGTCAAATTTAGCATGCCATTGTTTGGGTGCTTGCTTGAGTCCATAAAGTGACTTTACAAGTCTGCACACTTTCTTTTCTTTACCAGGAACTACAAACCTTCGGGTTGTTCCATGTAATTTCTTCCTCCAACTCTCCATTTAAGAAGGTTGTCTTTACATCCATTTGGTGGATTTTAAGATCATGCACTGCTGCTAGTGCTATTAACATCCTAATTGATGTTATCCTTGTTACTGAGAGTATGTGTCAAAGTAGTCCAGACTTCCTTTTGTCTGTACCCTTTGACTACCAGTCTAGCCTTATATTTTCAATAGTCCATCAGGTTTCATTTTCCTTTTAAAGATCCATTTTGATCCTAAAGGTTTATTTCCTGGAGGAAGATCAGCCAATTCCCAAGTGTATTACTTAAAATTGATTCAATCTCACTATTGACTTCTTCTTTCCAATAAGTTGACTCAGACGAAGACATAGCTGCTTTAAATGTTTGAGGCTCATTTTCAAGCAATGCTACATAATCTGGTCCGAAAGAAGCAGGTTTCCGTTGGCGAGTACTACGCCTGGATCCTCACTAGTTAGAATATTTTCCGTTGATTCTTCTCGTGGTCGTTTAGGTCTTTCACTTGTCGACTCACATTCAGTTTTATACGATAAATGTTTTCAAAAAACTCTGCATTATCTGACTCAATTATCGTATTAACATGAATCTCAGATTATCAGATTTGTGAACCAAAAAACGATAGGCCTTACTATTCACAACATACCCAATAAATACACAGTCTACTGTTTTGGGTCCAATTTTAGCCCTCTTTGGTAAAGGAACCTCTACCTTGCTAAACACCCCACACTTTGAAATATTTCAAGTTGGGTTTCCTTCCTTTCCACAACTCATATGGAATTGATTGTGTTTTTCGATGGGGTACTCTATTGAGTAGCTTATTAGCCGTAAGGATGGCTTCCCCCAAAGGTTTCGCGGTGAACCAAATTGATCATTAAGGCATTCATCATTTCCTTAATGTTCTGTTCTTCCGTTCCGCCAAACCATTTGATTGTGGTGTATAAGGTGCAGTAGTTTGATGAATAATACATATTCCAAACATATCTCTGCAAAAGGAGATTCATATTCTCCACCCCTATCACTCCGAATCATTTTTATCTTTAGATTCAATTGGTTCTCCACTTTATTTTTGTATTGCTTAAATGCATCAATTGCTTCATCCTTACTATTAAGCAAATATACATAACAAAATCGAGTGCAGTCGTCAATAAAAGTTATAAAATACTTTTTTCCACCACGAGATGGTGTCGACTTCATATCGCATATATCTGTGTGAATTAAGTCTAAAGTTTTGGAATTTCTTTCAATAGACTTATAAGGATGTTTAACAAACTTACTTTCCCACAAATTTCATTTGATTTATCGCATTTAAAATCAGGCAATACTTCTAGAGTAACCAATTTTCGCAAGGCTTTGTAATTTACATGTCCCAAACGGGCATGCCATAAATCATTTGACTCCAATAAGTAAACAAAGCAAATTTTTATTAATACTGTCAACAACCATTACATTCAGTTTGAAAAGACCCTCATTGAGGTAGCCCTTTCCTATGAACATTTCATTCTTACTTATTACAACTTTATTACTAACTAGGACACATTTAAACCCGTTCTTAACGAGTAGTGCAGCAGAAACTAAATTATTCCTATAGTAGGACATGCAGAACACTGTTCAAAGTCAACACCTTGCCGGATGTCATTTTCAACATTACTTTCCCAGTTCCTGCAATCTTGTTGTTGTGTGTTTCCCATGAACAAATCTTCATCGTACTCAGCAGGAGTGTACGTTGCAAAGGCTTCTTTCGCAGAGCAAATATGTCGAGTGGCACCTGAGTCGAGAAACCACTCCTTGGGATTTCCACTAAGTTACACTCCGAGATCATTGCACACAAGTCATCTGCATCTTCCATCTCTTCCACGATGTTTGCTTGACTTTTGCCTTTGCTTTGTCTTTGTCCTTTCTTGGAGCACGACACAGAAGACCTATGACCAGCCTTACCACAGTTGTAACAGCAGCCTTTGAATTTCTTCTTGGCCTGTTCTACTTCTGCCCGTTGGACTTCTTTCTCTTTTTGTCTTTGGTAGAGATTCTTCAACAATATTAACTCCAATGATTGTTGAACTCTTACGAGACTTCTTTTCGGCGTTTTTGTTATCTTCCTCAATCTTGAGCCGAATCACAAGATCTTCAAGCTTATTTCTTTACGCTTGTGCTTTAAATAATTCTTGAAATATTCCACGAAGGAGGAACTTCTCGATCATTGCAGCCACTTGAAAAGCTTCATTTACTACCATATCTTCAGCAATCAGATCATGGAGAATAAGTTGAAGTTCCTGCACTTGTGATCCAACAGTTTTACTATCTACCATTTTATAGTCTAAAAACTTTGCGACCACAAACTTTTTCAAGCATGCATCTTCTGTCTTATATTTCTTCTCAAGTGCATCCCACAACTCTTTTGAAGTTGTTATTGCACTATAGACATTATATAAGTCATCCTCTAAAGCACTCAAAATGTAGCCTTTACATAGAAGTCTGCCTGTTTCATGCTTCAATTATCATGAATTTTCTCTGTCTGGCATATCAGCAGCAGGCACTGGAGTTTCTTCACTTGTAAATTTCTGCAGACCAAGAGTGGTAAGCCAGAAAAATACCCGTTGCTGCCATCCTTTGAAATTCACACCTGTGAATTTACCCGGTTTCTCGCTTGTGGTACAACAGTTCGGGTTGGTGCAACAACAACCATTGTAACACCATTGTTTGCCATTTCTGATAAACAAAAATCGATACAGTCTTAGTAAGCAATAAAATATAATTGCAGACTTAAAGGAGTATAAAATCACGAAGATTTTTTCTCCACCAGAAACACGATTAAAAAATAATTTCCTTAAGATTGTTGTCAATCTGTGTTTGAAAACAGAATTACTGATTCTGATAAAAACTTTAGAAACACGAAGTAACTTAAAGTTTTCAGAATCAGTACAAAAGATGAACAGAAATCAATTAAGTAAAAATTAAAATCTGTAAAAACACGTACCAGAATCTGGAAATTTTTAAAGGAAAAAGATCAAGTCCACTGAACTCACAGTGTCCCCTTAAGAAATTATTCCCCTCTAGTATCCGAGGTTTGATTTGGAATATGACCTCCCAGGGTAAAATGATCTCAATCACCAGAGTATGATACCAAAAACTCTGGTGTCAGAACCAATCAACAACAGTAAAATACACGAAGTAATTTGTTGTGCAGAAGAAGAAGAAGAAGAGGTCAGAAAATTCGTAAGGAAAAATTCTGAAGAGTGAAAGGTATTTATAAGCAAGAGGAACAAGTTCCGAAAGGTTGCAACCCTTTCAGAATCCTCACAACCATTAATGAAAGTTTGCAACCTTTCAAATGGTAATGACTGTTCCTGAAAGTTGCAACCTTTCAGAACAGTCATGGC
Source organism: Solanum lycopersicoides (assembly GCA_022817965.1). Taxonomy (NCBI): domain Eukaryota; kingdom Viridiplantae; phylum Streptophyta; class Magnoliopsida; order Solanales; family Solanaceae; genus Solanum; species Solanum lycopersicoides. The sequence continues at coordinate 25,188 of JAJJBR010002716.1, forward strand.
GGGAATTTTAAATAAAACGAAAGTTGTTTAAATTCAAACGGGTCACGCGCGGATCCGAGTCGGGTCGGGTTAATCAACTAAAAAATTGAAACATTTCGGTTAATTTCAACTAAATAACTGAAAACGTTTTCAACTAATTAATTGAAAAGATATTGGCCATTTAATTTAATTAATTAAATAAATAATTAATTATATAATTAAAACAAAATTTATCCAAACTCTCGATCGATCATTGTCCAAAAATAATCTCTCGATCGATCATTGCCGTAGCCGTAGCCGACGAGCGACGACGACGGCGGCGCGAGGGGTCCCTCTTTCCAACCCTTTTAACAATTAATAGGAGTGTTTCTATATTTAAACTCTCCTATTTTTCTTTCCACCACCGATGAGGGACAAATGCCTTTTATTAAAGCATAAGAGGACTTTTCAAGTTCCCAACTCTTCAAGTTCTCAATTTTCAAATTCCTCTCTTTCCCTCTATTTCCCATCAATCTTGCTACATACCCAACAACTTATACATTATCTTGATGAAGGAGTATTGTAGTATTGATTAAATCTAAGTTACATTCTAATGAAACATGTAGGTTGTTTACCAAAAAATATTGTTAAGGAGATGAATGTGTCAGGTCTTACCAAGAATCAAGTTTCAAGCCATCTTCAGGTAACATTCCTCAAAAAAGGCTAAGTTGTAAATTATGTGTGTTTGACATCGGGAAAGATATATCCAATGAAAATATTTGCTTGGGATGATTTTTGATTTAATGCTTGGGAAATCTCGTATTTTTCATCAAGCACTTGCTCGAAAAGTATTTGTTTAACTTTCACTTTTCTGAATTAATTAGTTTTTTTTTTTTTTTTACATCTCTCGGTTGATAAATATCAGGTAACTATTCATAGTACTCAAAAGTTAAATCAAAAGAGGATCAACGACAAACTTTTATTGTATGCCTAGTGATAGAAGTTATTCTTTGTTATTTTTTATTTTCTTTTAGTGACTAGGTAAATTACCCGTGCTTCGCACGGGATTGAACTATTTTATTATGATTAAATATGATCATTCGGTAATATTCATATTTTCGATACATACACTACATTGTCAAGAACATTTTATTTTAAGGCAAAGTGTTCGTCCAAAATCTTAAAGTGCTCTATTTTTTTAATTTTCATTTTTGTTATACAAAATCATGAGGCATAGATAGATTTTAAGCATAAGAAAGAAGTCTAAGAAAATCTTCCTGGAAATAATTGATCAGAAGTAATGAAATTTTTTAAATTTCAAGAAGTTATAAATTAAAACATTTGTCGTTAAAAATGAGACAAAAATAGTCAAACAACAACACTCCAAGTAAAAGTGGAACATCACGTCCATATACTATCATATTTAACTAAATTCAAATTGACCACCTTGGAGTCTTTCTTATTAACTTCCAGAAATATCTTTTTATTAATGTATGTCATATCAAGTATATGCTAAAAATGACCCTAAAATTGTTATTATCATATAAAAAATTTGTCATGTCTCAAAATATTTGTTACTATTTTTAAGGTTCATATGTCCTGCCCCCACTTATTTGGATTAAACCATAGTTATTGTTATGGTATTACACATTAGCAAATGGATGCTATAAATTCCTCTGTTAGTATGCAATTACAAAAAATTAATGCAATTTTCAACCAAGAAGTAGGTGGCATCATAATCCAACAATCGGATATTCAATCCAAATT
>JAJJBR010002717.1:0-2500 GCA_022817965.1 Solanum lycopersicoides
TACTGGATCTAATCCTCCACGAAAGTAAGAAAGTCTGCATATTTTGACCAATTCAAGGTGAAAAACGGGGTTGCTCCCTCGGCAAAACTGGGATAAAGTTGAGCCAAAAGATCTCGATTCAAGATAAATTCATGAGGAAGTGGTATCTCTTTAGGATCTACTCCAGCGTTTAGAAATTGGTTAATCGGTAAAGAGACATGTACTTGATGCCCCGCCCAAGAGAGAGACCCAAGTCCTAGTAGCCCTGCCAAATGGTGATTCAGCATAGATTCTACATCTTGAAACCAAGCCAATTTTGGCGCCGCTTTATGATAATGAAACCAACCAGCAAAAAGCATTAACGCTGCAAAGACCAATGCCCCAATTGCTGTACAATAGAGTTGTAATTCACTAGTTATTCCAGATGCTCGCCAAAGCTGAAAAAACCAGAGGTTATTTGTATTCCTCGGAACCCCCGCTACGTCACCTTTAATATTTCTTGGCCTACTATTGGCAAACCACTGGGCACTAGGCCCAATGGTGAGTTGGATCACTTAGCACGCTTCATAATTAGAAAAACGAGCACCGTGGAAATACATGCCGCTCAGCCAAAGAAAGATGATGGAGAGTTGACCGAAATGTGCACTAAATACTTTTCGAGAGATCTCCTCCAAATCACTGGTATGGCTATCGAAATCGTGAGCATCAGCATGTAGGTTCCAGATCCAAGTGGTAGTATCAGGCCCTTTAGCTATTGTTCTTGAGAAATGACCCGGTCTGGCCCATTCCTCGAAAGAAGTTTTTACGGGATCCCTATCTACCAAAATTTTAACTTCTGGTTCCGGCGAACGAATAATCATTGAGTCCTCCTCTTTCCGGACAACACATACAAAGAGACCCGCCAACAGTCAATTAATTAGTGAACCTTAGAGATAGAGAGATATTTCTATAATTAGTTCGTTTCTCTTCGATTTTTCTATCTCCTATCTATTTTCTTTAGTTATTTACTAGAGCAATTATGATCTGGAAGTCGATCCGGGGCAAGTGTTCGGATCTATTATGACATAGCCTTGAGGCGCTCAACGGACCTTTTAACCTTTTAAAAACCTTTTTGGGCTTTGGATTGATCCAAAAACGACTTTTTTGTGCAACCTAGTGTATATTCATAGAAGTTATTAAATGGAGCTCTTTAATTTTTTACCTAGAAGATTTTAATAACTCTAACTCTATTCCAAATCACGCGAGTAGCCATTAGACATTACTAAGAGACATACCCGGTATATATATATTTAGTGATTCGAAGGTTTCTTTTATTAGTTTTAATAATAATTTTGTTTAATTTAATAAAAAGAAGTCTATTTTGTACTCTATCTGTGTATCCTTTTTTATTCCTAAAAAATAGCAGATGAAATAGAAGTGAAATAGAAGGCTTAGAGGGGAGATAATGAAATTATGTGATTGGGTCTTCCAAAAGCAAAGGAATAATCCGTTTTTTCGTTAACTGATCTGATGGGTCCAACAAACAATTAATTATAACAAATATCTAAATTCTAAATAAAAAAATAAAATACTAGACTAAGATTCTAAATAAAGGATAATAAATAAACGGGGTCCTCTTTTATTCGAAACGTCTCGTGATCTTCAACCAATTACGCGCTTCAATATAATTACCGGGAGTAAGCGCTATAGCCTGTTTCCAATACTCAGCGGCTTGATCGAACCAAGCCTCTGCAATTTCAGAATCTCCCTGTTGAATGGCCTGTTCTCCCCGGCCGGAATAGGTAGTTCAATTCCTTCCCTTAGAACCGTACTTGAGAATTTCTTACCTCATACGGCTCAGCAGTCAATTCTTTTGGTGTCCCATTTTGATCTATACCATATCTAATAAAATCTAATCAGATTTCTCATGGATCTATCCCAGTTTTAGGGTTAACCAAAAGAAAAATAGGTTAATTACATGAGTTTCAAACTGAAATTTGGATGAATAATCCGTTTATTTAGTTTTATCTTTTTTCCCACCTTCAGAAGAATAAAGCATAGGCATTTCTACTAGTGTTAGAATTTTCTGAAAGGGAACTATCTCGGTTTCATAGATAAATTTATATAGAATCTTTGAAAAAGACTTTCTTTCATAAGAAAGAAAATACTTACTATCTTTGGGATCTGATCCTACACCGCTGCTCAAGACTTTAGTGGATCGACTCTATTACATAAGTTAATTCCTAATTTTTATCTCACATCATGAGATAAGTACGCAGTTATTATTGTATCGGCCCAAAACCTCGCTAATTGATCTTTACGGTGCTTCCTCTATCTCTCTCAATTAAAGCTTTATATCCATAGAAAAAAGTTGCTAGGCATTTTTATTTTTTCCTATTTTGACTTCTATGAAGTTTCGTTCTTTGCTACAGCTGATAAAAATCGTTGTTTTAGACGATGCATATGTAGAAAGCCTATTTGGTTCTAGTAGTTACTTTACTAGATTTTTCTTTTTTTCTTTCTATAGTGGAGATAGTCGCAC
>JAJJBR010002717.1:15000-22500 GCA_022817965.1 Solanum lycopersicoides
GATTCAAAGCTGGTGTTAAAGAGTACAAATTGACTTATTATACTCCTGAGTACCAAACCAAGGATACTGATATATTAGCAGCATTCCGAGTAACTCCTCAACCTGGAGTTCCACCTGAAGAAGCAGGGGCCGCGGTAGCTGCCGAATCTTCTACTGGTACATGGACAACTGTATGGACCGATGGACTTACCAGTCTTGATCGTTACAAAGGGCGATGCTACCGCATCGAGCGCGTTGTTGGAGAAAAAGATCAATATATTGCTTATGTAGCTTACCCTTTAGACCTTTTTGAAGAAGGTTCCGTTACCAATATGTTTACTTCCATTGTAGGTAACGTATTTGGGTTCAAAGCCCTGCGCGCTCTACGTCTGGAAGATCTGCGAATCCCTCCTGCTTATGTTAAAACTTTCCAAGGTCCGCCTCATGGGATCCAAGTTGAAAGAGATAAATTGAACAAGTATGGTCGTCCCCTGTTGGGATGTACTATTAAACCTAAATTGGGGTTATCTGCAAAAAACTACGGTAGAGCTGTTTATGAATGTCTTCGCGGTGGACTTGATTTTACCAAAGATGATGAGAACGTGAACTCACAACCATTTATGCGTTGGAGAGATCGTTTCTTATTTTGTGCCGAAGCACTTTTTAAAGCACAGGCTGAAACAGGTGAAATCAAAGGGCATTACTTGAATGCTACTGCAGGTACATGCGAAGAAATGATCAAAAGAGCTGTATTTGCTAGAGAATTGGGCGTTCCGATCGTAATGCATGACTACTTAACGGGGGGATTCACCGCAAATACTACCTTGGCTCATTATTGCCGAGATAATGGTCTACTTCTTCACATCCACCGTGCAATGCATGCGGTTATTGATAGACAGAAGAATCATGGTATCCACTTCCGGGTATTAGCAAAAGCGTTACGTATGTCTGGTGGAGATCATATTCACTCTGGTACCGTAGTAGGTAAACTTGAAGGTGAAAGAGACATAACTTTGGGCTTTGTTGATTTACTGCGTGATGATTTTGTTGAACAAGATAGAAGTCGCGGTATTTATTTCACTCAAGATTGGGTCTCTTTACCAGGTGTTCTACCTGTGGCTTCAGGAGGTATTCACGTTTGGCATATGCCTGCTCTGACCGAGATCTTTGGGGATGATTCCGTACTACAGTTCGGTGGAGGAACTTTAGGACATCCTTGGGGTAATGCGCCAGGTGCCGTAGCTAATCGAGTAGCTCTAGAAGCATGTGTAAAAGCTCGTAATGAAGGACGTGATCTTGCTCGGGAAGGTAATGAGATTATTCGCGAGGCTTGCAAATGGAGCCCGGAACTAGCTGCTGCTTGTGAGGTATGGAAAGAGATCGTATTTAATTTTGCAGCAGTGGACGTTTTGGATAAGTAAAAACAGTAGACATTAGCAGATAAATTAGCAGGAAATAAAGAAGGATAAGGAGAAAGAACTCAAGTAATTATCCTTCGTTCTCTTAATTGAATTACATTACAATTTAATTCGGCCCAATCTTTTACTAAAAGGATTGAGCCGAATACAACTAAGATTCTATTGCATATATTTTGATCAAGATTTGAAATACAAAATCTAGAAAACTAAATCAAAATCTAAGACTCAAATCTTTCTATTATTGTCTTGGATCCACAATTAATCCTACGGATCCTTAGGATTGGTATATTCTTTTCTATCCTGTAGTTTGTAGTTTCCCTGAATCAAGCCAAGTATTCCAACTCTTTCTACCCATCCTGTATATTGTCCCCTTTGTTCCGTGTTGAAATAGAACCTTAATTTATTACTTATTATTAGATTTTAGATTGTTAGATTAGTTAGTGATTAGATATTAGTATTAGATTAGACGAGATTTTACGAATTTTTTTTATTTCTTTATAAGAGAGGACAAATCTCTTTTTTTCGATGCGAATTTGACACGACATAGGAGAAGCCGCCCTTTATCAAAAATTCTATTATTTTAAATAATAAAAGGGGGTTCCAACATATTAATATATAGTGAAGTGTTCCCCCAGATTCAGAACTTTTTTTGAATACTCACAATCCGTATTAGTTAATAATCCTAGTGATTGGATTTCTATGCTTAGTCTGATAGGAAATAAGATATTCAAATAAAGAATTTTATAGCGAATGACTATTCATCTATTGTATTTTCATGCAAATAGGGGGCAAGAAAACTCTATGGAAAGATGGTGGTTTAATTCGATGTTGTTTAAGAAGGAGTTCGAACGCAGGTGTGGGCTAAATAAATCAATGGGCAGTCTTGGTCCTATTGAAAATACCAGTGAAGATCCAAATCTAAAAGTGAAAAACATTCATAGTTGCAGTAATGTTGATTATTTATTCGGCGTTAAAGACATTTGGAATTTCATCTCTGATGACACTTTTTTAGTTAGTGATAGGAATGGGGACAGTTATTCCATCTATTTTGATATTGAAAATAAGATTTTTGAGGTTGACAACGATCATTCTTTTCTGAGTGAACTAGAAAGTTCTTTTTATAGTTATCGAAACTCGAGTTATCTGAATAATGGATTTAGGGGCGAAGATCCCTACTATAATTCTTACATGTCTTACATGTATGATACTCAATATAGTTGGAATAATCACATTAATAGTTGCATTGATAATTATCTTCAGTCTCAAATCTGTATAGATACTTCCATTATAAGTGGTAGTGAGAGTTACGGTGACAGTTACATTTATAGGGCCATTTGTAGTGGTCAAAGTCTAAATAGTAGTGAAAACGAGGGTTCCAGTAGACGAACTCGCACAAAGGGCAGTGATTTAACTATAAGAGAAAGTTCTAATGATCTCGAGGTAACTCAAAAATACAAGCATTTGTGGGTTCAATGCGAAAATTGTTATGGATTAAATTATAAGAAATTTTTGAAATCAAAAATGAATATTTGTGAACAATGTGGATATCATTTGAAAATGAGTAGTTCGGATAGAATTGAACTTTTGATCGATCCGGGTACTTGGGATCCTATGGATGAAGACATGGTCTCGCTGGATCCCATTGAATTTCATTCGGAGGAGGAGCCTTATAAAGACCGTATTGATTCTTATCAAAGAAAGACAGGATTAACCGAGGCTGTTCAAACAGGCATAGGCCAACTAAACGGCATTCCCGTAGCAATTGGGGTTATGGATTTTCAGTTTATGGGGGGTAGTATGGGATCCGTAGTCGGAGAGAAAATCACCCGTTTGATTGAACACGCTGCCAATCAAAATTTACCTCTTATGATAGTGTGTGCTTCTGGGGGGGCGCGCATGCAGGAAGGAAGTTTGAGCTTGATGCAAATGGCTAAAATATCGTCTGCTTTATATGATTATCAATTAAATAAAAAATTATTTTATGTATCAATCCTTACATCTCCGACAACTGGTGGAGTGACAGCTAGTTTTGGTATGTTGGGGGATATCATTATTGCCGAACCCAATGCCTACATTGCATTTGCAGGTAAAAGAGTAATTGAACAAACATTGAATAAAACAGTACCCGAAGGTTCACAAGCAGCTGAATACTTATTCCAGAAGGGTTTATTCGACCTAATTGTACCACGTAATCTTTTAAAAAGCGTTCTGAGTGAGTTATTTAAGCTCCACGCCTTTTTTCCTTTGAATCAAAAGTCAAGCAAAATCAAGTAGAGCACTAAGTTCAATTATTTTTTTTGTGTTTGTAGCAAAAAGTAGTTAGTTTATCGGAATCAAAGTAAATAAGATAATAATGGCCTTTTCTTTGGTGATAGAAGATCGAATTGTAGAAAGAATTAAAACGAAAGTTGAGGATAACTCTTTTTTTGACCTATATTCCTGATTACGAATCAAGAAACCTTTATCACCAAGAGTGAGTTCTTCCTTTCGTGAAATTAGTAAAATAAAACGAATTTGGTCTTGTCTTAGGTATATAATTTGAAATTTCAATAGAGATAATAGAGTTTTGTATCTTTCTCTATCTACCGAAAAACCATTTTAGCTAAAAATCCATGTTGGGTCGGATTCGAACGAATCCGTCGATAATCTGTAAAAAACTCTTTATCTATTTTTAGAAAAGTAGAAGACAAGAACAAAAGACAAAGAAATGAAGAAAAATAATAAAGTTTATTATCATACATATCTTTCTCATGGAGGAGATGAATAAGTCCATTTATTTAGTTCTACAGTTCTACATTCTTTGCACTTATTCTTATTATACGTACTCAGTTAGATTTAGATATATCGATACTTCGATCTATACTAAGAATTTCAAATTCTTCAAATTCTATTAATAATAAATATTATCTAATTAGAATTCAAATTCTTAATTTAATTATAATTATTACAAGATATCTTTATTTATATAATAACATAATAACAGATACAAATAGTAAATCGAGGTACCCCTTCTATGACAAATTTGAACCTTCCATCTATTTTTGTGCCGTTAGTAGGCCTAGTCTTTCCGGCAATTGCAATGGCTTCTTTATTTCTTCATGTTCAAAAAAACAAGATTGTTTAGATCCGCTGGGACCCAATCTCATCCATTTTTTTTTTTGAAAACGTGGACTTGTATCATAACACGGATATCTATTTATTGGAGTATAGTATAACATGTGATTTCCACCGAACATAAAGGAAAAAACTCTTATGCCCGCAGAAACATGATATATGGATATATCAATTCTAGCAATTTTCAAATAGATCAGGATCTCTGGATGGCTGAAATGTAGTCGGTGAATCTATATGTATATCGATATGTATAGTGGGATCGTATTAAATAAAGAGTATGTTATTATTTTAGATTTAACCAATTTGATGAATTACTCCTAAAGGTTGACATCAAACTAGTGCTAGTTCACCTCAAACTAGTGCTAGTTGATGAGAGTTACTTCGGAAACAAAAAAGTAAAGTCAAATTTCTCTGGGGTATTATCTCAATTCCAATAAAATGCAATCGAGTAAAGTATGACTTGGCGATCAGACGATATATGGATAGAACTTATAACGGGGTCTCGAAAAATAAGTAATTTCTGCTGGGCCTTGATCCTTTTTTTAGGTTCATTAGGCTTCTTATTAGTTGGAACTTCCAGTTATCTTGGTAGAAATTTGCTATCTTTTTTTCCGCCTCAGCAAATCATTTTTTTTCCACAAGGAATCGTGATGTCTTTCTACGGAATTGCGGGTCTCTTTATTAGCTCTTATTTGTGGTGCACAATTTCCTGGAATGTAGGTAGTGGTTATGATCGATTCGATAGAAAGGAGGGAATAGTCTGTATCTTTCGTTGGGGATTTCCGGGAAAAAATCGTCGCATATTCCTCCGATTCCTTATAAAAGATATTCAGTCCGTTAGAATAGAAGTTAAAGAGGGTATTTATGCTCGTCGTGTTCTTTATATGGACATCCGAGGCCAGGGGTCCATTCCCTTGACCCGTACTGATGAGAATTTGACTCCACGAGAAATTGAACAAAAGGCTGCTGAATTAGCCTATTTCTTGCGTGTACCAATTGAAGTATTTTGATAAATTGAGAATCAGAACGTTCATTCAATTAAAGAAAACGTATATGAAAGAACCATAAAACGAAACTCTTTTTATGGTCTTTATGTGCACGCAATTCAATAACAAATAACAAATCGAAATAATAGATTCATCTCAGACGGCAAACCATTTCGAAAGCAAGAATTTTTTTTAGTTCAATATTTGTTGGAATTGACACTTTAGATCCAGATAGATCGTATCTTGTAAATTTGAAATTCTTTCTTTTGTATTCTTTAATGACCAACAATTGGATTTCTTAATTAAATACTGAGAACTAGCCAATTTATCCTTTGCCAGTCATTTTTTTTTATCATCCTAATATCTTTCCCTCAATTATTCTATTCCTGACTATGGGTAATCAATGAAATTTTTTCGAAATATTGGATATTTTGATAGCAAAGGAGTTCTTTCGTCTCAAAATCTGAATAATATTCATTACTTAAAGTGGTTCTTTCGATCATTCATCGAAAGGATACACTTTATTTTTAATTTGACCAATTGAGATATCAGGAAACAATATTCTCAATTTCTTCATTCGAAGTGAATTCTTAGCCTATTTCTGTATTCTTTCTAGATTCAAAGACTAACCACAAAATCACAAAGAAAATAGATTCATAAGTTCGATACCTTGTATAAAACTCATGTGTGTAAGAAATATTCGATCGCATAGAGTGTACGAATGGGTTGATTAACAATTTACAGACGAAAAAATGGCAAAAAAGAAAGCATTCACTCCTCTTTTCTATCTTGCATCTATAGTATTTTTGCCCTGGTGGATTTCTTTCTCAGTTAATAAATGGCTGGAATCTTGGGTTACTAATTGGTGGAATACTGGGCAATCCCAAATTGTCTTGAATAATATTCAAGAAAAGAGTCTTCTAGAAAAATTCAGAGAATTAGAGGAACTCCTCTTCTTGGACGAAATGATCAAGGAATACTCGGAAACACATCTCGAAGAGTTTGGGATAGGAATCCATAAAGAAACGATCCAATTAATCACGATACAAAATGAGAATCGTATGGATACGATTTTGCACTTCTCAACAAATATAATCTGGTTTGGTATTCTAAGCGGGTATTCAATTTTGGGTAAGGAAAAACTTGTTATTCTTAACTCTTGGGCTCAGGAATTCCTATATAACTTAAGTGACACAGCAAAAGCTTTGTGTATTCTTCTAGTAAGTGAGTTTTTTCTCGGATATCATTCACCCCCAGGTTGGGAATTCGTTATACGCTCTATCTATAACGAGGTTGGAGTTGTTGCGAATGAGCAAACTATAACTATTCTTGTTTGCATCCTTCCAGTAATTTTCGATACATGTTTTAAATATTGGCTTTTCCGTTATTTAACTAGTCTGTCTCCGTCAATTTTACTGCTTTATGATTCAATAACTGAATGATAAAGGATCCATTGATATTAATCTAATCCAATTAGAATGCTTGGTACTTTGTAGTTGTACATAAGCAAAGTATTGAAAATCATATTTACTCTTCCTATTTCTAACCATCGGGAAGATTCATCCTAGATTATTCCAGCAAATAGCAGAATCGTGGCTAGGGAACTATACTAGCGACCTACCCAATTTATTGTAGAAATTTTCGCGATCAATGATTGGACCATGCAAACTAGAAATGCTTTTTCTTGGCTAAAGAAACAGATTACTCGATCTATTTCCGTATCGCTCATGATATATATCTTAACTCGGACGTCCATTTCAAGTGCATATCCCATTTTTGCACAGCAGGGTTATGAAAATCCACGAGAAGCGACTGGGCGTATTGTATGTGCCAATTGCCATTTAGCTAATAAGCCCGTGGAAATTGAGGTTCCACAAGCGGTACTTCCTGATACTGTATTTGAAGCAGTTGTTCGAATTCCTTATGATATGCAACTGAAACAGGTTCTTGCTAATGGTAAAAAAGGGGGGTTGAACGTCGGGGCTGTTCTTATTTTACCGGAG
>JAJJBR010002718.1:0-18376 GCA_022817965.1 Solanum lycopersicoides
GGAATATGAATACGAGGAGGACACCGGCTAGGAGACTTTAGGAGAACGATGTTCATGAGGAGATTCCTCCTCAAGTTGAGCAAGTTCCTCAAGATGGGAAAGGAGTCCAAGGTGCTCAAGTGCCTCCCCAAGGTTCATGTCCTATTGTGGAAGGACGTAATGAGGTACCGGTGGACCCTCGGAGTTGAGGATTAGGGATATTAGAGAGGCTTTGCTTTCTTTAGCCCGAGCCGTGACTACTCAAGTGAATTTAAGTATGGTGCCTAGGGTGAATGTTGTGGAGACAACCTCTAGATTGAGAGACTTAATGAGGATATCCTCCTATCTTTCTTGGCTCTAAGGTTGGAGAGGATCCCTAAGAGTTCCTCGATGGTGTGTACAAGGCGTTGAGTGTTATGGGGTTACATCTAGGGAGAAGGCGGAGTTGGCTTTGTTCCAATTGAGGGTTCTTTCTCAAATATTGTATACTCAATGAAAGGATAATAGGCCGATCGAGTCGGGTCCTATTGTGTGGGAAGAATTTAAGGAAGCTTTTCTACTTAGGTACTTTCCCTGTGAGAGGAGTGAAGTTAAGGTAGAGGAGTGTATCAATCTCAAGCAAGGCAATATGAGTGTTGAGGAATACTCTTTGAAGTTCTCAATGTTATCTAGATATGACCCATCCCTTGTGTCTAATTCGAGTGTGATCGGGGTCGCCGATTAGTGAGGGAAGAATGTCGTACGACAATGCTACATGATGATATGACCTTATCTAGACTAATTGTTCATGCACAATCTATTGAATAGTCTAAACTTGGTAGGATTGCTAGAAACTTGAAAAGAAGTGGTTCAATTGATCAAGGGCAACCTAGGTTCAAAAAGAGGTCTCAAACTCAAGGTGAACATAGTGCTCCTAAGGTGAAATTTGAGAAAGGAGGTGGTTCTCAAAATGTCAAGCCTACATGTGTAACTTGTGGCAAGAAACATTATGGTGAGTGTCTAAGGGGTAGCGGAAGTTGTTTTGGATATGAAAAAGATGGGCACAAAGTGATAGATTGTCCTAATAGAGATGGTAAGAAGTTTATCCTAATGTTCCAAAGGATGATGCTCCAACAAAGAGGTGTTTCTATGCACTCCGAACTAGAGGAGAAAATCCGGATGAGAGTGATGATGATGTTGGTAAGTCCTTGTATTTCTCTTTTAGTTATATCAGTTCCTTCTAAGTGGCGGATTATGGTTAGTAGATGGGATAGAAAGTCTTAGAAGTATGTTGCATGTCCATGGTGTTTAGGAGTTTGGTTGAAATTGAATTTCATTAACTTCTTGCATTTTGTATTTTATGAAGCCATGATTATGTTGTAAAAAGTGTTTATAAGATTTTATCTTGTATATTAGCATGTTTATATCATGAATTGCCTAAAAGTTGTATTTTGAAAAATTTGCTCAATTCACTACAATGCAGTGCCAGCTCACTGTGAAAATTTTCAAAATTTGACTAATTGATTATTTGGTCCAAAATTGTTGTAATGTGGTTAGAACTGATGTGCATGAGTATAATAATGAATATAATATGATTTTTTGCTATTTGGAATGAAGGATGTGAGTTTTATAACATAATAAGTTATAGAATTGTCTTCTAGTTTCTTGTTGTGTTGTAATAATATCTTAGCTATTTGAAATTGATGTTTTCTCCTTGATTGTGTGTTATATGATATTTTTATGAGCTGCTAGTTTATTCTCAATTCTTTGAAGTGTTGGGAGAGTTGCAAGTGTCATTCGAGGAAGAATGTTGGCCAAGTGGGGGAGAATGTAAGATCCCGAAAATGACTTAGGTGAAGGTACAGTCTAACGTGGTTGTCATGGCGGTCTAACGTCCTAAATTGGTCTATAATGAGTTATATAGGCTGTGTGTAAGATTTTAGGTGCATTGAAAGTCAAACGTCAAGGGACGACTAAGACGTTCGACGACTAAGTCACCTATGTGCCTCATATGTGGTTATATGTGTTTATGTGTGATTCATGAGGTTATAAGGTCCTTAAATGAGTTATTATGGTTTATATAGGCAGTGTGCCAAGTTTCGTGAAGTTTGGAAATCAAACATCCAAGAACGTCCATGACGTTCGAAAGATGTGCCTTGAAATGACCTTGTGTGTCTAAGCATGTATCGTTGAGTTTTACGTGTTTGTTTTGGGTGAAATTCATAAGAATGTCCTAAACTCGTATGTGATCATGTTTGGGTCGGAAATGTTCGGGCAAACATCCCCAAGGACCATCCAAGGATCCTTGAGGAAGGACTCTTCAAGATGCCCAAGACAGCCCAACCAACGGTTGGCAATAGACGCCCAGTGGGTCAGTCGACGCCCCGTTTGTGGGTTCTCGTCGATTGGGACTTAGGCGTGGGGGAATGGGACCAAAGACAAGCCTCAGTCCCAGGCCACGGACCATTAGGTCGGTCTGTTGGTCAAGGGACGGGTCGTCGATTGGGTGTGTCCCTGAGTTCAGGCCACTATTAAGTGAGGGGTGAAGTTGTAAATTCACTCCATGTCCAAATTGAAATTTTGGCGGTTCCTTAAGGGTTTATTGGGTATTTTAGACATGTATATATGTATATAACACTTATCAAAGCCCCAAAATCCCTTAGAAATTCCTTAAAAGTCCATAGAAGCCAAAACTCAAGGAAGAGCTTGGATTGGATTTTTGAGTGGAGATTCTTCATTGAGGTATGATTTTTGATCCTTGAAACTCTATTCATCAAGGAGCCCAACTTTAAAAGATGTTTTCTAAAGTTTTCAAAGATGAATTGTCCAATTTCATGATCTACCATGGGTTCTTGCATTAAAGGTTTTTAATCATTGAATAGTGATTGAATTGTTGTTAATTAGATGATTTTAACTTAAATAACCTATGAAACCATGTAATTGATGAACCCTAGTTTTTTACTACTTTATTGATTACTTGATATTGACTTAATGCTTATGAATTATAGTGTAGTTTTCTATGGGTTATCTAATAATGTAAGAATTGTATTCAATTGATGTCTAATTGGTCTTATATTGATAAATCTATGTTTAATTAACCTAGTTTCATTGAGTATTATGATTTATGCATTGAATTGATGTTCATGGCCATGGGTAAGGGCCTTATGATATTGAATTGGATGATTTAGCATTGGATTGAAGTGTTGAGGATAAAGTTGTGGTACGCTGCCCTATTTTCCTTTATTTAATGTTAATTACACTTCAATTATGTTGTGATTGGTATTGTCCACTTATAGTGGGGGTGTTATGTGAATTGATGTGGCCTTGTCAGCGTTATTTTAAGTATTATGATGATTATGGCCTTGTCGGCAACTATGTGAAGTAATATAATGATTTGTGTAGTTGATTATGTGAAGTATTATCATATATACCTATATGTGAAGTAATGTGAAAGTATGTGATCTTATATTGAAGTTGTTAGGTGATCATGTCAGACTATGACTATGTGTTTATGTGTGTAGTCTTAGAGTTGATGCATGATTGTTCCTACTTGACCATACGAGTTTAAGATGGTTATATTGATGATGATATGGTACTGTATAGTATGACTTAAAGACGATAATTATTGTTCCCTTGTGCTTCTAGAATGACATGTAATATGTGATAAAGTGAAGAAATGATGTGTCTTGTTTAGGTAAACTTAAGTCCCTTACTTGATGCATGTATGAATATGAATATGTGATGTCTTGAATTAGGATGTTAAAGTTGGTAGTCTTGTATGAATGGACCTTGAATGATGTTAAGAGGGTCCTTTATGTGAAACCTTAAACCTAGGGTAAGGTTATGAAACTTGAAGTAGAAATCTGTAATGGTATCCTTCTTGTAATGAATGATGGACTTAAGGTTTATTGGCTGGGACGACATCATATCAATCCTTAGGAAATTCATAATGAGATTATTGTCTCCATTGTTAGGCAGCCCTAGGGGACCTCTTTTGTAGGGTAAATGTAATTGAGTTATGAACTTGATATGGAACCCCTTTGTATGAACCTTAATGTTAATTACTCTATGAGAACAAAGGCTAGCACCGAGTGAGTATGGCAAGGAAAGTAGTTCTAGTTAAAGGATGAGGCTAGAATACAAAGTAAGCCCTTCATATTCCTTAACCATGTGCCTACATGGGATGTGTCCAAGTTCTACCATTGGCAAGTAGAACAACCTCATTGGAGTAGGATAGAACTCCGGATTCCATATTTTGCTACCATGGTCTATATCGGTTATTGCCTATTCTAATCATGTGGGATACCCATTAGCATTAGAGAGGTTCTATGAAGGTGGTGGTATGGGACACTATCTATACATTGCACAATAGGCTTTGAAGATGTTAGTGAGAGTCCCTAAGCCTTATCCAAGACCATTACTTGAATGTCATTTAAGTGATGAATGTCTCTTAATGAACTAATGAACTAATGACTTACGTTATGAAGCATGTAAATGAATGAGTACCTAATCTAGAGTGACTTAAGGATTCCTTAGTTAAAGTGTGAAGAGGGCATAAGGGATGATCTCTTCATGTCTTATCTAGGGAAGTATTGAGAATGACTAGAGTTAAGGAAGTTGGTTGATACTTTAGGCATTATCTAAACTTAGGTAGTCTTAAGGATTATTTAGGTAACCTTGAAGAGAGTGTATGAGCGTTCTCTTCTAGGAGCACCTAAGTATGTCTTTTGATAGCCTTATTAAGGTGAATGTCATATTATGCATGTTATGTGTTTGGTGTATTGTAAGTGTGCATGTGTCTCATTATGAGTAGTCTTGAGGATCGATTAGGCATGCTTAGAGAGGGTGTATGGGCGGTCTCTCTTTGTATAGCTTAAGTGAGTCTTAGGATAGCTTGTAGTGAGAAGACTACATACTAGAAGGTGTTAAAAGGGAAGGAAAAGCACTTCACTGTAACAGTGAAGAACTTCACTGTACAGTGAATTATGCTTACTGTAATGTTACTCTTAAAATATCTTAAATTGTCTCAATTTTATCTTATGTGTTTCTAAGTTGTTAAATGTTGTTCTTATGATTATATTATGATATTTAAATGAAAAAATGCATATTTCCAATAAATGTCCTTTTTCAAGATTTTTATGCATTATGCCATACTTAGTACATGTGGTTGTTCTAATTCCATGATTTTATCTATATCTATAGTTGTTGGTAGGTAAGGATCATTTGGAAAGCAAGACTTGGATCGTAGCATCGTTCAAGTGAAGTGTAACTATGTCCTCATTTGACTCGAGGGAATAGATGTCTTTTATTTCTTTTATTGAAGTATTGTAATAGACTTATGTATTTCTATGTTCGTATTGTATGGTCCGTGTCCCAAGTATCCTCGTCTCTAAGATTGATGAGATTGAGACTTAGTATTTTCTATGATTTTATATGAAAGAGTTTTTAAGACCTATAGAATATTTCGTGAAAAGTTTTAATTCCGCACTACTTTTCACTATGTATATGCGATGAACGATATGTAAGGGGTTGTATAAGACCTCCGAGAGGTCGAGTACGCCGGTTCACGACCTAAGGAATGCCCTAACTTCTAGGGTGTCCTTGTGGGTCGTAACAATCATATGAATGAAAAAGTCTCATCAAGTCATGTCTAGTAGAGTCTCGACCATCGGTGTGAGTCGCAACACATCTATGAGAGAGAGGCTATAGGACGATAGATTTTCTCTTCTTTTCTACTCCTATTTCATGTTGTAGAGTAAAAGTTAGAAGTACTCTTTTCTTATGGTTTTCCTTGTGTTTCTAGGAATATGAATACGAGGAGGACACCGGCTAGGAGACTTTAGGAGAACGATGTTCATGAGGAGATTCCTCCTCAAGTTGAGCAAGTTCCTCAAGATGGGAAAGGAGTCCAAGGTGCTCAAGTGCCTCCCCAAGTGTTACGCCTCATATTTTTATACGTAGTGCACGTCATGAGCTAGTCGATGTAAGTCCGGGGAATGAGATTTTATTTTAAGTTCCAAGTGATTAAAGAAATATTAGGCAAGGATGTTAATTCCAAATGTGATATTAAGTATGATTTGGCTAATGTAAGTGTCATTAACATTAAGTGAGGGATTAATTAGTGGCTGATTAGGATTAAATTAATCAACTGGGCCCCACCACTCAAGGCAAATTAAAAGAAATCAGATTGGGAGCTGGCCCTTAGTGGGGCACGTGTAGAGGGAGGCTGCCTCCACTTCATATAATGAATGAGGTGGTGAAATGCATTGCAAACATATCATCTTCTTCACCACTTAGCTTAGGCAGCCATGGTAATGGAGAAAACCAACCATGCAACTCTCGGCCAGCAGCTACAAAAGAATTTGGTTAGTAATCTCTTTGCTTGGTGTGTTAATTCCTTAGAATGCCATTGTTAATTAGCCATTAATGTTAAGAAGGGGGCGTGACCAGTAGCTTAGGAAATTTGTTTTAGTTATTGAATGTGCTAAGTATGAACGGAAACCATAATCGGATTATTAGTGGTGTCATGTTAGTGTTTGGGCTGTTTTGATTAAAGCAAAATGCGAGAAATTCTGTTTTGGCGTTATGTATATGTTAATGTGATTATGGGTTATATGTGTTATTGGTATTGCTGTGGATAATTTGGGTTGTTGTCGGATTGGGACGAAGTAAGGAAAATAGGAGAAGTGCTGCCGGATTTTCGTTAGATTATTAGCTAGCTTACAATAAGTAGTAAAGCGCGACGTCTATCTCATTGCGGCACGATTATTGCTTGTTATAGATTAATAGCTTGGGCAGTAAATATTGGACGTGCGGCTCGACTATACGGTATGTAACGCTATCCTTTCTTTCTTTGTTTGGCATGACTTTTAAAAATGAGCGAATGACGGACAGGTTTGATACTTACTTCTAGAGCGTCTAGGTGACGTATATTCTTGCTTTCACAAACTATTCCTCTATATATCGGCTATGTCTAAGGCTATGGTGATTTCTCATATTTATGGTAGTGCTTCTTAGAGTCATTGAGATTTTACGTTTTCATATCGTGTTAAAGGTTCATAATCTTGATAAAACGTTAATCTTTGGTAATATTCCTTGCTGGTTCACGTTGATTGTTCTATTGAGTTATAAGAAATGATTTTATTTGCATATGGTTGCTCATAATGTTCTGCTCGTGCATAGAGTCATTTATCATTTCACCAAGTCCCGGGCCGGGTAATGTTCGTGCGGAGTTTCTTGCATATGTCACCGAGTTCCTCACTAGAGGGCCGGGTATGTATATTATATATATGATTGGTGATGAGGATGGTTATGATGATGATGATGACGTAGATGATGTGATGACTATTTCACCGAGTCCCTCACTAGAGGGCCGGGTACGTATGATGTATATATATGATGATTATTTTGCCGAGTCCCTTACTAGGGAAGCTGGGCACCTTATATGTTAAAGATATGCATGATTTTCACTTATAAGGTACATGTATAGCGATATCTTGTTTTGACTTATCATGTTGGTATCCTGTCATCTTTACCTTATGCTTTACATACTCAGTACATTGTCCGTACTGACCCCCTTTCCTCGGGGGGCTGCGTTTCATGCCCGCAGGTGTAGACGCATAGTTCGGTGATCCTCCCGCCTAGGATATCTACTCTGCTGATTGGGAGAGCTCCACTGTTCCGGAGCCCAGTCGTTTTGGTACATAACTTTTTATGTAGTCTTTTGCTTATCTATGGGTACGGCGGGGCCCTGTCCCGTCGAGTTTCACTACTATACTCTTAGAGGTCTGTAGACATTATGTGGGTTGCATATATATGTTTTGGATAATGGTCTGGACATGGTTTGTTTGGGATGTCCGCTTGTACAGGGTCAGCCTTGTCGGCTGCGTACATCATTGTGTATTGTGTAGTGGCAGCCTTGTCGGCTTGCGTATGCTATTATGCTTTGGATAGTGGCGGCCTTGTCGGCTCGCGTATGTTGTTACGGTTGAATGGTTATGACTCCTTATGAGACAGATCCACTTTATATATATATGGCTTTGGGGTTGGCTTGATTTGATTAAATTCCATATTGTCTTAGTTTCAGTTGGTTATAATTAACAGGTTTGTATGTGAGTGTCCAAAACAGGCACTAGTCACGGCCCATCGGGTTGGGTCGTGACAAAAGTGGTATCAGAGCGGTTCTTTCTCGGAAGTGTCTACAGACCGTGTCTAGTAGAGTCTTGTTTATCGGTGTGTTGTGCACCACATCTATAAACATGAAGCTACAGGACATTTAGGATGTCATCCTTTCTTCTTATTCTAGATTGTGCGATAGAGCTATATTAACAGGATAATCCCTCTCTAACGAATCCCTGTGTTTTCAGCTATGCCTCCAAAGAAAGCGACAGCCGCCCAGAAGGGCAAATCGGTAGCAGAAGGTACTAGTCAGACCCGGAGAGTTACTAGGGCCCGTGCCCAGTCTATGCCTGGTATTGTGCTCCAGTCGGAGAGCTTGCTACACCGCCACCGCCAGAGGAGCTTAGAGCAGCAGCACCAGTTCGGGGGACACCACCACCAGCCCCGAGGCCCCAGCACCTGAACCTCCAGCTCCTCAGCCAGGGGCGGAGGATAGGGCCATGAGAGATGCGGTTCAGTTACTGACTAGATTAGTGGCAGGTCAGGCTCGCAGACATGGACTAGGAGTTGATCATGCGGACAGATCTAATAGCTTAAGGGCTCGTGACTTCTTAAGTTGTAATCCTCCAGAGTTCTTTGGTCAAGGCCGCAGGATGATCCGCAAGAGTTTATTCGTCAGATGCAGCGTACATTGAGGATAATCAAGGCTTCGGAGACCTAGTCTGTTGAGTTGGCTACGTATCGTTTGCGGCATGTAGCTATTAATTGGTATGAGTCTTGGGAGTTATCTAGGGGTGAGGGTGCTCCTCCAGCGGTATGGGATGAATTTGTGGAGGCTTTCCAGGGCCACTTCCTGCCTCCAGAGATGAAGCGAGCTAGAGTCGATAGATTCTTACGTTTGAGGCAGAATGGCAGGAGCGTTCGAGAGTATAGCCTCGAGTTTGATTCATTGGCTAGGCATGCGCCTACTATTGTGGCTGATATGGCAGACAGGGTACATCGTTATGTGATGGGATTGGATCGTTATCTGATTGACGGTTGTATGGCAGTGACTCTTCAGCCAGGTATGGACATTGCTCGGGTGCAGGCATATGCACAGGGGGCAGAGGATCGGCACCGGGGACGTCAGCCAGATAGAGATTATAATAGAGCCAGCATAAAAGGGCTAGATCAGCAGGTTATCCTGACGAGTTTCGAGGCGGGCAGTCTCAGCAGCATGTTAGATTTTCTTCCCAGCCAGCACAAAGTGCACCCCCACGTTCGATGGGTAGGGGGTTCGATCGTACGGGATATTCGGAAGCTGGTCAGAGCTCTAGGGCGTCAGGGTCACAGATGGGCAGGGGTTTGAGCCAGTCGAGGCCACCTTTGCCTCGGTGTTCTCGCTGTGGTAGGTCCCATCCTAGGGAATGTCGTTGGGCTACAGGTGCGTGTTTTTCTTGCTGCCGTCAGGGTCATACTATGAGGGAGTGTCACCTTAGAGGTAGTGCAGGTGGTATGGCACAGCCTACTGGGTCCGTTGCTGGTTCATCTTCTTCTGTGGTTATGCGCCCTACGGGGCAGGGTATTCAGGCGCCAGCAGGCCGTGGTAGAGGTCGTGGTGGAGCTTCCAGTTCTAGCGGTCCCTCGAACCGCATATATTCTTTGACTAGTAGGCAGGATCAGGAGGCGTCACCTAATGTGATCACAGGTATATTATCACTATTCTCCCGAAGTGTGTATGCATTGATAGACCCAGGTTCCACCTTATCATTTATATCCCCCTTCGTTGCTAGTAGGATCGGAATAGAGTCTGAGTTGATAGAACCATTTGAGGTAGCTACACCTGTAGGAGATTCTGTCATAGCTACGCGAGTATATAAGAATTGTTCAGTGGTTATATATAGTCGTCGTACCGTAGCAGATCTAATAGAGTTAAATATGATTGAGTTTGATATTATCATGGGCATGGATTGGTTGGCTGCTTGTTATGCTAATGTTGATTGCAGAGGAAAGATAGTTCGATTTCAATTTCCAGGGGAACCGATTATAGAGTGGAAGGGGAGTACAGTATCGCGAAAGGTAAGTTTATTTCATCCTTAAGGCCAGGAAGATGGTTAGAAAAGGCTATATTTATCATCTGGTTCGGGTGCATGACATAAAGGCAGAGGCACCGACTCTTCAATCAGTCCCGGTAGTTAATAAAGGCCTTTCCACGAGAGATGTATTCCCAGATACCCTGCCTATATCTATACCTCCTTATAGAATGGCACCTGCTAAGTTGAAAGAGTTGAAAGAGCAATTGAGAGATTTGCTAGAAAAGGCTTCATCAGGCCTAGTACGTCACCTTGGGGAGCCGGTACTGTTTGTGAGGAAGAAGGATGGGTCGCTGCGGATGTGTATTGATTATAGGCAGCTGAACAAAGTAACAGTAAAGAACAGGTATCCCTCCCAAGGATTGACGATCTATTTGACCAGTTGCAGGGTGCTAAGTGTTTTTCAAAGATAGACTTGCGGTCAGGTTATCATCAGGTGCGGGTAAGGGAGGAAGATATTCCAAAGACGGCATTCCGGACCCGATACGGGCATTATGAGTTTAGAGTGCTGTCTTTTGGGCTGACTAATGCTCCAGCGGTGTTTATGGATTTAATGAATCGAGTGTTTAAACCATTCCTTGATATGTTTGTTATTGTATTTATAGACGATATTCTGGTCTATTCACGTTCAGAAGAGGAGCATGCAGACTAAGTTCTCCAAGTGCGAGTTCTGGTGACTTCAGTGGCATTCTTGGGGCATATTATTGGAGCTGATGGTATTGGGTAGACACGCAGAAGATTGAGGCGGTAAAGACTTGGCCCAGACCTACGACACCTACTGAGGTACGCAGCTTTCTGGGTTAGCAGGATATTACAGGAGATTCGTAGAAAAGTTTGCCTCAATTTCAGCGCCTTTGACAAGGCTAACTCAAAAGGCACAAGTTCCAGTGGACTGATGCTTGTGAGCGAAGCTTCCAGCTATTGAAAGACAAATTGACTACAGCTCCAGTCCTAACTCTTTCGGAGGGACCAGACGGCTATGTTATTTATTGTGATGCTTCGGGTGTTGGGCTAGGATGTGTATTGATGCAGCATGGCAAAGTTATAGCCTATGCCTCCCGACAGCTTAGGAAGCTTGAAAAGAATTATCCTACTCACGATCTGGAGTTAGCAGTCGTGGTTCATGCCTTGAAGATATGGAGGCATTATTTATATGGTGTCCATGTGGACATCTATACAGATCATAAGAGTCTCCAATATATCTTTAAATAGAAGTAGTTGAACTTACGACAGAGGCGGTGGTTAGAGTTGCTAAAGGATTATGATGTTGATATTTTATATCATCCAGGGAAAGCAAATGTTGTAGCAGATGCTCTAGCCGTAAGTCCATGGGTAGCTTGACAGAACGACAGAGGCGGTGGTTAGAGTTGCTAAAGGATTATGATGTTGATATTTTATATCATCCAGGGAAAGCAAATGTTGTAGCAGATGCTCTTAGCCATAAGTCCATGGGTAGCTTGACAGATGTACAACCAGAAAGGAGGGAGATGGTTCGGGAGATTCAGCGGCTATCCAGCCTTGGAGTCCGTCTGGCTAATTCAGAAGATAGTGGAGTTTCTATTCGAGAGGTTGCTGAGTCCTCAATCATAGATGAGGTAAAGAGACACCAGTACGAGGACCCTATTCTGGCACAGTATAGAGATGTAGCTCTTCAAAAGGAAAAGACCCCATTTAAGGTTACACCTAACGGAGTGTTACGATATGAAGGTAGATTGTGTGTACCTGATATTGCGGGGCTACGACGGCAGGTTATGGGAGAGGCACACTCTGCCCGTTATTCTATTCACCCAGGGTCAACGAAAATGTATCATGACCTCAGATGCTTATACTGGTGGGATGGCATGAAAAAGGACATAGCGGAGTTTGTTGCTCAGTGCCCGAATTGTCAACAAGTCAAGATCGAAACATCAAAAGCCTGGTGGATTATTACAGGAGATAGAGATCCCGACTTGGAATGGGAGATGATTAATATGGACTTCATTACAGGCTTACCTCGCACTCAACGGAAGTATGACTCTATATGGGTTATTGTAGATAGGCTGACGAATTCTAGTCAGGCTACATTTTCTCAAGAAGATTATGCGAGGTTATATGTCAGGGAGATAGTGAGACTTCATGGGGTTCCCACTCCATTATATCAGACAGAGGAGCTCAATTTACAGCCAACTTTTGGAGATCGTTTCAGAAGGGATTGGGGACACAGGTGAACCTTAGCACAGCATTTCACCCTCAGACTGATGGGCAGGCTGAGCGTACTATTCAGACATTAGAAGATATGTTGCGGCCTGTATTATTGACTTCAAAGGTAGCTGGGATGACCACTTGCCGCTCATTGAGTTTGCCTATAATAATAGCTACCATTCTAGTATCCAGATGGCACCGTACGAGGCCTTATATGGGAGGAAGTGCAGGTCACCTATTGGTTGGTTTGATGTTGGCGAGACTAAGTTAATAGGCCCGGATATGATTCAGCAAGCTGTTGACAAGGTGAAGCTTATTCAGGAAAGATTATTAGCAGCCCAGAGTCGACAGAAGTCATATGCAGATAATCGGCGTCGAGATTTGGAGTTTCAGATTGTGACTGGGTATTCCTGAAGGTATCACCCATGAAAGGTGTGATGAGATTCGGCAGGAAGGGAAGCTCAGTCCGAGATACATTGGGCCTTATCAGATTGTTCGTAGGATAGGCAAGGTTGCCTATGAGTTGGATCTACCATCTGATTTGGAGGCGGTACATCCAGTCTTCCATGTATCGATGCTACGTAAATGTATTGGTGATCCTTCTAGAGTATTCCCTGTAGATGATGTTCAGGTAACAGAGGAGTTGTCATATGAGGAGAAACCCGTAGCTATACTTGATCGCCAGGTTAGAAGGTTACGTACTAAGGATGTGGCTTCCGTCAAAGTGTTGTGGCGAAATATAATAGGGAGGAGATGACTTGGGGCGGAAGACGAAATGAAGAATAAGTATCCTTACTACATAATTCAATTCCTAGCTTGACTATATTGATTGATAAACGATTATGTAGTAAGTTGTGACTCTGTGAGGCATCTGTAAGTTACGGAATGCAGGTTGATAGGTATAACTGTTAGAGAGACCTCGCTGGAATTTTTTTGTAAGACGCTAACTTAACATTCGAGGACG
This sequence comes from Solanum lycopersicoides, assembly GCA_022817965.1. Lineage (NCBI taxonomy): Eukaryota > Viridiplantae > Streptophyta > Magnoliopsida > Solanales > Solanaceae > Solanum > Solanum lycopersicoides. Next base: position 13,294 of record JAJJBR010002718.1, read on the forward strand.
AATGTTCCTAAGGGGGAAGGATGTTACGCCTCGTATTTTTATACGTAGTGCGCGTCATGAGCTAGTCGATGTAAGTCCGGGAATGAGATTTTATTTTAAGTTCCAAGTGATTAAAGAAATTTAGGCAAGGATGTTAATTCCAAATGTGATATTAAGTATGATTTGGCTAATTAAGTGTCATTAACATTAAGTGAGGGATTAATTAGTGGCTGATTAGGATTAAATTACAAGTGGGCCCCACCACTCAAGGCAAATTAAAAGAAATCAGATTGGGAGCTGGCCCTTAGTGGGACACGTGTAGAGGGGGGCTGCCTCCACTTCATATAATGAATGAGGTGGTGAAATGCATTGCAAGCATATCATCTTCTTCACCACTTAGCTTAGGCAGCCATGGAAATGGAGAAAACCAACCATGCAACTCTCGGCCAGCAGCTACAAAAGAATTTGGTTAGTAATCTCTTTGCTTGGTGTGTTAATTCCTTAGAATGCCATTGTTAATTAGCCATTAATGTTAAGAAGGGGGCTTGACCAGTAGCTTAGGAAATTTGTTTTAGTTATTGAATGTGCTAAGTATGAACGAAACCATAATCGGATTATTAGTGGTATCGTGTTAGTGTTTGGGCTGTTTTGATTAAAGCAAAATGCGGGAAATTCTGTTTTGGCGTTATGTATATGTTAATGTGATTATGGGTATATACTCCAAGGGATGAATACGATAAGGTAGATGTGTTGCGAATTATAAAACGAGTTATCGCTCGTGTGTCTTTGTTTCGTTACTATGGTTGCCGAGACGGAACTGTTTTGGGGGGGGGGCTGTTTAATATGATTCGTTGGGTTATATGTGTTATTGGTATTGCTGTGGATAATTTGGGTTGTTGTCGGATTGGGACGAAGTAAGGAAAATAGGGGAAGTGCTGCCGGATTTTCGTTAGATTATTAGCTAGCTTACAATAAGTAGTAAAGCGCGACGTCTATCTCATTGCGGCACGATTGTTGCTTGTTATAGATTAATAGCTTGGGCAGTAAATATTGGACGTGCGGCTCGACTATACGGTATGTAACGCTATCCTTTCTTTCTTTGTTTGGCATGACTTTTAAAAATGAGCGAATGACGGACAGTTTGATACTTACTTCTAGAGCGTCTAGGTGACGTATATTCTGGCTTCCACAAACTATTCCTCTATATATCGGCTATGTCTAAGGCTATGGTGATTTCTCATATCTATGGTAGTGCTTCTTAGAGTCATTGAGATTTTACGTTTTCATATCGTGTTAAAGGTTCATAATCTTGATAAAACGTTAATCTTTGGTAATACTCCTTGCTGGTTCACGTTGATTGTTCTATTGAGTTATAAGAAATGATTTTAATTGCATATGGTTGCTCATAATGTTCTGCTCGTGCATAGAGTCATTTATCATTTCACCGAGTCCCGGGCCGGGTAATGTTCGTGCGGAGTTTCTTGCATATGTCACCGAGTCCCTCACTAGAGGGCCGGGTATGTATATTATATATATGATTGGTGATGAGGATGGTTATGATGATGATGATGACGGAGATGATGTGATGACTATATCACCGAGTCCCTCACTAGAGGGTCGGGTACGTATGATGTATATATATGATGATTATTTGCCGAGTCCCTTACTAGGGAAGCTGGGCACCTTATATGTTAAAGATATGCATGATTTTCACTTATAAGGTACATGTATAGCGATATCTTGTTTCGACTTATCATGTTGGTATCCTGTCATCTTTACCTTATGCTTTACATACTCAGTACATTGTCCGTACTGACCCCCTTTCCTCGGGTGGCTGCGTTTCATGCCCGCAGGTGTAGACGCACAGTTCGGTGATCCTCCCGCCTAGGATATCTACTCTGCTGATTGGGAGAGCTCCACTGTTCTGGAGCCCAGTCGTTTTGGTACATAACTTTCTATGTAGTCTTTTGCTTATCTATGGGTACGGCGGGGCCCTGTCCCGTCGAGTTTCACTACTATACTCTTAGAGGTCTGTAGACATTATGTGGGTTGCATATATATGTTTTGGATAATGGTCTGGACATGGTTTGTTTGGGATGTCCGATTGTACAGGGGCAGCCTTGTCGGCTGCGTACATCATTGCGTATTGTGTAGTGGCAGCCTTGTCGGCTTGCGTATGCTATTATTCTTTGGATAGTGGCGGCCTTGTCGGTTCGCGTATGTTGTTACGGTTGAATGGTTATGACTCCTTATGAGACATATCCACTTTATATATATATGGCGTTGGGGTTGTCTTGATTTGATTAAATTCCATATTGTCTTAGTTTCAGTTGGTTATACTTAACAGGTTTGTATGTGAGTGTCCAAAACGGGCACTAGTCACGGCCCATCGGGTTGGGTCGTGACAATACACACACCTTATATATTTGAAGGATTGTTAAAAAAGCGCTAAAATGAAACAATGCAGTAGTATGTCATGAGGTGTCTAAAATGAACAAAGCTTAATTAAGGTGTATAAGTTAAAAAATGGTGCCAACTTTAGGGGGCCACGATGGGTTAAGACAATAATAATGACCCAACCAAATTTCCTAAAGGCATTCAATGTCATAAGTGTAGAGGATGGGGACATATAATGTGTGAATGAATGTCCAATCGATTGAATGAAAATGAGCATGAGAGTCACTTGAGGTTGGCCTTGCAAGTCCTCAAAGAACACCAGCTCTATGCCAAATTTAGTAAGTATGAATATTGGTTGAGGTCAGTTGCTTTTCTTGGCCATATTATCTCTGGTGATGGTGTAGAGGTTGATCCGAAGAAGATGGATGCTGTCAGAAATTGGCCTAGACCTTTGACTCCCACAGACATAAGAAGTCTCATGGGTCTAGCCGGGTATAATAGAAGGTTTTTTGATGGATTTTCGTCCATTGCTTCTCCTTTGACAGCTTTGACCTAAAAAAGGTGAAGTTTGAGTGGTCGGAAGCTTGTGAAAGAGGTTTTCAAGAATTAAAAGATAAGCTTACCTCCACTCCGATTATGACCTTACCGGAGGGCAATAAAGACTTTGTAGTGTATTCTGATGCTCATCCAGCATGGTAAGGTGATAGCTTATGCTTCTAGGCAACTCAAAGTTCATGATAAGAATTATCCAACTCATGACCTTGAGTTAGCTGCTGTAGTTTTTGCCTTGAAAATATGGAGACATTATTTGTATGGTGTGCATGTTGATGTGTTTACTGACCATAAAAGTCTTCAATATGTGTTTACACAAAAGGAGTTAAATCTCCGACAGAGAAGATGGTTAGAATTGTTGAAGGATTACGACATGAGTGTCCTTTACCACCCTGGCAAGGCCAATGTGGTTGCGGATGCTTTGAGTCGTATGACTATGGGTAGTGTGTCTCATGTGGAAAAGAAGAGAAGAAAGAACTTGTGAAAGATGTTCATAGGTTAGCTCGATTAGATGTGTGGTTAGAAGATTCTCCAAATGGTGGTTTCATGGTCCATCATAACTCTGACTCATCATTAGTGGTGGAGGTTAAATCTAAGCAGCATCTTGATCCACTATTGATGGAGTTGAAGGAATCGATACTTGGTAAGCTCAATGAGTCATTCTCCCAAGGGGGGATGGTGTTCTTAGGTACCAAGAGAGATTATGTGTACCGGATGTTGAGGATTTGAGAAATCAAATTCCAGAAGAAACCCATGGTTCTCGCTATTCCATACATCCGGGTGCCACCAAAATCTATCATGACCTTAGAGAGATCTATTGGTGGGATGGTTTAAAAAGGGACATAGCAGAGTTTGTTGCTAAGTGCCCAAACTGCCAACAAGTTAAAGCCGAGCATCTTAAACCGGGTGGTCTAACCCAAATCATGGATGTTCCTACTTGGAAGTGGGAAGCCATCAATATGGACTTCATAGTTGGGTTGCCTCGAACCCATAGGTGAAATGATTGAATATGGGTTATTGGGGATAGGTTAACCAAATCTGCCCATTTTATTCCCGTTAAGTCTACATACACGGCTGAAGATTATGCAAGGATCTACATTAATGAGATTGTGTGTCTTCATCGGATTCCTTTGTCCATCATTTGGATAGAGGCGCCCAATTCACTTCTCGTTTTTCAAAGGCTTTTCAAAAGGGTTTAGGTACTCAAGTGAAACTTAGCACCGTATTTCATTCTCAAACGGATGGTCAAGCAGATCGTACCATTCAGACCCTTGAAGACATGTTATGAGCCTGTGTTATTGAGTTCAAAGGAAGTTGGGATAATCATCTACCTTTGATTGAATTCTCTTACAACAATAGCTATCATTCGAGCATCTCAATGGCACCTTTTGAATATCTTTTGGTAGTAGAAGGTGTAGATTTCCGGTTGGATGGTTTGAGGTTGGTGAGTCTCACTCCTTGGTCCAGAGATTATCTATGAGGCTATAGAGAAAGTTCGCATCATAAGAGATAGATTGAGATAACCTATAGTCGGCAAAAGTCTTATGCCAACAATAGAAGGAGAGACCTTGATTTGAAATAGGTGATCATGTCTACTTGAAGATTTCACCTATGAAAGGGGTGATGAGGTTTGGTAAGAAGGGGAAGTTAAGTCCCCGGTATGTTGGTCCTATGAGGTTTTACAACGAATTGGGAAGGTTTCCTATGAGTTGAAACTACCTAGTGAACTAGCTTCAGTTCATCCGGTGTTTCATGTTCTATGCTCAAGAAATGCATAGGACCCGGTATCCATTATGCCTATTGAAGGTTTAGGGTGGATGAGAAGTCTCTCCTATGAAGAGGTTCCGGTTGAGATCTAGATCGCCAAGTCAAGAAGTTGAGAAGCAACGAGGTTGCCTCTGTAAAAGTTCTATGGAGGAACCATCTTGTTGAGGGTGCACATGGGAGGCTGAAGCCGACATGAAGTCCCGCTACCTCATCTTTTACTCCTTGAGGTTAGACATTCCTCTTAGTAAAGAAATTAATGAATAATCATGAAATTGATTTGTTTTATAAATAGGTGTATGTCATGGTAAAAGTCATACCAATTTGAGTTAGAGAAAGCTTTCATACTTTAGTCTTGCACTTATATGAAATATGTATGTATGTGTCTTCT
>JAJJBR010002719.1:0-72016 GCA_022817965.1 Solanum lycopersicoides
ATTCATCGAGAATCATGTTCATCTACATTGATCAAAGAATTGTTGTAAACTGTTACGTATTTGAATAGAAGTATTGAAACTGATAATAAACGATTGATTGCTTACAGTTTTCAGTCTTGATAGTCCATCTGCATTAGGTACATTATGGCCAAATGATTCAACAACTTCTTTTCTTGCTTTTTCTTGCCACTTCTTGTTTGTAGCTAGCAAGAACATCGTCCATCCAAGCAATATAGTTGTCGTCTCATGACCAGCAAAATAAAATGTCTTGCACTCATCAACTATATCTTCTATCGATATTCTGTTATCTTGATAAGCCTCAAGGAGTTTTCCAAGGAAATCGCTTCCAAAGTTATGATCTTCCTCTTCCTCTTCCTCTTCTCGTTTCTTTATTATTCGAGTAATGCAGTCATGTATCCCCTGCTCGAGTTTCTCTGACTCTATTTCATCACAGCTTTTCCATATTTGACTACAGAAAAACGTAACATTTAGAGCCTGTTTGTCTTAACTGAGAAAATGTATCAACGTCTCGTTGAGAAAGGGACTTACCTGATGCCTGGAAATCTAACTTTGTTAGCATTTCCAGAAACTAGTGAAGCTAACTTCATCAGCATTTGAAATATGTTCTTTCCTTCTGAGTAACTACTACCAAAAGCAGTCCTCGAAATGATCTCTGATGTTAATATCCTAAACTCTTCAAACACTTCAATCTTTTTATCTTCATAAATCTTCCAACGTTCGAGCATTGTCTCACAACTCATAATCATCATCGGAATCATACTCTACAAACATAATCGAAATTTTTTTTATCACTAGAGGAAGCAGAGGAACTTCCTTACCAAAAAAAATTGCACTTACTTTTAGGCTTTCTCCATGAAAAACATGGTTAGCTAGTTTCCTCATTTTTACCCATTTTTCGCCTTTAGATGACGCAACCCCATCTCCGAAAAGCTTCTTGGGAAAACCTTCAAGATGCATTTTGGGATAATTGTTGTTTCTGTTGCTCAGTATTTCTTTGAGAAGTTCTGGTTCAGTCACTACTAGTTCAGGTTGCAGTCCATGCCAGTAGAGAAAATTTGGCCCTATATAGTTTAGTGAAATGAGAAACAGAGAAAATACAAACTAAGTAAAACAAGAAAAATGTATTTATAATCATTTAAATTTACCATATAGTTTCTTCCAAGAAAATATATGAGGTAGAATTCTTGGAAATATGTCATGTGATAAGTGATCCATGGCTTTGTTTATGGACTCTTTTTTCATTTCATCAATCGCTTTGAAATTTCCATGTAGGAACTTGTAACAAGGACCTTGTATACCTTGATATCTCATCATAAATTGTACATGAAATGGAGTCCATAATAGCTTCTTAACGATCCTAACGAGGATCACTAACAAAGAAATGAAAAGAAAACTCGCGAGAATGATTATGATCATCATCATCTTAGTGATTGATGTTCACGGTTTTTTTTGAATCAAGATATTGAATGGACTTGAGAGTTCAAGGTTATGGTTTTTTCGCCTTTTTCTAATGTACGGATTAAGGTTGAGAATATTAGCTTGAATTAAAAGACAAAACAAATACAGATACTGGTTTTGGCTTCATCAATAGCATTTTCAAACCACCATTCTTGTTTTTACTCTTGACAAAGACCTCGATGAATAGACGTTGTTATGGACCATGAAAGTTTGGGTGTCGAGCTACGTCTACAATGGATCATATCATGCTAAAATAGTGTACAATAATTCCATCTTATTATAAAGAAATTGCAAGTGAGAAGTCTCAATCTGTGTATGTCATTATAATATGGAATCAATATTGGTGTACTGGTCCTAGCTATTATTATACTATGAAATCAATAATGCTACATTTGTATAATATTTGGTGCTTATGCAAGTAAATTTAACTTTATGAAATATGTCACTTGTGAAAATACACTTATATTGTTTTAGATTCAGATTCATTCTATCGGAAACAGTCTGTCTACCTTCACAAGATAGGGGTAACTAGATTTTCTATCTCATTGTCATAAAGTTGGTAAGTATTTGTCCTTCATTCGAGAAATAAGCTTAAACGTCTCCTCAGCTTCAACTTGCTGTCGTATATCAGATTGTGAAGATCTATCTGGGTGAAATTTCAGCAATGCTCTTTTGTAAGCAACGCGAACCTGAAACAAGATCTTACTCTTAAGTCTTAAGTGACACTTAAACAAAGACGGAGGATCTTTAGAGACTGTTCAGCGTAAACAAACCTCATGACTAGTACCATCACCAACAGTGATTCCTAATCCACACAACACCGAAGCCAAATCATGACATGTCATTTCAAGCTTACTGAGTTCCTTCCAAACTTCAAATCGTATCTGTTCCTTCAAGTTCGTATTCTCCACATCCTAAAAAGATTCATCAGATAGTTTAAAAGAGTAGGAAAAATCCAAATATGGTATAATCACAGAATATATACAAATAAATATAAGATAAATAGGCTGCAAAAAGCCGCGAAATAGATGACAGAAGTGGCCAAGTTGTTATACCTTCTTTTGAGTTTCTCTCATTTCCTCCACGCGTTGCATTTGTCTCTTCTCGATTTCTAATAAACGAATATTTTCAGCCTTCTTTCTTCTCAACATCAGCTTCAACTTCTTGGCTTCTTCTGCCTGAATAGGTAATAAGCACATCAGATAATAGTAAATCTTACTTTCTTTTGGTTATTTTAGCTTTTCCTCTGTAATTAGGCCCATGTGTCATATATTTACATGGTATTAGAGTCAGGTTCATTCCCGTTTGGGCTCCTGGTCCACGCTTTAGTTCAGCCTAGACATAAACTTAGGCAATCATCCTCGCATGAATTTTGGGGCTTAGTTCAAGTGGCAAAGGCGGAGGGACTTTTGACTTATGTTACAGATCCGAGCCTTCCACCATGCGAACAAGGTATGATATTTAAAAGACGGGGAAGGTAGAAGGACAGGCCCATTATCGCGGAGTTTTGAGGAGCTACTGTTGGTCCTAAACGTAGGGTCAAACAGATTTCTCGGCATTATATACAAATAATAAATAAATAAATAACCAGAATAGGATCATACATATAAATTGTTTTTCTAATGTATGAGCATGAAAGGGAGAGAACGTTTCATTGACCTTTACATACTCTTACAGTTTTACTCTCTATATACTGGCTGCGATAATTCAGACACCCCTGGAGCCTATAGACTACAACGCGGAACACAAAAGTAGAAAACAACAACATATCCAGTGTAATTCCACAGAAGTCTGGGGAAAGTAGTGTGTAAGCACCCGTACCTTGTGAAGGTAGAGAGACTGTTTATGATAGACCCTCGACTCAATAAATCAAAAGTAGAGAACATCAACAGTCAAAATATCAACAGGTGGCACAGGCTAATGAACACCGAAAACATAACAGAAAACCAAATTTCTACAAAATTTAACAGTACAAAGTACACCTGAATCGCCAATGCTTTTTGCCTAGACGCCAATTCTTCCTCTAATGCCTTTTTGTATTCAGAGGTCTCTTTGATCCTTTCTCTTTGAGTAGTAATACAGTTATCACTGCTTTCATCATCATCATCATCGTCGATAAAAATTATATCACCTCGAAACTTCTTAGGTGTCGATTTAGGGACATCAATAAAAATAACATTACTAAAACTTTCAATCAACTCATCATCAATCAGAATAACATGATCATCTCCTTCACCATCATTGCACCTCCTCAACATCTTTGTCCCGGTATCAGCTCGGGTAGTAAGCACCCTCACTTTCAATTTGAAGGTTGTAAGTTCGAGTCAGGAGCTAAAAGGTGTGATAAATTAAAAAAATCACAAAAATGAGTTTTACAATCTATTTTCTCATTTATTGAAGTTAATTAGTGAGAAATTAATGTAGATGATGGTCTTGGTAAGTGTAAACAACACTCTCCTCTAATTAATAAGAGATTAGTATTAATTAAACTTAAAATAATTCAGGTTTTAGTTTTACTTTTGGAAATCCTATAATTCAATTTAGTTTTTTCAATTTCTATGTAAAAAGAATCGTATTAACAACAAAAAAAAAAATTAATTGACTTATTTGTATAGTATTATATTTAATAATTGAAATATATATTTGAAGGCAAAAAAAGACGTGGGAAATGGAGAACATGAATTTAGTCAACTAAGCATTAAAAAAAATTACAAATGTATGTTATTTATTTGCTTTACTATTGTCATTGTTATTATAACATTGTTTCAGATCGTTGATCCTAACATGAATTCGGTAAATTTTGTGATAAATTGTTGTGGACAAGTGATGAATTTTGTTGGGCAACTGCTACTGAATTCGATAAGTTTTGTTGGGCGACTGATACTGAACCTGGTAAATTTTGGGGCAGAATTGCTACCGAAGGTGTTAAATTTTATTGGGCTATTGACACTGAACCTGGTAGATATTGCTGGAAAACTGGTAATGAACCTGGTAGATTATGGTGGGCAAATACTAAATTTTGTTGCGGAACTGCTACCGAAAGTGTTAAATTTTGCTGGGGAACTGGTATTGTACCTGGTAGATTATGGTGGGCAAATGCTACTGAACATTGTAGATTTTGGCGGGGAACTGATATTGAACCTGGTAGATTTTGGTGGAGAATATATACCGAAGCTGGTAAATTTTTGTGTGCGATTACTGATAAATGTGGTGAACTTTGTTCAACATTTGCTATTTAACCTGGTAGACTTTGGTTGGCGATTGATACTGAAACTAGCGATTTTTGGTGGAGAACTTGTATCGAAGATAGCAAATTTTGGTGGACAATTGCTATCGAAGCTGTTAAATATTGGTTGGCGATTGATACTGAAACTAGCGGGTTTTGGTGGGCAATTGGTATCAAAGCTGTTAAATATTGGTTGGCGACTGACACTGAACCTGATGAATTTCGGTGTTCAATTGCTAAGTTTTGGTAAGGAACTGCTATTGAAACTGGTGAATTTCGTTGTTCAATTGCTAAGTTTTGGTACGGAGCTGCTAATGAAACTGGTGAATTTCGTTGTTCAATTGCTGCTGAACCTGATAAATTTTGGTGTACAACTGCTACGGAATCTGGTAAATTTTGGTGTACAACTGTTACTGTGGGTGCTACTGACGCTTAAGAATTTTGGTTGGCAAGTGAAAAACTTGTGCCGGCAAGCATTAGTGTATTTTGGTGGGCAAGCGATTGAAGTGAAGAATTTATGTCAGCAACTTGTGAATTGGTTCGATCACTGGTTTAACATAGCTTTACCCTATCTCATAACTATCGCGTTGTTTCTATCTCTCTTCGTATATTATTGCTACCGCCAAAGAAGAATACTGCTCAAGGTGATGGTAACTTTTTAGTTATATCATTATTGCTGGTTGTTGGAAGAAATTAAGAATATCGAATTTCTGATAATAAAAAAAAAGCTATATTTGCCAAATGAAAGTAAGATTTGTGTATGTATTGTTATCTCTGATGTGCTTTTTACATACTCAGGAAGAAGAAGCGGAGAGGGTGAAGTTGCAAAAAAGAGAAAAGGCTGAAAGTGATCGTTTATTAGAACTCGAGAAGAGAAAGAAGAAGCTTTTGGAGGAAATGAGAGAAACTAAAAAGAAGGTATGACATAACTTGGCCTGTTATCTATATTTCGCGGTTTTTTGGAGACTCATCTGTTATATATTTTTTGCAGACTCTCTGTCTTTTGTAGTTTTTTGAGTCTCTATTCCATGGCAGTTATGCTGCATCTTGTGTTAGTTGAATGTTTCATTTCTCATTTCTTTGTTGATCCAAATTTGAAGCTAATTAGTGAGAGATTAATGTAAATGATTGGTCTTGGAAATCGAGGCCTATCCTCGAAAGGATGAGTGCACTATTACAAAAATAAAAATGCATCTAAAATATAAATTTGATCGATTTAATCTTTACGTTTTTAAAACTAAAACATTAAATTTTTAAAATTATAGATCTAACATATATAATAGGGAAACTTACATAAATATACTATAATAAAAAAATATTTATCATTTATAGCAATACTATTTATTTTTCACTTGATCACTTTTAATTCATTTATAATACAAGTTTAATCCATATTTCAAATAATTTTTTTTTATTCACATATATTACAAATTTTAATGATAGATAATTCATTTATCACACATTTTAATACAGTTATAATACAATGTGTCAATTTTTACCAAACAAACATTATATATTTTAAAAAACAATTATAATTCATATATATTGCATACATAATTCACTTTTAATACATATTGCAAATCTGACATAGTATTGCTATAAATTGTAATAAATAAAAAATATTGCTAAAATCAGTAATTATTTATTAAAATGTATCAATTCATGTAATTTTTCCTTAAAGACATAAACTTAGATGGTAATGAGTTCCATATTATAGAGTCCATTAAATAATAATTTCCTTTTCGTAATTAATAATAATTCTAACTCATTAAACATAACAATAGATGTTCATTAGAAGTTTAAGAAATTGTAATAATAAAGATTTTGGTTTTATTTTGAAACAAAAAAAAAATTTAATTAGTCTTTTTTTCTCCTTTTTTTTACAATTATGGCAAAATTCTTGCCATTATTGACAGTCCTTCTGACTTTCAAATTCTCCATGGAAAAGGTGAATAATTTTGAAGTGAAAGAAAGACGTGGGAATTGGGCAACATGAATAGTCAACTAAACACGGAAAAATTACACATCAATGCATTCATATCATACACAAAAATCGAACCACGTTAAATCTGTATGATCTGTATTTTCATAGTTATTATTATAAGTTTAATTCTACACTACTTGAGTTTTTGATTAGTTAATATGAATTCGGCAAAATTTGTAGTTAATTATTGTGGACAAGTGATGAATTTTGTTGGGCAACTGCTACTGAATTCGATAAATTTTGTTGGGCGGTTGATCCTGAACCTGGTAAATTTTGGTGGGAAACTACTAAATTATGGGGCGGAGTTGCTACCGAAGGTGTTAAATTTTGTTTTGGGGTTGCTACTGAACCTGGTAAATTTTGTTGGGGAACTACTAAATTATGTGTCGGAGTTGCTACCGAAGGTGTTAAATTTTGCTGGGCAACTGATATTGAACCTGGTAGATGTTGTTGGAAAACTGGTACTGAATCTGGTTGATCTTGCTGGGGAACTATTAAATTTTGTTGCGGAACAGTTACCAAAACTGGTAAATTTTACTGGAAAACAGGTATTGTACCTGATAGATTATAGTGGGGAACTGATAATGAACCTGGTAGGTTTTGGTGGGGAATGGCTATCGAAACTGGTAAATTTTGGTATGCGATTGATACTGAACTTGGTAAGCTTTTGTTGGGAATTGGTACTGAATTTGGTCAATTTCACAGGGCGATTGCTGATGAATTTAGTAGATTTTGGGTGGGAACTGATATCGAAAGTGGTAAATTTTGGTGAACAGTTGCTATCGAAGCTGTTAAATATTTGTTGGCAACTGATACTGAATCTGGTAAATTTAGGCCGGGAACTGGTAAATTTTGGTGGGGAATTGCTAATGAAACTCGTAAATTTTGTTGGACTAGTGTTAATGTGGCTCAAAGTTTTCATTTGGCAAGTGCTACTGACGGTTAAGAATTTTGGTTGGCAAGTGCTAGTTATGCTGAAAAGATTCAGCCTTTTCAGCCTGCAAGCATTAGTTACGCTGGAGAAGTTTTGTGGGCAAGCACTCGTGAATTGGTTTGAAAGGATCAAACATTGGTTTTACGTAGCTTTACCTTATCTCATAGCTATCGCGTTGTTTCTAGCTATCTTCGTGTATTATTGCTACTGCGAAAGAAGATTACTGCTCAAGGTGATGGTAACGTTTTAGTTATATTATTATTGCTGGTTGTTTGAAGGAAGAGTTTTGAGGGGTCGTCAGCACGTATAACACATGAAAAAAGAGGGTTCTATTTATATCTTAGATGTTTTTACTGTTATCTGATGTGCTTTTTTCAGGAAGAAGAAGCGAAGAAGGTGAAGTTGGAAAAAAGAGAAAAGGCTGAAAGTGATCGTTTATCAGAACTCGAGAAGAGAAAGAAGAAGCGTTTGGAGGAAATGAGAGAAACTAAAAGGAAGGTATGACAACTTTTGGCCTCTTCTGTTGTCTATTTCGCGGATTTTTGCAATCTCTTTGATCTCATATTTCTATTCCATGCTGTGTTATTTGCATTTTCCCTACTGTTTAAACCAGCTGATGAATCTTTATAGGACGCTGAGAATATGAAATTGAAGGAGAGTATACGAGCCAAAGTTGGAAAGGAACTCAGTATGCTTGAAATGACATGCCATGATATGGCTTCACTGCTGCGCGGATTGGGAATCAGTGTTGGTGGTGGTAGTATTCATGAGGTTTGCTTACACTCCGTCTCTAAACATCTTCCATCTTTGTTAAGTGTTACTTAAGAGTAAAATCTTGTTTCAGGTTCGCGCTGCTTACAAAAAAGCATTGATGAAATTTCACCCGGATAAATCTTCAGGATGTGATATACGACAGCAAGTTGAAGCTGAGGAGAAATTTAAGCTTATTTCTCGAATGAAGGACAAATATTTACCAAATTTATGACAGGAAAATGATTATATTTTAGGATGGAAATTTTGTGTATAGACATTTCAGCTGCACTCAAATGCAGAGAAGAGTTATTTCCAGGTTTCGTTGTCATTTACCCGTTTCCTCGTGTTTTTGTTGATGTAAGCATAAAGACAACTCTAAACAGAAAAGGTTCAAAAATGCAGTTAATGTATTAGAAATGGTTCAAAAATGTCCTCGTTCCATCTATCTGATCACATATGCCCCTAATGTTAGTTTCAGTCTTAAGATTGCCTCTCCATTAACTACACAACTATATGATATTTAATTAAATGTCATATTTGGTAAACCTAACTCTTTATTAAAAGCTAATAAACCTAAACTATAGTATATGATAATGACAAAACTATAATCTACATGAATCTGTCTTTATATTCATCATATAGATTCCCTACACATCATTTTCAAAAGCCTTTGTTTAAGTTTAATCTCAGAGTTAAATAGAGATGATACACTTCACTCATTTCTCATATCATAACTTAAATTACCTAAAGATGGATATAGGGAAACTTATCTTAGTCTTCTTTTTCAGTACTCTTTGCTTCTATCTCCTATGGACACTCGTAAAATTCGTTTACTTAGTATGGTGGATGCCACTTCAAACACAAAATATAATGAACTCTCAGGGCATTAAAGGCCCTTCTTATAGTTTTCCTCATGGAAATACCAAAGATATATCACTAATGAGAAGCCAAACTATGGATAAACCTATGGTGGATATTTCTCATGACATTTTTTCAAGGATTCAACCTCATGTTCACACATGGACAAGGATGTACGGTAAGAAAATCAATCGTTTATGGATTTAAAGTTATATAGGATCGTGTAAATATTTCTTGTATCGTCTGTGTAGTTAAATCTGTGATTGCAGGTAAATCTGAGTCCCCTTTGATGAAGAATTATGTTGTATATATCAGGTCAAAGTTGAGTTTTTTGTTATTTTACGTTGTTGAATCCCCTTGATTTCTATATATTAGTGAAAATCCTGACTTTGTAATTATCTTATAAGTGACCTGATTGTGTAATCACGTCATCATCAGTGTACAGAACTTAAACTGATCGTTAAGTGACCTGATTGTGTAATTACGCCATCATCAGTATATAGAACTTAAACTGATCGTTAAGTGACCTGATTGTGTAATTACGCCATCATCAGTGTATAGAACTTAAACTGATCGTTTGATTGTTGGTTGTGTTTGGTTTGTGTGGTGACAGGGAGGAATTTCCTCACTTGGCATGGCTCGAAACCGTACTTATTTGTCACTGAACCAGAGCTGATCAAAGAAATATTGTCCAACAAAGAAGACATTTACCCGAAAATGGAGACGGAAGGCTATGCGAAGAAACTACTAGGGGAAGCACTTATAACAAATGAAGGTGAAAAATGGGCAAAAGTAAGAAAGCTGGCCAACCACACTTTCCATGCAGAAAGCCTGAAAGTAAGTACTTGGAGTTTTACGATATCAGTAATTTCGTCTTTAAAATGTTAAAAGTATTGATCTTAGTATGAACGGATGGAATTATGCACAGCGTATGGTGCCAGAAATGAGTGAAAGTGTAGCGAAAATGCTAGAAAGATGGCAAGAACACGAAGGAAAAGAGTTCGATGTGTTCAAGGATTTTGGACTGTTAACAACTGAAGTGATTTCCAGGACAGCGTTTGGAAGTAGCTACATGGAAGGCAAACATATTTTCGAGATGGTAGCAAAATTGACTGAAATAACTGTAAAGAATGTTTACACTGTCAGATTTCCTGGAATCAGGTAGTCTGCATACTATTTAATGGAATATCGTTAGGACGTTTATGCCTCGTTGTTAATTATTTGTTTTTCTCCGATTTTGCAGTTGGCTTATAAGAACAGATGATGAAATTGAAGCAGAGAAACTTGAAAGAGGGATCAAGAACTCAATTCTTGAGCTAGTAAGTAAAAGAGAAAAGGGCAAAGATGAAATGTATGAAAAGTTTGGGAATGATTACTTAGGACAACTTATGAAGCTTTTGAATGAATCTGACACGAACAAGAGTATCACCATAGATCAAATGATCGACGAGGTCAGGACATTGTATGGTGCTGGTCATCTTACAACGACAAGCTTACTTGGCTGGTCTGTTTTTCTCTTAGCACTTCATCCCGAATGGCAAGAAAAAGCAAGAAAGGAAGTGTTTGCATTCTGTGGCCTTGAAAAACCAACTTCTGATGCAATTGCAAGACTAAGAACAGTAAGCAACACTCTCAGACTTGACTTTAGCTTATGTTGTTAGAACGAGTACGCTTTTATTTACTTAATTATAGCTCCAACAGTTTCTTTTTATCGTTTGTTGCAGATGAATATGATTATCAATGAATGTATGAGATTGTATCCTCCAGTTATTACAGTGACAAGGAAAGTTGAACGCGAAGTTAGACTAGGGAGCATGACTCTTCCAGCTAACATGACAATTTTCATGCCAATTCTGGCACTGCATCATGATCCTCGAATATGGGGTGAAGACGTTCACGTCTTCAAACCAGAGAGGTTTGCAGAAGGGGTAGCTAAAGCAACTAACAACAATGCAGCAGCATTTTTCCCTTTCGGATTAGGACCTCGTACCTGTGTTGGTCTGAACTTCACAACCAACGAAGCAAAGATTACTCTATCGATGATTCTGCAGCGTTATAAGTTCACTCTATCACCTAATTATGTGCATTATCCATCTGATATTTTCCTTTTGACTCCCAAAGATGGAGTTAAAGTTGTGCTTGAATCCATTTAGGTATATCAATGTCTCTTAAATAATGTACAATAAATAAAGCTTCTGAATTCATCAGTTCTTATGATAATATTGATTTCATTTTATAAATTAGGCCAAAGGGTTCAATATGCATTGTACTAAAGGAAATAGTTTAAATATACCCTTCGTTATACATTTGGTCCAAATATACCCATCATGTTATATTCTGCGTCCAAATGTACCCCTCGTTATACTTTGATGCAAATATACCCTTAACTTTGACGGAAAAACATGTGACAAACTCAAAATCAAATTAGTTACTCTCAATTTGCTTAGAAACTTACTTGTGTAAATCACCCCAACTCATTCCATCCGTTTTGAGCTCTTATTTTTATTTTTCCATTCATTTTCTATTTTTAAATTTCTTGTACTATAAATAGTAAAATATGCACATCACACAACATCATTGTGCTACATTTTTCCCTAACAAATTTAACATCTTCAAAATTATTTCTATAAAATTAGTCATTGTACCCACATTTTTTTACTATTATAAAAGTACAATAAAATTAATGAACGTCGGGAGTCATCAATTTTTGGATGTTGAAATTTTTTAGAACATATCTCAGTAGTGTATTTTCTTTGATTAATACTGACACTTTTTAGAAAATGTTAAGCATGATAAAAAAAAATTTAAGAAAAAACTCAATTCAAAAGAAAGAAAAATCATATTAGTTTTTGAATACGATAAATTATTAGCTTCTTTTAAGAAGAAGATGCAAAGAAAATAATTCAAAACGGAGGAAATGAGTCTCTAAAAGAATTAAGTACTGTATTTGAAATTCGAGATGCATTATTTGATTTTGAGCTTGTCACCTATTTTTCGTTCAAATTGAGGTAATTTTGTGTCATAGACTCATAGTATAATCACAGGGATATATTTAAACCCAAAATATAACAAAAAAGATATATTTAAACTTAAAATATAACGAATAATATATTTAAATTATTTCTAATAGTACAGGGTATATTTAACCCTTTGCCCTATAAATTATAATAGCTTGGACCACACTTGCATCAGCACTCAGTATTATATACCATTATTGAATCCATATTTATTATTATAATAATAAAAGACAAGATGATATTAAAATGATGTCTTCCTCACATAGCCATCAGAAACTCAAAACCTAACCACTTGGGTAATATCAATGGTCACTAAGCATGCAAAGATTAATTACTACCTCCACAATAATGTAATCATAAAATCTTACTACTACATATATTAATAATAATGTATGTTGGCCCTTAATATTTGGTACGACGGAAAATATTTTTTTAGAGATTTTTTATTTATTTTTTCATATTTGATTGGTGAGTATAAAATATTTTTTTAAAAAAAAATTTAGTGTTTAATTTATGAATGAAAAATATTTTTGAGAAAATATCTTTTGTTAATTTAACTAGAGAGTAGAAAATAATTTTTAAAATTAAAAATATTTTAAAATAATTTAATTTTTTTTTGGGTGGGGTGAGGGGTCTGGTAAGGAGTTCTAGGGGTTAAAAAGTAATATTTTGAAATTGAAAATATTTTTCAAAAATAAACTTAATTTTTTTTTAATGGGGTGGGGGGCCTAGTAGGGTCAAAGGTAGAGGGTCGAGGGTAGGGATTAAAAATAAAATTTTGAAGTTAACTTTTTTTAAAAAATAAATTTAATTCTCCGAGGAAAGTCAACTTTCTTAAATTTGAGGAAAATTAATTAATTTGAAAAATATTTTTTAACCCAATCAAACATGAGAAATTGAGAAATATTTTTCTCCTATCAAACACACCCTTAATTGAAATTATCTGTAATGTATAATAAAAATGTTTTATTTTAGTTTTAATATATAATAAGTTTATTTTGATCCTTCGTATATTTCATTTGCTTGAAATCATCCTTAATGTATAATAAATGTGTTTATTTTGGTAATTGATATATTTTATTTGATTGACAATTTCAATTAAATTTTCAATCAAGTATAATGTCATAGTGTATTACCTGGACCATTTGGTCATTTTGTCAATGTGTAGCACTCTCTTTTAGAAAGTTACCTTATTTTGTCTTTTTCTTTTTGTGGGGTTAATTCATTTTTGATGAATTACCTAAAATTATGACTTACTACCTACAATCATGCTAACAAAATAACAAATGTTCTTGGGTAGGGTAGGGATGTACATGATTGAGGTGATTTAAGTTTTTTAAATAATAAATTAAATTATTTGTGTTGTATTTTTAAATTTATAAATCAAATCAATAAAATTCAGGTTTTTCAACTTTAAACTTTTACAGGTTTATTCAGTTTTTTTTTGGATTTTCTTTCAATGAAGTATTCATAAAACATATGATTTACTTGTATTTCAAATATTTCTTTAGTCCTATCAAAATGCAACTATCTAAGTTATTTCTCAAGAAAATAACAAAACATATGATATAATTAATGACACTAAAATATCCAAAATAATAATAATAAAATCGCGTAAAATAAATATTGTAAATTAATAATTCATAATAAAATTGATCATAATTTAAAGTACTAAATCATGTTAAAATAAGTTTAGAAAGTATTAGTGACTAAATATTAAAAGAAAGTAAAATTAGATCATGTATTTTAATTGTCTAAATCTATATAAAACTAAAAAACAAATATTTAATATTATTATCATTCTTAGTGTTGAATTGATTTTTCTTTGCATTAGTATTAATTTATTTTTATTTAAACTTTATATAATTACCAACATGATGACTATAATCTTATTAGATCATTGAGAATTCTAACTTTCAAACATAAAATAATTATATTAAAAGATAAAACATATGTAAAAGTATGAGATATTTAAAAATTATATCAAAGTAAGTATTTTACGTATAAAATAAAAATTTAAAATTATATATATAATGGTGGATTGGTTTGATCTCGGATTAGTTTTTTTAGTAAAAACCAAACCAACACAAATATAGTGGGGGAGGGGGGGTTCGAACACCAAACTAAGTCAAACCAAATCACTACTCAGTTTTTTTTTCAATTTGATTCAATTAGCGGTTTGATTTTATTTTTGGTTCGATTTTGTACACCTCTTGGATAAATTCATTACCTTTTTGACTGAATCTTAATTTCATATTACATACAAGGTAACAAGTGATATTTTGAATTCCTAAAAATATGATTTACTACAATTAATTATCTTGCGTAAATTTAATAGTATTATTTAATCCTCATAAAAAAAAGAAATATTTTTATATGTGAGATCTGTGTATAACGTTATTTTCTTATTCACCTTTTGTTCTTCCCATATATATGTTTAGTAACCTAGTCGCGATATAGTAGTACATGTGCTTAATTATATTAACTTATTTGAAGTATAACTAAATTAAAATAATCTTTAAATACTTTTTAAAAAATATTTATAAACACTTAATTTTAGATTAAGATAATAAAGTTAAAATTATAAATTAACTTATAAATCAAAAACGAAAACTAAATAGTTAATCCAAACAGCCGCTTAGACTTATAATAAACTTTTATTTAGTTAAAGCAAATGATTCTCTTTAGTCATGTAGTGGAAGACTATGAAAAGTCTTATAAAAGTGAAAATATTACTATTCCCTCCTATTTTCTTTTTTAATCTATTTCAAAAATAATATATATTTTTTTTCAATACTTTAACTTTAACTTTCACGTGACATGTTTAAGATCACAAGATTAAAGGATATTTTTGTTACATTTGACATAACTTTAAATTAAAACCACAAGATTAAAAATTTTCTTTCTTTTCTTAAACTTTATTCCAAGTTAAACTATGCCTATCTTTTTTAAACGGAGGGAGTATTATCTTTTGTTTGAATATATACTAAAAACATAAAAAAAGTTGGGTGGAAGATGTGTCACAAACATGTCATTAGACTAATAAAGAAATGTTGAATGTAAAATACTAGGAAATTAGACTTTTATTTTATAGAGAGAGAGAGAGAGCATACTTTCTTACTACTAAAAATCTATTTCCTTCTTTCAAGATAGAAAAAAATTAGAAATGGTTTTGGCTGAAATAATAAGCTTTGTGATGGGGATATTGAGGATGCCTTGCTCATTATGATAAATTTTTGTGGTAAATTGATACAATTTTTTGGTTATGAAGTACTAGAAATACTAAAAAGAAATGTGATGAAGTGCTACAAACACTTGAGAATTTATGTGTACAACTTATGAATTGTTTTCACATAGCTTTACCCTTTCTCATAATAGCAGTATTTCTAGCTATCTTCATATACTTTTTTTACTTTCAACTCGAAATACTGGTCAGTATAATGGATCATCTCGAAACCGCGTGTGTTAGGTTAATGAAGATTGTGAAAGATCTCTTTGTATATTGTTGGAAGAGTGTGAAAGATCTCTTTATATATTGTGGGAGATCAAGCAAAAAACTTAGTATCATGATGATGAGATATCTATTTTTATGTTGCTTGAGAAGCAAAAAACCTAATGGCAAGATGAAGAAAGATCCTGGTGATATGCTTGTCTAGATAATTGATGAAGATCTACAATCTACAATGAACACAACCTTTTGTAATCATGTATATTATTCCCTTTAGGTTAGATTTAATTACTTGTTATATTTGGGAGGAAAAAAGGATCAAAATTCATGAGTAATATACTTTATTTTGGTTTGTAATATATTATTTCGTTTGATTGGAATGGTTGTAATGTGTAACTCAAGTGTTTATTTTGATCATTTATCGTCATTTAATTGTGGATCGACGATTTTATCTCAATCATATGACTAGCTGTCAGAATTTGTCATTGTTATCTTGTTTGTTAGCTTCACAAGATACTTCTATCATATACTCTAACATCTATCATATCTACTTTTTCTAATAAAAATTTTCTAATTTTCTCTCCTGTAATTAAACATAAATGGATATTCTATCTTCTCTCCTGTTGATTTTCTTTGTTTTGTCACCTCGCTTCGTTTGACTTTCAACTATGCAAATAAATAGGCGGGCTTATAATTTCTGTGGAATAATATAGGAAAAAAGCTCAAATATGCTATCGGACTTTCAGAAAAGTCTTATTTATGCCATTAGTTAAAAGTTTGGCTCATTTATGCCATTATCGTTAAAGAAACGGCTCATTCATGCCATTATTTTTAATGGTTTTGCAAACCACTTTTGATACGTGGTCAATTATAATTCGCCACGTCATCAATTTTTTAAATTAAAAAATAAAAAAAATCAATTTTATTTCAGAATTTGATTTTTTTTTACTAAAAATATAAATGACGTGACCAATTATAATTCGGCCACATCATTAATTTATTTAATAAAAAAATTAATTCAATTTTTTTTCAGAATTATAATTTTATTATTACATAGTTTTAAATTTAAATTTCTAACTTCGTCATTGATTTCAATAATATTTCTTACTGAATTGAGCCTAACATCATTAAGGACAACAAAATCACAGTCCACTCGATTGAAACGATAAATCATATACATCACATAAATTAAGACAGAAGAACATGTATCACTATAAATAAATTTAAAAAAAGAGATATTATTTCATTTCTTGCCAAGCTTTTTCATCATCTTCTTATTCTTTTTGTTAGAATAAGCCCTTGCATCATATTCTAAAATTGAAAAATCATGTTGATCAAGTTTTTCATTTTTCACACACCACCATTCAATGAGGTAACAACAACATTACTAATATTTCTTCATTTTTCTTTGATATTATTCTCTTATCACTCCTCTCTTTATCATCTCCTCCAAAGTCCAAATTATGTATACAACTATTTTATTTTGCTTTTGTTATTATTTTGAAAAGTGACTATCCTTATATAGGAAAATTTATGTACCTTTTAATTTAGTTTTACATTGGAAACTCAATAATTTTGAAGGAAAAAATACTTTGGAATTATGCTATTCAATTAATTGTACTATTTGGAATATCAACAATCTACCTATTGGGGATGGTCTTTTCTTAAATGATTTTGGATTTTAAAAAAATAGCTATTTTTTTTATTAAATTAAGTTCAAAATCATATTCTTTCTACTGTACGAATATTTTTTTTAATTACAAAAATTCAATATTAATAATTCAAAATTTTGTGGTTGCTTATTACGTAAAAAGTTAATTAGACAGACTACAAGCATAATCATTTTTTATTTTTATTTGAATTAGACAGTCGACAAGCATATTAATAATCCTTCCTGTTTCATTTTTATTTGAATTATCAAAACATAATTAATATTATTAGTATAGTTACATAAATATATTTTCTTAAGGAGTAATTATTTTATTTCCATAACCAAGAGAATATATTTAGAGCCTGTTTGGTTAGTTTGGATGAGCTTAAAAGCCGGTTAAACTGATTTAAAAGTCAATTTTTCACTTATTAGAGTGTTTGGCAAAATATTAAAATACACTTATTTTAAGTCAAAAATGACTTAATTTAAGCTAAAAGCTAGTGAGAGGTGTTTTTTCCCAACTTAAAAGTCATTATGTTGATCGTATATATTACCTTTTTACCCTTAATTCTTTTATTTTATTTTATTTTTAGTATTATTATTATTTACTATTATTATTATTATATTATTTTATTTTATAATTATAATTATTAGTATTATTAATATTTTATTATTTAAGTATTATTATTATTCTTTATTACTATTATTATATATTTATTATATTATATATTATATATTATATATTATATATATATTTATTATTATTATATATTATATATATTTATTATATTATTATTATTATATTATTATAATAATATTAATAATAATATTATTATTATTTTCATATTATATTATTATTATTTCATTATATATTTTATTATTATTATTATATTATTTATTATTATTATTATTTATTATTATTATTATATATTATATATTATTATTATTATATATTATATATTATTATTATTAAATTAATCAACTTTTATCATTTTAACTGCTTTTAATTTAAGCTAAAAGCTAGGTGAGAGGTGTTTTTCCCACTTAAAAGTCATTTTATGTTGATCGTATATATTACCTTTTTACCCTTAATTCTTTTATTTTTATTTTTATTTTAGTATTATTATTATTTACTATTATTATTATTATATTATTTTATTTATAATTATAATTATTAGTATTATTAATATTTATTTAAGTATTATTATTATCTTTATTACTATTATTATATATTATTATTATTATTATATATTATATATTATATTATATATTATATATTATTATTATTATATTTTTATTTATAATAATAATATTTATTATTATTTTCATATTATTATATTATTATTATTATTTTCATATTATTATTATTATTATTTTCATATTATTTTATTATTTATTATTATTATTATTATTATTATATTATTATATATATTATTATATATTATTATTAAATTAATCAACTTTTATCATGTTAACTTCTTTTAAGGCTATTTCAGATATTTTGATTAAAAAAAGTGTTTACCAACACTTATTTGTCAAACACATCAATATCTTTTTTTTTTAACTTCAGCACTTTTATCCAAACACATAACTATTTATTTTAAAAATAAGTTTCAATAATTTTAAAAAATACTTTTTAAAAGCT
The DNA here is from genome assembly GCA_022817965.1 of Solanum lycopersicoides. Classification (NCBI taxonomy): domain Eukaryota; kingdom Viridiplantae; phylum Streptophyta; class Magnoliopsida; order Solanales; family Solanaceae; genus Solanum; species Solanum lycopersicoides. Next base: position 18,996 of record JAJJBR010002719.1, read on the forward strand.
ACATTTTTAAGCTCATCCAAACATGCTCTTAAAGTTACTGAATGTCTATTTCGCTTCCCTATTGTCGATTGGAAAATTGAAACAATAAAAGTTGTGGGACTTAATGAAATGAAAATATCAATGGCTAATCTGATTTATAGAGCTATGACACAATTAAATTTGAACGAACAAAATATTGATTCAAATCGTACATCAATCTTCAAATTTCAATACAATATATCAATAATTACAAATTTAAGGGAAAAATAGTTTGACAAAATCTGTTCTTATTCAACTTTTGATATGTTAGTGAAGAGTTTTTGGCTAAAAACATCCTTTAACTATACTCCAAACTTAAACTACATCCTTAAAGTATCATTTCTAGCAGAAAACGTCCTTTAACTATAACTCAAACTTAAACGACATCCTTAAAGTATCATTCTTACCATAAAACATCTTTCAACTATTTTAAAGTGAGCAATTTTCGTCCTTCTACTTGAATATCTCGTAAAACGACCCGATATATCCCACAAAAATTAAGTCGTCCCTTCCTAATTATTATTCTTAGATATGCCAAGAATATGATCGTGAACTTTTTCGTAATTGAGTTAAGAATTATGCAAAACTTTTAATTTTGACAGTTTTTAATTCATTTTTCATGTAATTTTAATTAAAAATATTATTAGTTTAAATATGTTTATTCTCAATTGAATATGCTAGAAGCGACATTTGTTGGAGACTTCCGCTTCTAATAATGCAGAATGAAACTCAAATACGAGAAATAATCAATATTTTAGTCACTTTAAAAATGTTGTTTAAGTTTTGATATAATTAAATTATGTTTTTGGCCAAAAATTCTGTTAGTGAATGTAGTCCAAATTATACTATATACTTAATCCATTAGTTTCATTTTAAGCGAATTATTTTCCTTTGTAATATATCTCAAAAAGGTATCACTTTATTATAATTAAAAATAATTTAATTTTATATTTCTCTTTTACTCCAAATGAACCAAACAAATGTGTATGAATTGTTTTAGATCAAAAAATTTATCCCTTTTTTTTTACCAAATCAAGCTTTGAAACAATGCCACATAAAAAGTAATGAAAATACAATTTAATTAAAATACAAGTACATAACAACACAATAAAAAAAGACAGACAACCATAATTCAAAATTGAAGACATAATGCATAAAACTTAGAAAATAATACTAAAAATTTATTTCTTCATAATCTTTTTAATCTTCTTCTTCTTTGAATTGGCCCTGGATCATAAGAAAGCATTGAAAAGTCATAATCCTCAAGCATTTTCATCACTTCACCCCAAAAGTTCACTGAGTGACATGAGCCATAAAGTCCTCAAAAGAATTAAAAATGAACCACTTTAATTAAACAATCAAACGTTGAAAATATGCAATTTAATTAAGAGAGAAAGCTTAAATATATTATTAAACTTAGACAAAAATTTTTATTTATATCATCTATTATTAGTTCATCTACGTCATTTTCGTATGAGAGAATGATCATTTTTCATTTGAAAAATTAATTTAATTAATGACGTAATTAATCATAATTGATTATATATATAAAAAAGAAATACTCTTATAAAATCAAAATTGTATACCGTTAACAAACTTTTAACGGATAACATAATTAAGTTTTTTCTCGATATTCGATAGCATATTTGGGGGGTTTCACTTTAATTAATTGTGCACTCCGGGAATGTCAATAGTTAACTAAGCGTGGAAGAATTACTCATCAATACATTCATATCATACACCATTTGGTAATACTAGTAATTTAATTTATACTATCCACGTTTTATTTTACTTGTTCACTTTTATTAAAAATAACTATTTAATGTTATTTATCAAATGTACTTTTTTTTTTTATTCACATATCGTTCTTATTAAAAATAGATGCTCCCTTCGTTCAGTTTTATATTCCATTATTACTGTAAATAGTTGATTCATAATACTTGTCATTTCACAAAATCAATAAATGACACTATTTTTTCACTCTACCGTTGAGAGTTATAAGTTCTGAAAATATACATTTGATCGAACATAGAGTTATTTTTGACTTCCTTCAGCTAAAAAAGAATTAGTTATATCAAAGTTCTATATCAGAAAAAGATGTGAGCCACTTTCTTTTAACCAAAAATATATTATCTCTAAATCATAAAGTTGAAAAATATAATTTATTATTATTATTATTATTATTATTATTATTATTTATTAGTAGTAGTAGTAATAGTATTATATAAATGACCAATATATTTGACACTTTTGATTAATAATTTTACTTGTTAAGTTATTTATGAATTTTTAATTTGAATTGCGTGCGATAAATTTATTTTAAATTTAATATTATTAGTGTTTATCATGTCATTTAAATTTTAAATTTTATTTCTTAATTGTAAACTTTAAATTTGTGTTCTTTAAAATTTATATTGGAAAGTAAAGGGAAGAAAAAATATTATTAAGCCATAATTTTGTAGTCTTTTTAAAAGAAATCGAAATTAACATGTAATTATGAAATTATAAGAATCTGGGAACTAGTCTAATCCTCATGCATTGGAAAAGTTTTTATGTATTAAAAAATAATTAATAAATTTAAATTTAAATAAAGATAAAAATATTAAAAAATAAACCTGTTTATAATGTGAATATAACATTCTGACCATTATGATTAAAATTTTCTGACCAAAAAGGATTTTTCCATTTTTCTCAATATACAATACTAAACTTTATTGTTTTTAATTAGTAATATGATATATATGTTAAATTATTAGATAATAATGATAAATATAATAGTGAAATATGTCTATTACGTAGTTTCTCCATTAAAAAGAAGAAAAAACAATTAGGATAAAAAGAAGTGAATGTCAGGTGTTCAATATTAAAATCAATATTTAAAAGATATTATTTTTATAACTCAATAATCAGATAATTGATAATAGAAAATACATATCATATACAAACATTAAAAGAATTTGGTAATAGTAAATCAAATTTCAATACAATATATCAATAATTACAAATTTAAGTGAGAAAATAGTTTGACAAAATCTGTTCTTATTCAACTTTTGACATGTTAATGAACGTAGTATAAATTATACTATATACTTAATCCATTAGTTTCATTTTATGCGAATTGTTTTCCTTTATATTATATTTCGAAAAAAAATTCACTTTATTATAATTAAAAATAATTTAATATTAAATTACTCTTTTACTCCAAATGAACAAAACAAATGTGTATGAATTGTTTTAGATCAAAATTTTATCCTTTTTCTTTTACCAAATCAAGTTGTGAAACAATGCCGCATAAATGATTATAATAAGTCATAGAAAGTAATCAAAATACAATTTAATTAAGAGAGAACGCTTAAATATATCATTAAACTTAGACAAAAAGCTTTGTTTATATCATCTATTATTGGTTCATCTACGGTATTTTCGTTTGAGAGAATGGTCATTTTCCTTTTGAAAAATTAATTTAATTAATGACGTGACTGAATCATAATTGATTATATATATAAAAAAGAAACACTTACAAAATCAAAATTGTATATAGCTAACAAACTTTTAACGGATAACATAATTAAGTTTTTTCTCCATATTCGATAGCATATTTGGGAAAACTATCAATTAAGTCAATTATCTTTACTCATTAATTAATTAACTCAAGTTAAACGAATAATCAAAAATTTTAAAAATGACCTTTTGGGTCATTACATAAATATACCTTTTATATTTTTATTTTGTTAAAAAAATTTAATAAGTTTTTCAGTTTCATCAGCGGATAATGATCTTGGCTCTTCAATATACCTCGAATTATTACGAGAAGGGTCAAACATACCTTGTATATTTTTTATTTTATCAAAAAATAAATTTGCATCAATTTTTTGACTTCCTTCAGCTAAAAAAGAATTAGTTATATCAAAGTTCTATATCAGAAAAAGATGTGAGCCACTTTCTTTTAACCAAAAATATATTATCTCTAAATCATAAAGTTGAAAAATATAATTTATTATTATTATTATTATTATTTATATTTATTATTATTAGTAGTAATAGTATTATATAAATGACCAATATATTTGACACTTTTGATTAATAATTTTACTTATTAAGTTATTTATGAATTTTTAATTTGAATTGCGTGCGATAAATTTATTTTAAATTTAATATTATTAGTGTTTATCATGTCATTTAAATTTTAAATTTTATTTTTTAATTGTAAACTTTAAATTTGTGTTCTTTAAAATTTATATTGGAAAGTAAAGGGAAGAAAAGAAATTATTAAGACCATAATTTTGTAGTCTTTTTAAAAGAAATTGAAATTAACATGTAATTATGAAATTATAAGAATCTGGGAACTAGTCTAATCCTCATGCATTGGAAAAGTTTTTATGTATTAAAAAATAATTAATAAATTTAAATTTAAATAAAGATAAAAATGTCAAAAAGTAAACCTGTTTATAATGTAAATGTAACATTCTGGCCATTATGGTTAAAATTTTCTGGCCAAAAGGATTTTTCCATTTTTCTCAATATATAATACTAAACTTTACTGTTTTTAATTAGTAATATGATATATATGTTAAAATTATTAGATAATAATGATAAATATAATAGTGATATATGTCTATTACGTAGTTTCTCCATTAAAAAAGAAGAAGAAACAATTAGGATAAAAAGAAGTGAATGTCAGGTGTTCAATATTAAAATCAATTAAAAGATATTGTTTTGATAACTCAATAATCAGATAATTCATAATCGGAAATACATATCATATACAAACCTTAAAAGAATTTGGTAATAGTAAATCAAATTTCAATACAATATATCAATAATTACAAATTTAAGTGAGAATTAGATTGACAAAATCTGTTCTTATTCAACTTTTGACATGTTAGTGAATGTAGTACAAATTATACTATATACTTAATTCATTAGTTTCATTTTATGCGAATTATTTTCCTTTGTAATATATTTCAAAAAAAGATATCACTTTATTATAATTAAAAATAATTTAATATTAAATTACTCTTTTACTCCAAATGAACAAAACAAATGTGTATGAATTATTTTAGATCAAAATTTTATCCTTTTTCTTTTACCAAATCAAGTTGTGAAACAATGCCGCATAAATAATTATAATAAGTCATAGAAAGTAATCAAAATGCAATTTAATTAAAACACAAGTACATAACAACACAATAAAAAAAGACAAACAAGCATAATTCAAAATTGAAGACATAATGCAACATAAAACTTAGAAAATAATACTAAAAAATTGATTTCTTCATAATCTTTTTAATCTTTTTCCTTCTTTGAATTGGCCCTTGGAACATAAGCAAACTTTGAAAGGTCATAATCCTCAAGCATTTTACTCACTTCACCAAAAAATTTCATTGAGTGGACATCAGCCACAAAGTCCTCAAAAGAATATAAAAATGAACCACTTTTATTTTCACTAGAAACTTCCTTAGCTTTGCTATTTTCTTCATCATTATTTGTATTCTTTTATTCTTTCTTTGATATTATTTTATCACTGTTTTTTTCCATCTTAGACTAATCTTTGTGTATTTTATATGAAAGAGTGACTCTTCCTTATATAGGAAATTTTTTTTGGTCCATTTTAACATTGGACAACTAAACAATCAAACGTTGGAAATATGCAATATAATTAAAAGAGAATGCTTAAATATATCATTAAATTTATATAAAAAAGATTATGTATATCATCTATTATTGATTCATTTACGTCATTTTCGTTTGAGAGAATGATCATTTTCTTTTAGAAAAATTAATTTAATTAATGACGTGACTAAATCATAATTGATTATATATATAAAAAAGAAATATTCTAACAAAATCGAATTTGTATACGGTTAACAAATTTTTAACAGATAACATAATTAAGTTTTTTCTCGATATTCGATAGCATATTTGGGGGGTTTCACTTTAATTAATTGTGCACTCCGGGAATGTCAATACATTCATATCATACACCATTTGATAATACTAGTAATTTAATTTATACTATTCACGTCTTATTTTACTTGTTCACTTTTATTAAAAATAACTATTTAATTTTATTTATCAAATGTACTTTTTTTGTTTTTATTCACATGTCGTTTTTATTAAAAATAGATACTTCCTTTGTTCAGTTTTATATTCCATTATTACTGTAAATAGTTGATTCATAATATTTGTCATTTCACAAAATCAATGAATGACACTATTTTCTCATTTTACCCTTGAGAGTTATTAGTACTGAAAATATACATTTGATCGAACATAGAAAAACTAAGTTGTATTCATGTTCATTGGTCAAATAAATGAATCAAAATAAAATCATTCGTGTTCATTTATTAAAATTTGACTTCAAAATAATATTAAATAAAGATATAATGATAAAATCACATAATTTCTTAAACCGTATATTAAAACCTAAATAGTAGAAGTGCTAAATGGTCAGAAAATTTTAAAAATTATAATATTTTTTTATTTTAAAATATATCAATCTTTTTTCCTTTTTTAGTAAAATATATTAAAGATAAAAGGGTAAAATATTTTAAAAAATTAAAATTACATCGATAAAATCTTATTTTGGCCAAATTTTTTAATCAAAAAGATTTTTCATCGATGCTTAATGATTCTTCATAATTAAGTTGATTAATCATGTTAAATTTTTCTTGGAAATTAATCAAACTCATTGAAAGTATCCATATAGTGCTCTCTCTCTCTCTCTCTCGGAAAACATATATTCTTTGTTTAAAACTTTTCTTGCTTAATTAAAAATAAAGAAATATTTTGTGATATATAAATATATCAATATATTCTAATATAATAATATGATTTTACATATTACATGAAAAGTTGTAAAAAAATAAAATTACATTCTCGAAGAGGCACATTCATAGACAATATTTATATAGTTCATTTCATATTCATAGATAGACCATTTAATTAGCATCAAATTAAAATGCTAATTAAGTACTACTAATTAGCTAGACAAGCATATCACCAGGACAAGCAGGAATATTAAAGAAATATAATTTAACATTAATCTCATAAATAGCTCTTCGAATTCTAATATTTCTGCGTGAAGCTTTCATCATATCTATGCTTGATCTCTAACAACATGTGAAGAAATGTTTCACGTTGTAAAAAAGTCTGACAAACGTTATTTTGAGATCATACATTATATTGAATAGTAATCCACTGTGGTAATAGCAACAATATATGAAGATACCTAGAAATATCGCGGCTATGACATGGGATAAAGCTATATAAAACCAGTGATCGATCTTTTCAATTATTGTCACTAATAAAAACTCGTCGAACCTATTCATAAGTTGCACACATAAACTCTTCACTTGCCAAGTAAAATTGTCAAGTGCTTCTAGCGCTTGCCCACCAAAATTCTCAAGCGACAGAACCACTTGCCAACCAAAACTCGTAAGGGCAAGTGACACTTGTCCCAAAACATTTTGCAGTGACAATAGTACTTGCAAACCAAAATTTCTAAGGACAAGTGCACTTGCCCCAAAACTTGTTGTAGCAATAATAGTAATTGCCATTCTTAAGGGTAAGTGACACTTGTCCAATCCAATTTACGGGTTTCAATAACAATTGACCAACAAAATTCATCAATATTTGTAGCACTTGACCACAAAAATTCATCAAGGCTTCCTTAAATTTCTCCATCACAAAGCTCATTATTTCCTCCATGACCATTTTTTTATCTATCTAGATCTCTTGATAGAAAGAAAAAGATATATTTGTAAGAAAGTGTGATATTCATATTTTGCTATTGAATAATTGAATTATTCATAATTTATTTCTTTTAAATATCATTGGCTGACGTGAAACTAGATTTTATGAGGGGTATTGATAAATATATTATTCTAGAACTCATTAATCTAATTGATAGTGAAAAATATTTGAAAATAATTATATTTACTTTAATGATTTTATAAAAAAAATGATATAATTAAAATATCTGAAAGAAAAAATCTAACAAATTTAGAAATTTATTTATGAGGTATACTTTTTTTAAGTCTCATGGCATATATGGGACACATCTTCCACCCAAGTTTTCTTTTTAGTACAAAAGATAATATTAATAATATTTTTCACTTTAATAAGACTTTAACTTTAATGGTCCTTCCATTTCATGACCCAAAAGAATCATTTGCTTTAATTTATACTTTTATTAGATTAATAGTCACTTGTCGTGACATATAGGAAAAATTATCCGTTAATTTAATATTTTAAACAATAAATTTAGATATAAATTATAATATTTAATATAATAAAAAATACATTAAAATCTTAGTTAATTTTTTTATAATTTAATTCTAAAAAAAAAAACTATGACAATTTAAAATAGAGAACAACAGACTAAATACCTTATATCCAAATCAAGCAACTTATGCTAAAGAGTCATGACAAGTGATAATTCAAACGAAATTCCACACTTTTTAACTAGGAAATGCTCGATTTTCATTTCGAAATGTAACATTTATTATTGGTATACAAACTAGTAAAATACCCACCTAATACACATTAGTACGTTTATCTTTTTGAATTTCTAACTTTATCATTGACTTCAATAATATTTCGTACACCGTTGAGCCACATTTCTCCTATTTTTATTATTTCCTCTGCAGCAGCAACGACAAATTAAACACAACAAAATCACAATCAAACAAATTGAAATGACAAATCCTATTGGGGATTCCATAAACATCTTCAAAATATCTTCTATTGATTTTCTCTTCTCCTTTGCTAATTTGCCTCTTACCTTCAATTCACCTCTTCCAAATTCATCACTTTACGACAATAACAACAATATATTTAACATAATTCCAAAAAAAAAACGCAAAAAATAAAATATACACAGATCTTATCTCTCCTCTTCGAGATTCAAATTTAATTGGCCTTTTTAATTCTCTCTTTTTGATACAACTTTTTCAGATCCATAAGTGTAGATAAAATAATTTTCACAAAGTTTTGATATTAATTTCTATCACCTAACTTTCATCCAACAATATTAATTGTTGAATCGTTACAGTTGATAAAGCGAAAACTCATTAGATGGTAGATGCATTTAAGCAATGTCCTGCTTTATTTAATGCTCCTTTCGTCTCAATTTGTATGACGTTAATATAAAATATAGTTAAATTCACAATCAATTATTTATAAATTTCGAAATACAAACACGTATTATACATAAGTGACTAGATCGATGATATTAAAATAATTCAAGTTTAATGTCACGACCGGAATCTAGACCCCAGACGAGACCGGCGTCGTTGACCTCTCAGAGGTCGCAGACAAGCCTACTTACGTCATTCTTACTTCATCTAGGTTAATTTTAGCGGAAAATTTGAAACTTTTTGTTTCTTAACATACTTATAAAAAGATTCTCATTAATACGTAATTGTTCACCATCAACCATCTAACATTAAGAGGTAAGCAACTGAAAGAAATAGTTCAATTCTTATTAAGTGTATAATTGCCAAAATGGCACCAATACATAGTCTGAATAAAATAGGAAAGCAACGCTAGTGGAACATTATCCACTAGCTCAACTCTAAAACTAAGCTAGAATATAAAACAGTAGCATCCTCGAAAGCATTAGGACCTACCAAACCGGATGAATGTTGGACGTCCGGATAACTGCAACGATGATCCTGTAGCTCTATCGTCCACCTGTGCCTGCACCTAAAATAGTAGAGTTTGTATAGGGTTAGTACACACTTGTACTAAGTATGGGTATATGCAAGCACACACCAAGGACATGCATGAGAAATAATAGCTCTTTCCTAACAACATGATTTTTGGAAGTCAAGTCAGTGGACTTGCCAAATTGAGATTAGGAAAGTTTCCTAATTTGGATTAGGAAAGTAAATGATCTTTCCAAATTTGGATTAGGAAAGTCAGTGAGCTTTCCATATTTGGAATAGGAAAGTTATGCCATGAGAATAACATACATCATCATACTTTTCACATTTGCACACAGCACATAACATTTACACATAGCACATATCATATAGCATACAGTACATTTTTCATGTAGCACATAACTTAGTTCATATCATTCATTCATATGCCATGAGACCTTGGAATCATGGACTTGACATTAAGACATCCCAGAAATGAGGGCTCAACAGATGGGACCTCAACTAGGGAGTCTTCATTAGCAAACACAGAGTCTGCTTCGTTCATTCATACGTACTCCATTTCATTTCATTCATAGACCAGTGTAAACACCAGTTATACCTAGGATGTAGTTTAAGACTTTCATTAGGTTCGTTGTGCAATGACCAAGAATGACCTAATGTCATTACTTGAATCTAACTCACCTTTTGATTATCCTATCCTAACACCTTTGGTATCATTCATTTCATTATGTGCATCATTTGAGGCTGACCTCATTCATTCATTGGGAACTTTAACTTTAACCGACATAGATCATGTGAGCATCATGAAATCCAGTGTCTCCCCCACACCGAAAAGAGGTGGAATCACCGGCCAAGGTGACCCAAAAACATGCTAGCGTACATGGGAATTTAACCCCGCTAGATCCCTATATTGGCAGTATAGGTTCGAAGACTAGGAGATATAAGGAGACCCATACCCGGCATGCCGGACAGTCTCATCTCATGAGAGTTACGTGAACCTCCGCCCTTCCCGAAAGAAGGCATCACCGCTCATAGCTAGTCTATCGGTGCTTAGTATAAAGTTCCATTACATTCATCTCATACGTCATGGAAGCTGGCTTCTAGTATGAGGACATCATAGCTCATTAGATGATTTCTCATCTCATCATTCGTATTGAGTGTGTTAAGCTCAATACTCTCATTAGAGTGTTCATAGAGACTGGTCTCTTCATTATCTTACACTCTCATAGGTGAGTACGTATTGGTAACATTTACTTAGGCTCATTTGAGATTGCTCTCATCATTTACATTAGCCTCATATCATGTTGTCACCACATTCATCATCATTAGCACCTTTGTTTTCATAGTTATTCACCTCTTATTACGTAAATGTTCATTTCATCATATGCCAATGTACTTGGCCATTTGGTGTGTTTCACACCCTCACTTAACCCTTCTAGGTTTCATTATTTCATTGTTCATTTCATCATTTCATTGTTCATCTCATCATATGCCAATGCACTTGGCCATTTAGTGTATCTTAAACTCATACTTAACCCTTCTAGGGTTCATCATCTCATTTCATACATCTTAGGTTCACTTACTTTTGAACGTATGTTAGACTTATGTGTCTATACATACAAGCCATGAGGCTTCATTCATAGTTTGTCTAAGTGATTCATGTTTACCCAAGATTATGTGGTACAAGACTTATGCATCTTGTAGATATGCCAATATATTGATTTTGATCTTTAGAGGCAGCATTCATTAAATATTTACTTACGTATGACTTATGTGTCAATACGGAACTGGGCAAGAGAACCCAATTTCGAATCCCTTAGGCAACACTTAATCCTTTGTATTTTTCAGATTTGGGGGACCCTAGTTCGATCCCCATCAGCCCCATAATATTTCCTCTCTTTTTCTTCTCTATTTTTCGTCCAAGGCATGGGGAGGTTGTGGGATCAATCCCCCACAAACTCATTCTTTTTCTCTTAATTTATCTATTGACTTTCTCACCTATCCAAGAGGTTGTGGGTTCAATCCCCATTCACCTCATTTTATATTTCTCCTTTACTTTCCTCCTAACTCTCTCATCTATTCAAGAGGTTGTGGGTTCAATCCCCACTCTCCACATTTATTTTTCTCCTTTATTTTTCTCCTAACTCTCTCATTCATTCCAGAGGTTGTGGGTTCAATCCTCACTCTCCACATTTATTTTTCTCCTAACTCTCTCATCCATTCAAGAGGTTGTGGGTTCAATCCCCACTCTCCACATTTATTTTTCTCCTTTATTTTTCTCCTAACTCTCTCATCCATTCAAGAGGTTGGGGGTTCAATCCCCACTCTCCACATTTATTTTATTAATTTAAAATTCCCCTCTTACTCTCTTGTTTGGCCGAGAGGTTGTGGGTTCGAATCCCACACCTCTCATTTTTTTTTCCAGCTTTCATGTAGTGAGGTCTTGGGTTCAATCCCCACTGACCTCACATATTTTAAATATATTTTTAAACCTCTCCACCTTAAGTATTATGGCGAAAATTCCATCACCAAGTGCTGGAAATTTTATTAAATTTTCTGGCCTTTATTTAACAGCATTCATACGTTCGTTTTGAGGTACTTTCACGATTCGTTTAACACATTCTTAGGTGTAGATTCATTGTTGTTTTAGCTTAGATTTTTCCACAAATCAGCCACCTTACACTTCATTTAACATCACAATTTACACACCTTATGCACAATAATTCCAATCATCAAACAAGCCATTTTAAGACTTCAAAACGGAGAACAACAACAAACATTTTACACATTGCACCACATCATTTTCGGTTGACATCATTGAACATGCTTGCTATTTACAAACATAAAATCACAAGGAACATCATATTTCACACTTATCTACCAGCAACCATACCAACAACATGATTTCTAAACTAATTTAGATTGAAATCGGAAGGAGACTAGGGACAAGGAGTTCAACATTCAAGGGGACAGCCCTAGTTTCATATGTCGACTTTTGTAGAAAGAAATTCCTCTTGGAGAAAGGATTCCAAGAGAGAAAACCCATACCTTGTTGTAGCTTTCCACACCTCCAAGTGCTGCCAAACTCCTCCCCTAAACCTTCAACACAAACCCGTCGAAAAGATGATGCAAAGTTTTCGTTTCTTAAGTTAGCTTGCTTGCTTGTATATATTTTTTTTGTAAGTTCTTTGAGTTTAGAGAACTTTTAATTGCTTTCTAATGTTTTTATCTTCTGTTTTTGCAGCCAAGAAAAATGATTTGGATGAGAGAGAGAGAGATTTAGGCTTGATGGAGAGATAGTGTGAGATAGTGCATCATAAAACTAGGATAGTTGGCAAGACTTAGTCAATTTAAAAAAAAACATTAATTAATAAGTAAATAAATAATAAATAATAATAAAATCTGATTTTCCTTTTTACATTAGCCATTAATTATAAATTTATTAAATTAATTCACCAATAATAAAAAAATCATATTAAATCCTTGCTCCCACCTAGGTTCGAACCCGGGTGGAGCAAGACTTCATATCAAGAGACCAATTTCGGCTCTCTCTCCCCAAATTGCCCCTCCACTTTATTAAATAATTAATTAATTATATATTTAGGGTAATTACGATATTACCCCTAGCCTGGTAAAAGACCATTTTACCCTTAGACCCTCAAAACTTAAAATTTCTTCTTTTTAAGTCCGGTAAAGACTCATTCGATTAAATCTTCATTTTCGAGAGCCTTAATTGGTTGGTTCCAACCTTTACAAGTTCAACTAACTCCCCAAGTTAGTTGGCTTGGTCGTAGTAAGGTTTCTGAGGTCTGGTTCTACGCGTATCAATCCGTGTGAACCTTGGTCTAATCGCAAGAATTCTTGACACCTTAAACATTTAGCTTATTCATTTTTTAAGGTTGTTACATTATCCCCCCCCCCCCCTTAGGAACATTCGTCCCCGAATGACACTACTCTTTACTAACAATAAGTATGTCATCTATGGAATGTACACATACGTAGGTACTTCAATACTTCCATGGGTGAATATATGATTCACATCTTAACATGATGGTACACATCCTTGAAACGTACTAGTAGCTTCACATTAATAGTCTAAGAAATTCTTCCCTAAACTAGTCTCATCAAAGCATACAACATAAGTCAACATAAAAGTCATATAAATCAGCAACCAACATGATGACTTCAAACATATTAACCTCATACTAGGGCATAAACACCATACACATTCAAATATATGAAAGGCTAATTAAGGCTACGCACCCGAGGCTTCATCAGAAGTGCCTTCCCCTGTACCCCTAGACTTGAGTGCGAAGAATCGTTGACTCTTTGGAGCCTCTTCATTTGGGCCATTAGTCTGAACTCTCTCCTTCCCTTGTTCTTGACTTCTTCTATTCGGACAATCCTTCACCATGTGTCCCGGTTTTCCACAGCTGTAACAAGCGTTAGAGCCCATCATACACTCTCCTCCATGCTGTCTGCCACACTTCCTGCAAGGTTGCCTTTCCTTAGGTGTATATACTTCCTTGTTTCTCTTATCTCTGGACTCGGAATTCCTATCATAGAGACTACTGGATGAACTTGACTCCCTTTGGTGGGAGAGTCCCTTCTTAAACCTTGGCTTCTCACGGACGCCAAAGTTGTTTTTGTGGCCTCCGTGGCTGGGACCTGCCTGATCTTAAGGCCTGGGCCTCATAACATCATAAATACCCCTCTTTCTACGGCTCTCCTCCACCTACTGTACATGCACAGTCGAGAGTTTATATATTGAATGGTTAAATATAATCTATATTTTCTCCGTTTTAAAAAGAATAACTTCCTTTCCATTTTATTATGTTTCAAAAAGAATGATTTTTTTTGTTTTTTTATAACAATTTTTCACGTGGCATGTTTAAGACCACAAGATCAAAGAGCAATTTTATACAGTTGACATAACTTTAATTTAGGACCAAGATTCAAAAGTCTTCTTTATAGTCTTAAACTCCATGACAAGTTAAACTAGGTCATTCTTTATGAAACGAAGGAGGTAATTAATTAACCTGTCAAACCGTTAAAAATCAATAAATTGATTATTTAAAAAATCAAAATCGTTAAATCAATATCTAATTATTGATGAACCAAAAGCTTCTTTTTGAACAGGCTAATTTGTATAGTTATTACCCGTTGAATCATATTTTAAATTTAAATAGTACAATATTTATTTTAATTACTACTTAAATTGTATTATATGACAATTACATTTATTAAAACAATATTAGAGGATACTTATGCAATATACTATAATATATTGGACTATGAAATAAATAAAACGAGGAAAAGAAAAGCCTTTTGTTGACTGACCTAGTTAAGATTTTATATTTTCTGCAATATGCGGGGTCCATTTTTCACCTAAAACATGGAACAACCTTAACATATTTGAGCAATATTGAATATCAATCTTTTCAATTTTATATTTTCTCCGTTTTAAAAAAAAAAACGAGCTCATTTTTTTAAGTGTGTTTTAAAAAAGAATATTTTTTTTTATTTTTTAGTAATATTTTAATTTAAATTTTTCATGTGACATGTTTAAAGTTACAAGATGACAGGGCAATTTTGTACAAGAAAATTAATAAACGTAGAGAGTTATCGATTTTTGGATGTTGAAATTTTTTAGAACATATCTCAGTAGTGTATTTTTTTTTATTAGTACTGACACTTTTTAGAAGATATTAAGCATGATAAATTTTTTGTTAGAAAAACCTCAATTCAAAAGAAATAAAAATCATATTAGTTTTTGAATACGATAAATTATTAGCTTTTTTTAAGAAGAAGATGCAAAGAAAAGAATTCAAATAGGAAGAAATAAGTCTTTAAAAAAATTAAGTATTTGAAATTCGAGATGTGTTATTTGATTTTGAGCTTATCACCTATTTTCATTCAAATTGAGGGTAATTTTATGTCATAGTATAATTAGAAGGGTATATTTAAACTCAAAATATAACGAAAAAAATATATATTTAAACCTAAATTATAACGAATGATATATTTAAATTATTTCTAATAATAAAAGGGTATATTTAACCCTTTGCCCTATAAATTATGATAGCTAGGACCACACTTGTATCAGCAATTCAGCACTCAGTATTATATACCATTATTCAATCCATATTTATTACTCTCTCCGTTTCAATAAAAATGACCTTCTTTTCTTTTTATTACGTTTAAAAAAAATGACCTCTTTCTTTTTTTGGTAACAATTTTTCACGTGGCATGTTTAAGGCCACAAGATCAAAGGGCAATTTTGTACATTTGATCTAATTTTAATTTAGAACCACAAGATTCAAAAGTCTTCTTTATACTGTTAAACTCCGTGTCAAGTTAAACTAGGTCATTCTTTGTAAACGAATGGAGTATTATAATAATAAAAGACAAGATGATATTAAAATGATGTCTTCCTCACATAGCCATCAAAAACTCAAAACCTAACCACTTGGGTAATATCAATGGTCACTAAGCATGCAAAGATTAATTACTACCTCCACAATAATGTAATCATTAAATCTTACTACTACATATATTAATAATAATGTATGTTGGTCCTTAATATTTGGCACGAAGGAAACTATATTTTTTTGGAGATTTTTTATTTATTTTTTTATATTTGGTTGATGATTATAAAATAATTTCTTTAAAAAAAATTTAGTGTTTTATTTTGGAATGAAAAATGTTTTTGAGAAAATATTTGTGTTTTAACTAGAGAGTAGAAAATAAATTTTGAAATTGAAAAATATTTTTTAAAATAAATTTTAATTTATTTAATTTTTGAGTGGGGTGGGGTCTGGTAAGGAGTTGGAGGGTAGAGGTTAAAAAATAATATTCTAAAATTGAAAATATTTTTTAAAAGTAAACTTAATTTTTTTTGAAAAGGGGGGCTAGTAGGGTCAAGGGTAGGGATTAAAAATAAAATTTTGAAGTTGAACTTTTTTTAAAAATAAACTAAATTCTCTAAGGAAAGTTAATTTTCTTAAATTTGAGGAAAATTAGTTGATTTAAAAAACATTTTCTAACATATTTAACCCAACCAAACATGAGAAATATTTTTCTCCTACCAAACACACCCTTAATTGAAATTATCCTTAATGTATAATAAAAATGTTTTATTTTGGTTTTAATAAATAATAAGTATTTATTTTGATCCTTCATATATTTCATTTGCTTGAAATCATTCTTAATGTATAATAAATGTGTTTATTTTGGTGATTGATATATTTTATTTAATTGACAATTTCAATTAAATTTTCAATCAAAGTAAAATGTCAAAGTGTATTACCTGGATCATTTGGTCATTTTGTCAATTTGTAGCACTCTCTTTTAGAAAGTTACCTTATTTTGTCTTTTTCTTTTTGTGGGGTTAATTCATTTTTGGTGAATTACCTAAAATTATGACTTACTACCTACAATCATGCTAACAAAATAACAATGGTTTTTGGGTAGGAATGTACCTGATTGAGTTGATTTAAGTTTTTTAAATAATAAATTAAATTATTTGTATTGTATTTTTAAATTTATAAATTAAATTAATAAAATTTGGATTTTTCAATTTTGATTTTTTTTGAATTTCTTTAGTTTTTTGGTTTTTTTTTGAATTTTTGAATTTTTTTGATAAAGTATTTATAAAAACATATAATTTACTTGTACTTTAAATATTTTTTTAGTCCTACCAAAATGTAACTATCTAAGTTATTTCTCAAGAAAATAATAAAACATATGATATAATTAATGACACTAAAATATCCAAAATAATAATAATAATAATAAAATTGCGTAAAATAAATATTGCAAATTAATAATTATAATGAAATTGATCATAATTTAAAGTATTAAATCATGTTAAAATAAGTTTAGAAAGTATTAGTGACTAAATATTAAAAGAAAGTAAAATTAGATCATCTATCTTAATTATCTAAATCTATGTAAAACTAAAAATAAATATTTAATATTATTATCATTCTTAGTGTTGAATTGATTTTTCTTTTGCATTAGTATTAATTTATTTTTATTTAAACTTTATTATAATTACCAACATGATAGACTATAATCTTATTAGATCATTGAGAATTCTAACTTTCAAACATGAAATAATTATATTAAAAGATAAAACCTATGTAAAAGTATGAGATATTTAAAAATTATATCAAAGTAAGTATTTTTACGTATAAAATAAAAATTTAAAATTATATGTATAATGTCGGATTGGTTTGGTCTCGTATTAGTTTTTTTAGTAGAAACCAAATCAACCCAAATATAGTCGGGGGTGGTGGTGGTGTTTCGAATACCAAACCAAGTCAAACCAAATCACTACTCAATTTTTTTTTCCAATTTAATTCGATTTATGGTTTGATTTTATTTTCGTTTCGGTTTTGTACACCCTAATCTTGGGTAAATTCATTACCTATTTGACTGAATCTTAATTTCATATTACATACAAGGTAACAAGTGATATTTTGAATTCCTAAAAATATGATTTACTACAATTAATTATCTTGCGTAAATTTGATAGTATTATTTAATCCTCATAAAAAAAGAAATATTTTTATATGTGAGATCTGTGTATAACGTTATTTTCTTATTCACCTTTTGTTCTTCCCATATATATGTTTAGTAACCTAGTCGATATAGTAGTACATGTGCTTAATTAGATTAACTTATTTGAAGTATAACTAAATTAAAATAATCTTTAAATACTTTTTAAAAAATATTTATAAACACTTAATTTTAGATTAAGATAATAAAGTTAAAATTATAAATTAACTTATAAATCAAAAACGAAAACTAAATAGTTAATCCAAATAGCCGCTTAGACTTATAATAAACTTTTATTTAGTTAAAGCAAATGATTCTCTTTAGTCATGCAGTGGAAGACTATGAAAGTCTTATAAAAGTGAAAATATTACTATTCCCTCCTATTTTCTTTTTAATCTATTTAAAAAAAAATATTTTTTTTTTTTTCAATACTTTAACTTTAACTTTCCACGTGACATGTTTAAGATCACAAGATTAAAGGGTATTTTTGTACATTTAACATAACTTTAAATTAAAACCACAAGATTAAAAAGTCTTCTTTCTTTTCTTAAACTTTATTCTAAGTCAAACTATGCCAATTTTTTTTAAATGGAGGGAGTATTATCAATTGTTTGAATATAAAATAAAAAATAAAAAAAATCAATTTTAATTCAGAATTTTGATTTTTTTTACTAAAAAAATAAATGACGTAACCAATTATAATTCGGCCACATCATTAATTTATTTAATAAAAAAATTAATTCAATTTTTTTTTTAGAATTATGATTTTTTTAATTAAAAAATTAATAATGTGGCCAAATTATAATTGGCCACGTGTCAAAAATTATTTTGCAAAACCATCGCTAAAAAATAATGGCATGGCTAAGCCTTCTTTTTAACGGTAATAGTATGAGCCAAACTTCTAACTAATGACATAAATAAGCCTTTTTTGAAAAATTCAATGGCATATTTGAGCCTTTTCCCAATAATATATTTTAAAAATAAAATTATGGAGAAAGAAAGAGAAAATGGTACTCATTAGATTTTATCAAGTTGGAGTTAACAAAGAAGACAACAATATTAAATTTTGTTAGTCATGTACTGTCTATAGATAAATTTAACATTTTTTTATCTATAAAATTTGTTATCTTACATTTCAATCAAAGATTAAAAATATAATAAACCATAATCATTAACTATTTAAGTATGAATATGGTCATTTCTCCTACATCTTTCCTCAAATCATATTCACTTTATCATTCATTTTCTAATTTTTTAGTATGAAAGAAAATACTCATTCTTGATTCATTTATTGTTTGAATTTTCAAACCATAATTAATATTATTACTAATATATTTAAATAAATATATTTTCTTAAGGAGAGTAATTATTAGCATAATTAATCCAGAACAAATATATTTAATGTTGATTTACTTTTTTTAATTAAGAAAACAAAAGAGAATACAAGAATAACAACATGGACTAAATGCTCTATATCCAAACCAAAGAAATGCCAAAGAGTCTTCAAAAATAATAATTCAAATGAAATTTCATACACATTAGTATGGCTAGATCATCCAAACACAATATTTTTGAGCTCTAAACATGTTAAAAGTTGAGATGATGCTAAATTTATTATTACGTAGTTTTAAATTTAAATTTCTAACTTCGTCATTGATTTCAATAATATTTCTTACTGAATTGAGCCTAACATCATTAAGGACAACAAAATCACAGTCCACTCGATTGAAACGATAAATCATATACATCACATAAATTAAGACAGAAGAACATGTATCACTATAAATAAATTTAAAAAAAGAGATATTATTTCATTTCTTGCCAAGCTTTTTCATCATCTTCTTATTCTTTTTGTTAGAATAAGCCCTTGCATCATATTCTAAAATTGAAAAATCATGTTGATCAAGTTTTTTCATTTTTTCACACACACCATTCAATGAGGTAACAACAACATTACTAATATTTTCTTCATTTTTCTTTGATATTATTCTCTTATCACTCCTCTTCTTTATCATCTCCTCCAAAGTCCAAATTATGTATACAACTATTTTATTTTGCTTTTTGTTATTATTTTGAAAAAGTGACTATCCTTATATAGGAAAATTTATGTACCTTTTAATTGTTAGTTTTACATTGGAGAACTCAATAATTTTGAAGGAAAAAATACTTTGGAATTATGCTATTCAATTAATTGTACTATTTGGGGAATATCAACAATCTACCTATTGGGGGATGGTCTTTTCTTAAATGATTTTGGATTTTAAAAAAATAGCTATTTTTTTTTATTAAATTAAGTTCAAAATCATATTCTTTCTACTGTAAGAATATTTTTTTTTAATTACAAAAATTCAATATTAATAATTCAAAATTTTGTGGTTGCTTATAAGAGTTTATGGCTAAAATCATTCCTGAAGTATGACAAAAATCTAAAGTACATCCTTGTGTTATATAAGTGAACAGAAAACATCCCTGAACTATCCAAAAAGTTGCAAAATTCATCCTTTTGTCATTTTTTTTTTAAGAAACTCACGTCCGAACAAAAAATGTGTCAAGTCGAATAAATATATGTACAAATGGTTAAGCTAATCAAGTTAGGTGATTTTTTTTAATTTTTCAAAATTGAGGGTTTAAATTATATTCCGACAAAATATATTCAAATTCTAAATATTCTTTGGAAAAAAACAAATACTCCTCCAACTTCAAAATTTTCAAATAAAGTAATTATTTTTTTATTTTAATAACTAAATACCTACGTGATTTCACTAAATTTCCAGCATTTTTGTACATTGCATAAAACGTGAACATTGTATATATAGTATATAGCCCTCAATATTTTACTAAAGAAAATCTCTAAATAGTTGGATGTAACATATTTGAAATGATATTTTTATATAATTTTTCTAACCTTCGGAACGTACTGTATGAATATTTCAGAACTTATGTATGAGTGCAAGTCAATTTACTTTGATGATGCAAAAAAACATACTCTATAAACTCTCAACACACAAAATTTAAATTCAAGATTCATTTCTATCCATATCCTTATTCTTTAGGTAACTTTAATCTTTTCATCGTAGCCAAGACGTGACCAAATTAAAAAAAAATATTTTTTCAATTGGTTCAATCAGTTTTTAATAAAAATAGGCTAAAGGATGATTTTTTTAATTGGTTCAATCATTTTTTAATAAAAATAGGTTAAAGGATGATTCTTATTATTTTTTGGATAGTATAAGGATGTTTTTTGCTCACTTAAATATTATAAGGATGTATATTAAATTTGAGTCATAGTTGAGGGATGATTTTAGCCAAAAACTCTTGCTTATAACGTAAAAAGTTAATTAGACAGACGACAAGCATAATCATTTTTTATTTTTTATTTGAATTAGACAGTCGACAAGCATATTAATAATCCTTCCTGTTTCATTTTTATTTGAATTATCAAAACATAATTAGTATTATTAATATAGTTAAATAAATATATTTTCTTAAGGAGTAATTATTTTATTTGCGTAACCAAGAGAATATATTTAGAGCCTGTTTGGTCAGTTTGGATGAGCTTAAAAGCTGGTCAAACTGACTTAAAAGTCAATTTTTTACTTATTAGAGTGTTTGGCAAATATTAAAATACACTTATTTTAAGTCAAAAATGACTTAATTTAAGCCAAAAGCTATAAGCTAAAAGCTAGGTGAGAGGTGTTTTTTTTTCAACTTAAAAGTCATTTTATGTTGATCGTGTATATTACCTTTTTACCCTTAATTCTTTTATTTTTATTTTTATTTTTAGTATTATTATTATTTACTACTGTTATTATTATATTATTTTATTTTATAATTATAATTATTAGTATTATTAATATTTTATTATTTAATTGTTATTATTATTCTTTATTACTATTATTATATATTATTATTATTATATATTATATATTATATAATATATATTATATATTATTATTATTATATTTTTATTTATAATAATAATAATTATTATTATTTTCATATTATTATTATTATTATTATTTTCATATTATTTTATTATTATTATTATTATTATTATTTATTATTATTATTATTATTATTATTATATATTATATATTATTATTATTAAATTAATCAACTTTTATCATGTTAACATCTTTTAAGGCTATTTCAGACATTTTGATTAAAAAAATGTTTACCAATACTTATTTGCCAAACACATCAACATCTTCTTTTTTTAACTTCAGCACTTTTATACAAACACATAACTATTTATTTTAAAAATAAGTTTCAGTACTTTCAAAAATACTTTTTAAAAGCTACCTTTTTAAGCCTATCAAACGGACTCTTAAAGTTATTGAATGTCTTTTTCGCTTCTCTATTGTCGATTGGAAAATTGAAACAATAAAAGTTGTGGGAATTAATGAAATGAAAATATCAATGGCTAATCTGATTTATAGAGCTATGACACAATTAAATTTGAACGAACAAAATATTGATTCAAATCGTACATCAATCTTCAAATTTCAATACAATATATCAATAATTACAAATTTAAGGGAAAAATAGTTTGACAAAATCTGTTCTTATTCAACTTTTCATACGTTAGTGAAGAGTTTTTGGCTAAAAACATCCTTTAACTATACTCCAAACTTAAACTACATCCTTAAAGTATCATTTCTAGCTCTTTAACTATACCTCAAACTTAAACGACATTCTTAAGGTATCATTCTTACCATAAATCATCCTTCAACTATTTTAAAGTGAGCAATTTTCGTCCTTCTACTTGAATATCTCGTAAAACGATCCGATATATCCCACAAAAATTAAGTCGTTCCTTCCTAATTATTATTCTTAGATATGCCAAAAATATGATCGTGAACTTTTTCGTAATTGAGTTAAGAATTATGCAAAACTTTTAATTTTGACAGTTTTTAATTCATTTTTCATGTAATTTTAATTAAAAATATTATTAGTTTAAATATGTTTATTCTCAATTGAATATGCTAGAAGCGACATTTGTTGGAGACTTCCGCTTCTAATAATGCAGAATGAAACTCAAATACGAGAAATAATTAATATTTTAGTCACTTTAAAAATGTTGTTTAAGTTTTGATATAATTAAATTATATTTTTGACTAAAAACTCTGTTAGTGAATGTAGTCCAAATTATAATATATACTTAATCCATTAGTTTCATTTTAAGTGAATGTAGTCCAAATTATACTATATACCAAATCAAGCTTTGAAACAATGCCACATAAAAAGTAATGAAAATACAATTTAATTAAAATACAAGTACATAACAACACAATAAAAAAAGACAGACAACCATAATTCAAAATTGAAGACATAATGCATAAAACTTAGAAAATAATACTAAAAATTTATTTCTTCATAATCTTTTTAATCTTCTTCTTCTTTGAATTGGCCCCTGGATCATAAGAAAGCATTGAAAAGTCATAATCCTCAAGCATTTTCATCACTTCACCCCAAAAGTTCACTGAGTTGACATGAGCCATAAAGTCCTCAAAAGAATTAAAAAATGAACCACTTTAATTAAACAATCAAACGTCGAAAATATGCAATTTAATTAAGGGAGAAAGCTTAAATATGTCATTAAACCTAGATAATTTTTTTTATTTATATCATCTATTATTAGTTTATCTACGTCATTTTCGTATGAGAGAATGATTATTTTTCATTTAAAAATTAATTTAATTAATGACGTGATTAAATCATAATTGATTATATATATAAAAAAGAAATACTCTTACAAAATCAAAATTATATACCGTTAACAAACTTTTAACGGATAACATAATTAATTTTTTTCTCAATATTCGATAGCATATTTGGGGGGTTTCACTTTAATTAATTGTGCACTCCGGGAATGTCAATAGTTAACTAAGCGTGGAAGAATTACTCATCAATACATTCATATCATACACCATTTGGTAATACTAGTAATTTAATTTATACTATCCACGTTTTATTTTACTTGTTCACTTTTATTAAAATTAACTATTTAATGTTATTTATCAAATGTACTTTTTTTTGTTTTTATTCACATATCGTTCTTATTAAAAGTAGATACTCCCTTCGTTCAGTTTTATATTCCATTATTACTGTAAATAGTTGATTCATAATACTTGTCATTTCACAAAATCAATAAATGACACTATTTTTCCACTCTACCCTTGAGAGTTATTAGTTCTGAAAATATACATTTGATCGAATATAGAGTTATTTTCTACTTCCTTCAGCTAAAAAAGAATTAGTTATATCAAAGTTCTATATCAGAAAAAGATGTGAGCCACTTTCTTTTAACCAAAAATATATTATCTCTAAATTATAAAGTTGAAAAATATAATTTATTATTATTATTATTATTTATATTTATTATTAGTAGTAGTAATAGTATTATATAAATGACCAATATATTTGACACTTTTGATTAATAATTTTACTTGTTAAGTTATTTATGAATTTTTAATTTAAATTGTGTGCGATAAATTATTTTAAATTTAATATTATTAGTGTTTATCATGTCATTTAAATTTTAAATTTTTTTTTCTTAATTGTTAACTTTAAATTTGTGTTCTTTAAAATTTATATTGAAAAGTAAAGGGAAGAAAATTTTTTATTAAGACCATAATTTTGTAGTCTTTTTAAAAGAAATTGAAATTAACATGTAATTATGAAATTATAAGAATCTGGGAACTAGTCTAATCCTCATGCATTGGAAAAGTTTTTATGTATTAAAAAATAATTAATTAAATTTAAATTTAATTAGCATCAAATTAAAATGCTAATTAAGTACTACTAATTAGCTAGACAAGCATATCACCAGGACAAGCAGGAATATTAAAGAAATATAATCTAACATTAATCTCATAAATAGCTCTTCGAATTCTAATATTTTTGCCTGGAGCTTTCATCATATCTATTCTTGATCTCCGACAACATGTGAAGAAATGTTTCACGTTGTAAAAAAGTTTGACAAACGTTATTTTGAGATCATACATTATATTGAATAGTAATCCACTATGATAATAGCAACAATATATGAAGATACCTAGAAATATCGCGGCTATGACATGGGATAAAGCTACGTAAACCAATGATCGATCTTCTCAATTATTGTCACGAATGAAAACTCATCGAACCAATTCAAAACAAGAAAGAGAAAAAACAAAAGAAACTTGGGCAGGGAAGTACTTTTATTGTATAACTATAAGTGTATAAGATAGAGATTATGTATTTGCATGTGTATGTACAATTTTCTCTCGCTTTATACAATTAGAAATACAATTAGCAAGCGAAGAAAGCGAGTGAGCGAGCGAGTGGCGAGAGAGAATATGAGGGAAAGAGAGATTGACAAACAGTTTTTTATGAAATATAAATAAATTAAACGATAGTTATTATATTTATTTTATATTATTAATTTGTCATTCTATACAATTATCTCTAATTAAAAATTATTTGATAGTTGAATAAGAAAAAAATTTAATTAAGACAATAGGTATTAGCTGAGAATTTAATACATAAATAACTTTAATAACTCTTATATATTGATCACAACATCATTAAATAGTATTTTCATTTCGAAAGGACTCTTTAATTTAACGAATAAAAGTGTTGCCTTTTCGAAAGACTGGCTGTCCAATGACTTCTTTTGCTAGTGTATATATTTTTCTCCAAAAGTATTAAATAGCTAGAAAAATATGGTCATAATTAGGTCAGAATAATGAAAAAGATTATTATAGCATTTTTCTCTAAAATAAAATTACTTTTTGATATTTTAAAAATAGTATGAGCATTTATTATTTTGATAAGATGAATTTTCTGGGTGTCATGCCTTATTTCTTCTTTAATTCCTTTTTTTTTTTCCCATTTCACTTCTCCTTCTTGACTTTTTTTTGTTAAAAAATTAGAATATGGTGAAAATAAATAATATTTAAGCACTTAAATTGGTTATATTCATCCTAGGAATGAAACAATAAAAGTATTTATTTTATGATTCTATTGAAACTTCATCAATGCAAATATATATTTTTAAGAGCACAAAGAAAATCATAATTTTCTAGAAAAAATCACAAATTATTTGCTTTAATGTCAAATTCTCTATGTATATATAATTAATACATTAATTATTTTTTCTAATATGACTCAGTTTCAAATACACTCTCTATATTTCAAATTTAAACATTTAAATTTTTTGTACTATAAGAAATAAATACACTTACACCTCAACTAAGTTTATCTATAACTAATTATAATAAAATATAATTGTTGTATAATAAACTAAAATATGTTTAAAAAATGTTTTTGTGACGTTATTCTTATAAAATTAATTAGGTTCGATACTTATAAGTAATAAAATATTTAGGATTTCCATAATGTTTTGATGTTTATCATATATAAAGTGTTTTAAGTTTTGCCTGATTTTTTATTGAAATATTTTCAAATTATACTTACAAAATTATTTAAATATGTATTTAATTTATTTGAACGCAACTTCATAAACTTATTTAGTTAGAACTCATATTAATAATAATAAATAAGTAACAGTTCACACATTAATAAGTCAACATAATATAAGGGTGCAAAACTATCACATATTCGATATGATTGTTGTTAAATAGAATCGACACTGACGAAATACATAATTTTTATAATATTGTGATATTTGTTATTTCTAAAATATTTTGAGTTTTGATTGTCGTTATTAATATAATTTTAGATTATATGTTAAAATATTCTAATGCCTAAATTTATTTAAACATAATAATTTATAAAATTATGTACTTAGACATCATATTATTACAAATATGAGTAATGATCTATAAGTTATCAAATTGACGTAATATAGTGCGGATACAAGACTATAATTAACATTAACACGTTACTCTCATGGATTCTCAGCAATATGCAATATTAGTAAAATAAATATGAATTCTGAAATTTACAATTGAATGATAATGTTTAATACGATTCTTCACTAATTAATTAATTGTTTATACATCGTGTGTATTTTTCTTTTAGAAAAATAATAATATAACTTTGGGACATAGATATTTTAAATAACTATTAATAATAATGCAATTTTCATAGTGATGTCTTGAATTAAAAAAGTTATTTCTTATTATATAGTTGTCTTAATATCAAAGTTGACTACTCTCTTTTTAATATAATACTAACATTGATATATATAGAATAATCAAATAAGATATAGAATATTTTTTACATTTCATTATTATACCACATTGTTTGTTTGATCTTCATAATAATAATATTGTGCAGATTAGAGAAATGTTATTTATTTTCACCATATTCTAATTTTTGATATGCTCTTCGATTTTAAAAACTAAAATATTTAAAGGGTATAGTAAAACCTAAATAGCTTAAGAGAAGTGTTAAATGGACAAAAGAATTTAAAAACTAAAATATTTTTTTTAAAAAAAATAAATTAATCTTTTTTCTTCCAAATTTTCTAGCCAATTTTTTTTTCCTTCGGTACTTAATGATTCTTCATAATTAAGTTGATTAATCATGTTAAATTTTTCTTGGAAATTAATCAAACTCATTGAAAGTACCCATATAGTTCTCTCTCTCTCTCTTCGAAAACATATATTCTTTGTTTGAAACTTTTTTCGCTTAATTAAAAATAATGAAACATTTCGTGATATATGAATATAAAAAAATATTTTAATATAATAATATGATTTTTAACATATTACATGAAAAGTTGTAAAAAAAAAAAATTTACATTCTCCAAGAGGCACATTCATAGACAATATTTATTTAGTTCATTCATAATCATAGATAGACCATTTAATTAGCATCAAATTAAAATGCTAATTAAGTACTACTAATTAGCTAGACAAGCATATCACCAGGACAAGCAGGAATATTAAAGAAATATAATCTAACATTAATTTCATAAATAGCTCTTCGAACTCTAATATTTCTGCGTGGAGCTTTCATCATATCTATGCTTGATCTCCAACAACATGTGAAGAAATGTTTCACGTTGTAAAAAAGTCTGACAAACGTTATTTTGAGATCATACATTATATTGAATAGTAATCCACTGTGGTAATAGCAACAATATATGAAGATACCTAGAAATATCGCGGCTATGACATGGGATAAAGCTATGTAAAACCAGTGATCGATCTTTTCAATTATTGTCACAAATGAAAACTCGTCGAACCTATTCATAAGTTGCACACATAAACTCTTCACTTGCCAAGTAAAATTGTCAAGTGCTTCTAGCGCTTGCCCACCGAAATTCTCAAGCGACAGAACCACTTGCCAACCAAAACTCCTAAGGGCAAGTGACACTTGTCCCAAAACATTTTGCACTGACAATAGTACTTGCAAACCAAAATTTCTAAGGACAAGTGTCACTTGCCCCAAAACTTGTTGTAGCAATAATAGTAATTGCCAACCAAAATTCTTAAGGGTAAGTGACACTTGTCCAAAAACATTTTCCAGTGACGATAGCACTTGCCAACCAAAATTTCTCAGGGCAAGTGATACTTGTCCAAGAACATTTTGCAGTGACGATAATACTTGCCAACCGAAATTCTTGAGAGCAAGTGGCACTTGACTGAAAACTTTTAACAGCGACAATAGTATTTGCCAACCGAAATTTTTGAGGAATAATATCCCTTGTCGAATCCAATTTACGGGTTTCAATAACAATTGACCAACAAAATTCATCAATATTTGTAGCACTTGACCACAAAAATTCATCAATATGAGTAAGGCTTCCTTAAATTTCTCCATCACAAAGCTCATTATTTCCTCCATAACCATTTTTTTTTTTCTATCTAGATCTCGTGATAAAAAGAAAAAGATAATATTTGTAAGGAAGTATGATATCTCCCTATACAATAAAATTGTATCTCTTTTTCCTAGTAATTTACTTTCATAGCATATGTGGGACACATCTTCCACCCAAGTTTTCTTTTTAGTACAAAAGATAATATTAATAATATTTTTCACTTTAATAAGACTTTAACTTTATTGGTCCTTCCATTTCATGACCCAAAAGAATTACTTATTTGCTAAGTAAACAATTATTTAACTAAACACTACTCCCTCTCTATCTCTAATTACTTGTTCAATTTTGTAGTGAACAATTATTAACATAGTAAATTTATTATTTTACTCCTATTAATTATGAAGTGAATGAATTAAAATTCAAGATCTTCAAAAAGTTTTATTTTTTTCAAAATAATTAATTGAGGGTATAATAAGAAAAAAAATATTTTTTTATTTGTCAAAATAGATAAGTAATTAGAAATAATTTTAAAAAATGATTAAATAATTAGAAACTTAGAGAGTAATTGACTATAAAAGCATATGTTAATTTGAATTAGCTATTGGGGTTTTGTTGGTTAGAAATCTCACCTTATGATTTTGAATTTTAAATTTTGATTTTTTTACTTATATTATTATAGCTTAAAATTAAGTGTTTATATAAGTAATTTTTTAACTTATACAAATAATACTAAAAAAACATTTAAAAATTAACATACTTAAAATAAATAAATCCACATAAGCTTTAAATATACTACTCAACTAGCTAGGTTATATATATATATAAAATAAAATAAAAATTAACAAAAAGATTTCATAAAAAATATCAAATTTACCCAAGATTATTGTGAGCATGATTGTAGTAAATCATATTTTTATAAATTCAAAATAGCTCTTGTTACATTGTCACCAAAAAGAAATTGACCCAAAAGAAAAGGACAAAATAAGGTACCTTAATAATGAAGAATCCTAAAACACATTTGATTTTCAAATTTCAATATCTACTCATAAAAAATATTTTTTTACTCATGTTATTGAATTTCAAAAATCTATGATCAAATCAAAATACTTCAAATTATAAAAAAAAAATAAAAAAAATATATATTCAAGCGTACTGCAATAGACAATCAAATTACTTGACGAAATCTATACTTTTATTGAATTAATAATCACTTGTCGTGACATATAGGAAAAAAATATCTGTTAATTTAATATTTTAAACAATAAATTTAGATATAAATTATAATATTTAATATAATTAAAAATACATTAAAATATTAATCATTTTTTTTTATAATTTAACTCTAAAAAAAATAACTATGACAATTAAAAATAGAGAACAACATACTAAATACCTTATATCCAAATCAAGCAACTTATGCTAAAGAGTCATGACAAGTGATAATTCAAACAAAATTCCACACTTTTTAACTAGGAAATGCTCGATTTTCATTTCCAGATGTAACATTTATTATTGGTATACAAACTGTATTAATAAAACTATAAAAAGAACAAATTTGATATATAAAACAAATTTTGAACTTAAAATCACACAGTGAGAATTTTCTGCTCTGATTTTCGTCTCTCTCTATAGTTGTCACTCTGTGTTTGGCCGGATTTTATAAAAATGGAAGATTCCACCAAAGCCATGGTTTTGTTAGGGTGTTTAGTTTATCAATTCGACTTATTGGTTATAATAAAAAGGATTAAGATATTAATTTAATATCAATTATCAGTTATTGATCGTTATTCGTTTAAGTTATCAATTTAATGGTTGAGATTTGACACAGAACAAAATAAGTAATTGAAAATCACGTAGAAACAAAATAATGAACCAAATAAATTATGCATATGAGTTGATAGATTGTATCATTCTTAAAAGGGAAAATACATATATAAAAAAAATATCTAAACTTAGTTCGAAAACTCACTTTAGCACTTAAACTACAAGGACTTTTCTAACATATGCTGCAATAAGCGAAAGTTTGAGAACCAAAAATAAAAATATGAAACTAAAGTTTAAGTCGAGAGTTTATATGTTGAATGGTTAAATATAATTTATAATTAATTAACCTGTCAAACAGTTAAGAATCGATAAATTAATTATTTAAAAAATCAAAATCGTTAAATCAATATCTGATTATTGATGAACCAAAAGCTTCTTTTTGAACAGGCTAATTTGTATGATTATTACCCGTTGAATCATATTTTTAATTTAAATAGTGCAATATTTATTTTAATTACTACTTAAATTCTATTGTATTATATCACAATTATATTTATTAAAACAATATTAGAGGATACTTATGTAACATATACTATAATATATTATGAAATAAATAAAACGAGGAAAAGAAAAGCCTTTTGTTGACTGACCTAGTTAAGATTTTATATTTTTAAAAAAATAGGTTCAAATGTCCATAGACAATTATTTTCTGCAATATGCGGGGTCCATTTTTCACCTAAAATATTGAATATCAATCTTTTCTATTTTATATTCTCCTATTCAAAAAAGAATGAACTATTTTTATTTTTTTTTATATTTTAAAAAGAATGATTTTTTTTAGTTTTGATAATATTTTAATTTAAGTTTTTCATGTGACATGTTTAAGGTTATAAGATAATAGGGCAATTTTGTACATTCAGCATAACTTTAATTTTAGACTATAAAATTTTAAAAAAAATTATTATCTTAAATTCGATGTCAAATCATACTAGGTTATTTTTTATGAAATGGAAAGAATATTATTATATTCTTTCATAAGACGGTCCAGACAAGTTTTTTGTTTTTTTTGAAACATTATTATTTAGCTTGGTAGGTGGAGAAATGTTATCATGATTTTCTTTCTATAATAATAATAATCGTACTATTAGTTTTACAATTTTTTATCCTTTAAATTATGTTTAATTAATTTGATTGCTCTTCTCATGGTTAATTACCAGAACTAACATAGATAAATAATCACTGATTTATAAAAGATTAATGTGACAATTAGAATATTATAATGAATATACTCTCTTTATTTCAAATGTAAATCACAAATATAATACGAAAACAAATAACATGCACATTGATGGCATTGAATTTACCGAGATTGTGTTTGGGACAAACTTGATGTAATTGGACGACTCAATACAAAATTTGAAGAGCTCTCCACTTCTATACAACTCATACTCGCTTAATAGTTTTGAGCAAATGTAACACGCAATTTTATCACGTGCACTGGAAACACAGTAGCAAATTTGTAGCAGAAAGATAAAAGTGCATGTAATTATTTTTTTCATTCAATCATTTATATTTTCAGCATTCTGTATTTTCGAACAATAAAGAAAAATATTTTGTAACTATAGCAATTTTAACACAGCATTATGTCGGATATTAGCTAAAGCCAAAATTTAGAAAAGAGAATCCGTTTATTCATTTTATATATTTTTTATTATTCTTATATAGTCTAAAAAAAATTGTAATTTTTGATGATTTAATAGTTTTTTTTCAATCGACAATATAACATTTCTTGTAATATTTGTTGGACAAAAATAAATACATACAAATTATTATATGTTACATGATAATACAAATATTTAAATTTCTCTAATTGATTATAGTTTTGAAAAGTTTTACATAAAAACTAATGTTACATAGACTATGAAAATTATTCTAAACGTGTTTAAAAATAAAACTAATACTTCACTTCATTGAATATGCAAATCAGAGTTATTTTTGTTTCTAATATAATATTTCGTAATACTTTTAATCAAAATCACAATATTATAATGATTGTTACCTTTAGGAGACCTTTAAAGTTAATGCAATATTTGTTCACAATTCAATTATTTGATAATCTAATTTATTAAAACCAATATTTATAGTGGTTGTTACCGTTTGAAGACATTCAATGTTAATGCAATATTTTTTAAAATTCAATTATTTGATAATCTGATTTGTTGAAACAAATATTATAGTGGTTAGACATTCAAAGTTAATACAATATTTTTTTAAAATTTAATTATTTGATAATCTTATTAGTTTGAGCGTGAAATGTTTAATAAAACTTTTCAAAAAATTAAAGACAATGTTACAAAGCTTTTATTGGTTTTTCTAAGAGTACAAGAGCAAATATGATCATTTTCCCATTAAGCAATATATTGTAACTGTAAATTTAATTTTCTACAATTTATTATTATAATTACATTAATAATAAAAAAATTTATCATGTATATAAAATTGAAGACATAATGCAACATAAAACTTAGAAAATAATACTAAAAATTGATTTCTTCATAATCTTTTTAATCTTCTTCCTTCTTTGAATTGGCCCTTGGATCATAAGCAAACATTGAAAAGTCATAATCCTCAAGCATTGACTAATTTTTGTGTATTTTATATGAAAGAGTGACTCTTCTTATATAGGAATTTCTTTTTGGTCCATTTTAACATTGGACAACTAAACAATCAAACGTTGGAAATATGCAATTTAATTGAGATAGAACGCTTAAATATATCATTAAACTTAGATAAAAAAGATTATTTATATTATCTATTATTGGTTTATTTTCGTCATTTTCGTTTGAGAGAATAATCATTTTCCTTTAGAAAAATTAATTTAATTAATGACGTGACTAAATCATAATTGATTATATATATAAAAAAGAAATATTCTTACAAAATCGAAATTGTATACAGTTAACAAACTTTTAACAGATAACATAATTAAGTTTTTTCTCGATCGATAGCATATTTGGGGGGGTTCACTTTAATTAATTGTGCACTCCGGAAATGTCAATACATTCATATCATACACCATTTGATAATACTAGTAATTTAATTTATACTATTCACGTCTTATTTTACTTGTTCACTTTTATTAAAAATAACTATTTAATTTTATTTATCAAATGTACTTTTTTCGTTTTTATTCATATATCATTCTTATTAAAAATAGATATTTCCTTCGTTCAGTTTTATATTCCATTATTACTATAAATAGTTGATTCATAATATTTGTCATTTGACAAAATCAATGAATGACACTATTTTCTCATTTTACCCTTGAGAGTTATTAGTCTTGAAAATATACATTTGATCGAACATAGAAAAACTAAGTTGTATTCATGTTCATTGGTCAAATAAATGAATCAAAATAAAATCATTCGTGTTCATTTATTAAAATTTGACTTCAAAATAATATTAAATAAAGATATAAAAATCACATAATTTCTTAAAGCGTATAGTAAAACCTAAATAGGAGAAGTGCTAAATGGTCAGAAAATTTTAAAAATTATAATATTTTTTTTATTTTAAAATATATCAATCCTTTTTCCTTTTTTTAGTAAAATGTATTAAAGATAAAAGGGTAAAATATTTTAAAAAATTAAAATTACAACGATAAAATCTTATTTTGGCCAAATTTTCTGACCAAAAAGATTTTTCATCGATGCTTAATGATTCTTCATAATTAAGTTGATTAATCATGTTAAATTTTTCTTGGAAATTAATCAAAATCATTGAAAGTACCTATATAGTGCTCTCTCTCTCTCTCTTCGAAAACATATATTCTTTGTTTGAAACTTTTTTCGCTTAATTAAAAATAATGAAACATTTCGTGATATATAAATATATCAAAATATTTTAATATAATAATATGATTTTTAACATATTACATGAAAAGTTGTAAAAAAAATAAATTTACATTCTTGAAGAGGCACATTCATAGACAATATTTATTTAGTTCATTCATAATCATAGATAGACCATTTAATTAGCATCAAATTAAAATGCTAATTAAGTACTACTAATTAGCTAGCCAAGCATATCACCAGGACAAGCAGGAATACTAAAGAAATATAATCTAACATCAATCTCATAAATAGCTCTTCGAATTCTAATATTTTTGCCTGGAGCTTCATCATATCTATGCTTGATCTCCAACGACATATGAAGAAATGTTTCACGTCGTAAAAAAGTCTGACAAACATTATTTTGAGATTATACATTATATTGAATAG
The DNA here is from genome assembly GCA_022817965.1 of Solanum lycopersicoides. Taxonomy (NCBI): domain Eukaryota; kingdom Viridiplantae; phylum Streptophyta; class Magnoliopsida; order Solanales; family Solanaceae; genus Solanum; species Solanum lycopersicoides. The sequence continues at coordinate 54,062 of JAJJBR010002719.1, forward strand.
TAATCTACTATGATAGTAACAACAATATATGAAGCGGAAAAGGGCCTAAAATACCCTTGAAATATTGAAAAATGGTACAAAATTACCCTCCATCCACCTATTGGCTCCAAAATACCCTTCCCACCCACCTATTGACTCCAAAATACCCTTGTCATCCACCTTTGGGTTCAAAATTGACCACTTATTTAACGGTTTTAAATTTAAACTATTTTAATATTTTTTTAGATACGTGGCGCTCAACTATTTGTTATAAATTATCTTATTATTATATTTTATAAATCAATCCACTACCCATTCATTACTAATTAAACTCTACCAAATTAATAAACCCTTCACATTACTAATGCAACAACAAGAACACTACTGCCAATGAGTGTTTTTAAAATTTTGAGGCGAAAATATCTATAGAAATAAATTATCATACATTCAAGTGTCTAAATAAAAAGTACCGATAAACTTAAAAGTCTAACTATGTTCAATTTAATTATTCTTTCGTCTCAATTATGTGATGTTACTTTATAGATAACTTTTTTTAAAAATAATACATTAAAGGTTTTAAAACAAATGATAAATATTTATAAAATTATATTTTAAAAAGTGCATTAATTATATTGGGATGTACTACTTCGTTACCTTTAATCATAAATTTCGAATTCAAGTTTAATAGAGAATGTCCTCCTAAATAAGCGGCTCAACCTAAATTTGATTGGGGCTTTGATTCGAACTCAAATAATTTTGGATCATTTTCAGGAATCTATAATTTTGTCGTGTTTTAGTAGTGTTTATGGCAATTTTGATATTATAATTGGTTTATTAATTGTTTGAGGTTTAGTTAGTAATGATTGGGTAGTGGGTTGATTTATAAATTATATTAATAAATTAAATTATAACTAATAGTTGAGCGCCAAGTATTTTAAAAAATATTAAAATAATTTAATATTAAAATAGTTAAATAAGTGACTAATTTTGAACCCAATGGTGGATGACAAGGGCATTTTGGAGCCAATAGGTGGATGAGAAGGGTATTTTAGAGCCAATAGGTGGATGAAGGATAATTTTGTACCATTTCCAATACTTCGAGGATATTTTAGACCCTTTTCCGTATATGAAGATACCTAGAAATATCGCGGCTATGACATGAAATAAAGCTACGTAAAAGCAATGATCGATCTTCTCAATTATTGTCACGAATGAAAACTCATCGAACCAATTCATAAGTTGTACACATAAATTCTTCACTTGCCAACCAAAACCCCTAAGGGAAAGTGACACTTGTCCGAAAACATTTTGCAGTGACAATAGTACTTGCAAACCAAAATTCTTGAGGGCAATTGACACTTGACTAAAAACTTTTAGTAGCGATAATAGTATTTGCCAACCAAAATTTTTAAGAAATAATAGTCCTTGTTCGATCAAGATTACGAGTTTCAATAATAATTAACCAATAAAATTCATCATTATTTGTAGCACTTGACCACCAAAATTCATCACAAAGCTCATTATTTCCTCCATAACCATTTTTTTTTCTATCTAGATCTCTATCTCTTTTTCCTAGTAATTTACTTTCATAGCATAAGTGGGACACATCTTCCACCAAAGTTTTCTTTTTAGTACAAAAGATAATATTAGTAATATTTTTCACTTTAACAAGACTTTAACTTTAATGGTCCTTCCATTTCATGACCCAAAAGAATCATTTGCTTTAAGTAAACAATTATTCAGCTAAGCTAAACACTACTCCCCTCTCTAATTACTTGTTTAATTCTGTACTATATATTTATTAAGATAACAATTATTGACATAATAAGTTTATCATTTTACCCCTATTAATTGTGAAGTGAATGAAATAAAATTCAATATCTTCAAAAAGTTTTACTTTTTTCAAAGTAATTAATTGAGGATATAATAAATAAAAACAAAGTAAATTTTTTATTTATCAAAATGGACAAATAATTAGGAATAATTAAAGAAAATAACAAGTAATTAGAAACTTAGAGAGTAATTGACTACAAAAGCATATGTTAATTTGAATTAGCTATTAGGGTTTTGTTTATAGGTTAGAAATCTTAACTTATGATTTTAGATTTTGAATTTTGATTTTTATTATTTTAGCGTAAAATTAAGTGCTTATATACATAATATTTTAATTATTCAAATAATACTAAAAAAATATTTAAAAATTAACGTATTTAAAATAAGTCAATCCAAATAAATTCTGAGTAACTAGGTTAAAAGGATTGTAGTAAATCATGTTTCTATAAATTCAAAATAGATTGTCAGCAAAAAGTAATTAACCCAAAAGAGAAAAGGACAAAATAAGGTACCTTAATAATGAAGAATCCTAAAACACACTTGATTTTCAAATTTCAATTTGTACTCAAAAAAATTTAATTTTTTTACGCATGTTATATGAATTTCAAAAATCTATGACCAAATTGAAACACTTCACATTATTAAAATAATAAAAACAAAATAATATTCAAGCGTACTGCAATACACAATTAAATTACTTGACGAAGCCTATATTCTTATAAAATTAATAATCACTTGTCGCGACTTAAAAGAAAAAATTTGCCCGTTAATTTGATACTTTAAATAATAAATTTAGATATAAATTGTAATATTTAATAGAAAACTTTTTCAAAATGCCAATATTTTGACATTTAATAGGATTCATTGTCAATACTTTTAATATTCAGTAAAAATGTCAAAATAAGATACTTTTAATATTCAGTAAAAATGTCAAAACAAGGTACCTTAATAATGAAGAATCCTAAAACACACTTGATTTTCAAATTTCAATTTGTACTAAAAAAAAATTAATTTTTTTACGCATGTTATTGTATTTCAAAAATCTATGGCCAAACCAAAACACTTCAAATTATAAAAAAAAACAAAAACAAAATATTCTCTCTATTCAGAATTATTTGTCATGTTATACTTTTTGAAAGTCAATTTAATTAATTTTTAAAGTTAAATTAGATCAAATTAATTTAAAATTTTAAACATAAAAATTAGATATTCTAAAACTATATAAAAAATACTATAAATTACAAATTTTTTTGCATATTAATATGATGAAAAAATATATCTTAAAATGTTAATCAAAGTTTTTATAGTTTGACTCTAAAAATATTAATAATGATAAACGATACCGAACGAAGGGAGTAAAATTCAAGCCTACTGAAATTTTTACACAATCAAATTACTTGACGAAACCTATACTTTTATTAGATTAATAATCACTTGTCGTGACTTAAAAGGAAAAATTTGTCCGTTAATTTGATAATTTAAATAATAAATTTAGACATAAATTGTAATATTTAATATAATGAAAAATACATTAAAATGTTAGTCAATTTTTTGTAATTTAACTCTAATAAAAATTATAATAATTAAAAGTAGACAACAACAGACAAAATGTCTTAAATCCAAATCAAGCAACTTATGCAAAAGAGTCATGACAACTAATAAATAATTCAAACGAAATTCCACACTTTTTAACAAGGAAACGCTTGACTTTCATTTCGAGGTGTAACATTTATTATTGGTATATAAACTCGTAAATACCCTACTAATACACAACATATTAGTACGTTTATCTTTTTGATTTTCTAACTTCATCATTGACTTCGATAATATTTGCCGTTGAGCCACATTTCTCGTATGGGTAATGCTAAATGGCCAGAAAATTTTGGCCAGAATTTGGCCAGAAATGTAAAAAGACTAAAATAACCTTATTTTATGTTTTACATTTATTTTCTCAATACTTTTCCCTCCAAACAAAATTAATTTTTATCTATTTCCCAAACTCCTTGGACTACTAAATATTAACTATTTGGCTGCCAATGAAAATGATTTTTTTTTTTTTTTGTGTAGTTTATCTTTAAAAATAAGTATTGTTTAATTAATTAAAAAAATGTACACTTTAATTAAAAAAATATTTTTGTAATTTTATTTTTATACATTTATATTTTTTTCATTATATAGCAAATTATGTTCTACATATACCCTTCCTCCAAACTCAATTATGATCCTAAGGTTTCAACTTTGAAAAATTATTTTTTCGCTTAAAATAAACCTCTTTATTGAAAAAAGACAATTAAATTTTTCATTAATAATAACTACAAATGACTATTTTATCTACTAAAGATTATACTTAATTATTTTATAATAAAAAAATTGTAAAATATAGTAATTAAGCATAGATTAAAAAAATTAATTAAATTCTTCTTTAAATATAATCAACTAAATAGATAAGTCTATATAATGGACATATTTTGAGAGAAAAATTATATTGAAATTTCGATATTTTTAAAAATAATTGATGATAAGACATTCAAAACTATGTCATAAATAACACATTATTTTTTTTATATTATAATCATTTCGTACAAGAATTAACATATATAGAAAATGGTGAAATTATTTCACTAATTTTAACAATGAATAAATAATCCAGTTATTCGAATAGTATTAATTAAGTGGATATTTCAAAACAAATGAATAAAAGATCACTCAATACCTACTTATCGATTATAATACTTTAAAATAGATATTTTATGTATATATTAATTTACAATATGTTTAACATGTATAAGTAAATTATAACATAACTAGGATATATATGTTTTACAAATTATTTTCATTTATCTAGAATTTTTATATTTCAATAACGACAATCAAATCTCAAAATACTTTCGAGTTGATAGACATCGACACATTATAAAATCCATAATTTAATTTTCTTAAAACATAGTAATCAAATATGTAACTAAAATTTTTTAAATATGTAGTTTAATTTTTAAACATGTTGTTGTAAATATGTAGTTTAATTTTTTAAAACATAATAACCAAACGTAAACTTCAAATATGTAATTTTTCAACATTAATGTGTAGTTATCTTGGGTTGTTGTTAAATAGGATCGACACTTATAAACCGTATGATTTTTAGTATTTCTTTAATGTGTTGATGTTTATCAATTCTAAAGTATTTTGATTTTTGATTGTTATTATTGAATTATATTACATTATATATATAAAAAAAAGTATTTAAAATGTAATTTAAATAATTATTTAAATAGGTAATTTAAATTTATTTATATAATAAATGCAATAAAATTACTTAATTTTAAAAAATATTAATCCGTTCAAAACAAATATTAATTTGAAAGAAAAAAATAATATTGTGACTATAACTATGTATACTTAATATTTTTGCAGATCATTTAATAGCAAACATTTTTAATAAAATAACAAATAATACTACTAAAGAAAAATATATATGTGATGAAACTTAAATCTAGTTCATGTTAAATTTGTATTGTCATTGTCATCGGAGAACTATAAAGATGTTTTTCTTTCAAATTTTTTTATAAAGTTTATTTTGAAATCATAAAAAACTCTCTATATCCTTTTTATGTTATTAAAATTTTTTAATGAAGCACCATCAAAAAATTTATAATTTTTTTTTGTATATGTCTCTAGTAGTGAAATAATAAATAAAAATTAATTTTAATGAGTTTTTTTGTGTATGACATGATTCATATTTTATCGAAAATATGAAGATAATCACATAATAGAGGAAACATGATGATAATTTTAGTTTTCTTCTTATTTCGCTCACATAATTTTGAGTATAATTGGATAAAATATATTTTTATCATTAATTTTTTTTCTAGAAAATCGGTGTATAACAATAACTCCTTTGAATAAATAAGAGTAACTCTTTAGCCAACTCGGCTAATTTCATATTTTTATATTTTAATATTTTAATTTAGATATAAATTATCTTTTCGCAATTAAAAATTATAAATTAAAATAGATAATTTAACCTTAGTTCTGTTTTATACTTTTAAAATTTTTCTTATCATTAAGGAATAAGAAATGAAAAAAACAAACTAAAAAGAATAAGTAAAAAGGAGGAAAATTGAATTACATTTTTTTTTGGTGAATTTTTTGGTTCTTTTCCCATGTTTAATTAAGAAATGATCAATAATTAATCTCACTAATCATTTTTAATGTATTGAAAACATAATTAAATAATACATTTAATATTTAAGTTAAAGAGCAAAAATATCTAAAAGTAAACTAGATTATAGTGTGAACATATAATTTTACCATTCTGGCCAAATTCTGAACAAATTTTTCTGGCCAAAAGGACTTTTCCTTCTCCTATTATTATTATTTCCTCTGCAGCAGCAACGACAAATTAAACACAACAAAATCACAATCAAACCAATTGAAATGACAAATCCTACTGGGGATTCCATAAACATCTTCAAAATATCTTCTATTGATTTCATCTTCTCCATTGCTAATTTGCCTCTTACCTTCAATTCACCTCTTCCAAATTCCATCACTTTACGACAATAACAATAATATATTCAACGTAATTCCACAAAACTCAATCGAAAAAAAAAAATATATATATATACACAGATCTTACCTCTACTCTTCGAGATTCAAGTCTAATTCGCCTTTTTAGTTTTCTCTCTTTGATACAAACTTTTTCAGATCCATAAGTGTACATAAAACAATTTCACAAAGTTTTGATATTAATTTCTATCACCTAACTTTCATCCAACAATATTAATTATTGAATCGATACAGTTGATAAAGCGACAACTCATTAGATGGTAGATGCATTTAAGCAATGTCCTGCTTCATTTAATTTAATGCTCCCTCCGTCTCAATTTGTACGATAATTTCACGTTAATATAAAATATAGTTAAATTTACAATCAATTATTTATGAATTTCGAAATACAAACACATATTATACATAAATAACTAGATCGGTGATATCAAAATATTTCAAGTTTAAACTTTAAAAATATCGAATATCAAATAATAATACCGAAAAATCAGTTATTTCCGGAGCGGAGATTGCGGAAATAGGATTTAGGACTGCTTTCAAAATCACGCCTTCGTATCCTTACATTATTCCTTCCCGGAGCTTTCATCGTCTTCCCATTTCCGCCGTCGTCGCCGCCGCTGAAGCACCGGCGGAGGAACAAAATCAGCAGAAATCCGATTGGAATGGAGATATACAGTGGAGTTTTTCGGATCGAATTTATGGAAGTAGATATCAGTGGAGGAGCTTTTTCCAGTAACCAGTGAGATGAGGTTCGTACGAACGGCGTCGTTTTCACGACAATCTCCTTCGTATTTTTCAGTAACCAGTCGATTTTATAAAATGGGAGTGACACTAAAATTTACTTTCTCCATTGATAATTTCTCAAAAAAAAAGAAAATCTCTGATGCGATTATTGTCTCTCTCACTTTGTGTATGTGACCAGCTTTTATAAAATGGGAGTGACACTAAAATTTACTTATTTGTTAAGATATCCAAACTACTTTTAATTGTTATAATTCAAAAAATAATAATTTTAATTAATATTTTACTATATATATTTTCATTATATTGATATGCAAAATATTGAAAGGTATAATTTAGTTTTGATATCTAAATGTAATCTGTTTTAACTTTTAAAATTAATCGAGTTAACTTTTGAAAAGCACAATATATTAATTAAAAGTAAAAAATAAAAATATGATTAGTTACAAAGTTATAATTTTCACAATTGGAAATTTGAAAAAGTAAATACTTTTTTTATTTAAAAAAAAGGTCGTATAAAGAGTGTAATTTGAATGAATTCCTTTTAAGGTTCATATTTTATTGTCTATCATACCTTTTGATGATTCAATATAAAAATATTGTGATATTAAAAAAATAAATTATCTAATAAAATAATACAATATAATGTAATCCGATACATTATAAATCAATCAATAAATAAAAAACCATCCAAACATAATGCAAAGCCCAGTGAGAATTAAAAGTGTACTATTTATCTAAATGCACATGATATAGTAGTAGTACTTTTCTGTATTAATTAAATTGTTACTTGTGAAAAATAAAAAATATTTGAAAAATAATGGTATTGGTTAACATGTTAGTAGTAAATCCCTAATTTCAATATTTCACCAACTGTATTAATAAAACTATAAAAAGAATAAATTTGACATATAAAACAAATTTTGAACTTAAAATCACACAGTGAGAATTTTTCTGTTACTTTTAAAATTTTGTGTCCAGTAAGCTTGGGTTTTGGGGTTAGATAGAGTTTTAGCCAAAAAAAAAATAAAAATTACTTTAAGAAAATCTTTAAATGAATATTATTATAATAATTTCAAAAATTATATAAAATTTGAATGCACCAAACTTATTCAGCATAAAAGAATAATTGTTATGAAATTATAATAAGTTGAGGTATGAACCATTCAAATAAAACAAAAACAAAAAGACCTTTTGTTGACTGATCTAGTTGAGTTTTAATAATTAAAATTAGTTTAGTGTTTATAAACAATTCTTTCTAAAATATATGGGGTCCATTTTTTTAAATAAAATATGGAACAACCTTAACATATAGGTTTAGAGAAATATTAATTTTCAATTTTTCATATTTTATTCTTTTCATAAGAAGACTTTTATGGTCAAGATGAAAGCTTTTTTTAAAAACACAATTTATTTAGGTAAAGTTGGTGGACGGAGGAATACAATTCATTGAATCCAATTTTTTCCAATGGATTAGTTGGGTAAAGATAATGATAAAAAGATACATATAATGTATTATTTTCACTTTCTCATTTTATATGTTATCGTTTGATTTTGTATGATATTTAAAAAAAAAAGGAAGACTTTTATAATTTATGATCCAAAATAATTTGTAGGTATTTATGTAGTTGTAAATTATACATTTTGTTCCTAATTATTTATCCATTTTTAGATTGACACACATATTAAAAATAATAATTATTTATAGTAAATTTACTATTTTACCCCCATTAATTATGAAGTGGATGAATTGAAAATTTAAGATTTTTAAAAAGTTATATCTTTTTCAAAGTAATTAATTGATGGTATAATAGGTAAAAAAAATTGTTCTTTCTTGATTTATCAAAATGGACAAATAATTAGGGACACCTATAAAAGAAAAAGTAGACAAGTAATTATGGACAAAGAGAGTATTTCAATAAGGGTAAAAGAGATATTTCAAAGTTAAATTGTTTCTAATAATTATAGCAATGTGACAGTCTATTTTAGACGGATTAAAAAGAAAAATATTTCACACAAAATAGAACCGAGAGCGAAATATATTTTTACAAGTTTTTTATCAGAATAATCCGGTATTTTACATATTTGAATTATAACTATTTTTTTAAATCAAAATACACTTCGAAATTAATGAGTCAAATATCACGACGACAAAATTTTGCAAATAAATTAAGTTGTCACGTGTCTTTTAATAATTATATTCAAACAATTGATCTAAGCTTCGAAGGAGCGCAAAAACATACTCTCTTCGTTCACTTTTATTTGTCATGTTACATTTTTTGAAAGTCAATTTGGCTAATTTTCAAAGTTATATTAGATTATATTAGTTTGATATTTTAAATAAAAAATTTAGATATTCAAAAACTATATGAAAAGTACTATAAATTACAATTTTTTGCATATCAATATAATGAAAATATACAACTTAAAATGATAAGCAAAATTCTTAAAGTTTGACTCTAAAAATAAAAACTATGATAAATAATAATGAACGGAGAGAGTAATAATTTAGACATGAAACTTGTAAAAAAATTAATTCTTCAGTGTGCTTTTGATTATTCACTACTTAGCTAATTTCTCAAATATTTTACATATATATTAATAGTTGTCAAATTGTCATATTAGTTTTGTAGTTTTTTATCCTTAGATTTTTGTTTAACTTATTTGATGCTCTTCCCATGGTTAATTACCAGACCAATTCATGGGCAAATAATCTCTAATTTTTGAATGACTACTGGGAGGTGGCTAAGAGTGGCAAACGGACCGGTTTTGATCCGGTCCGGTCCGGTTCCTGACCGGTTCCCGTACCGGTCCGTCCGGTACCGGTTGAACCGGTAAGGAACCGGTCTTCCTGTATACCGGACCGGTTACCGAATCGGTTCCCGGTTTTTTATCCGGTTGAACCGGTTCGGTAAGAACCGGTTCCGGACCGGTCCGATTCGGTAAGGTCCGGTTTAGCCGGTTTTTTAATTTTTTTTTTAATTTATGTATCCGTTTTATGACCGTTGGGCCCTTCTAGCCGTTGGGCTGGGGCCCAAAACGGTCAAGTAGCACCCCCCACCCCTTTCTAACCCATTTATACTATAAATATACCTTCTTTTTTCATTTTAAATCACAAATTCACTACTTATACAATCTTATACAATCTCTCAAAGTCTCAATTTTAAATCTCTCATAAATTATTAATTATTATATTGTGATATTGAGTTGGAGTTTGAATTTCGGAAGCTACAATAGGCATCTATCAAATCCGGCTTTGTTATACGTCTACTTTTACGTAGACGTTTGGTACATTCGTTCCAACTTTCAACTTTAATTTTTATTTGTTTATTAATATAGTTGTTTTATCTCTTTTATTATATTATTTTGCTTGTTTTCTCATAATATTTAATTATTTTAAATTTTAACATGAATTCCGAAAGAAATAGTGGTAAAAGACCAATGTCGGAATTAAAAAATAACAAAGGAGGAGTAAGTAGTTCTTGTTCTAAAAATTTGCCACCTAGATATTTAGTTAATACTAATGATTATACTCGTGTTAATGAAACTTTTTTTACGTCACCAACACCTATTGAATTTAATTCCGAAAATGAAGTAGATCACGAGTCTTTAAATAGACATTATACTAATTTTGAGGAAGAATTAGAAGAAGAAGTAGAAATAAATGAGGAAGACGAAGAGACCCCTACCCCGACTAGTCCGGTTACCGAAGTCTCCCCTTTACCGACTTTTTCAAATGTCGCCGCCGTACGTGTTAAAAGATCGTTAGTATGGAAATTTTTGATACAAAATGAGGCAAAAACTACTGTTACTTGCACTAAATGTAAATTGGTAATGAAACATGTAACTACGGGTACACAAGGGGGAACGGGACGACTAAGAACACATTTACGAAAGTGTAATAAAGAATTTGCTCGCCTAGATGATATAGAAAGAGCTAATAGAAATGGAATACCCATACACGAAAGTTCTATGGGTGTTGGAGGTTCTAATATGGTTCAAGGTGTATTAAATATGTCTAACCCGGCTAGTCAAAGCACACACCGCACGTATAGTAAAGAAAAAGATCGTAGAGAATTAGCTAAAATGGTTGCTGTTTGTGGTTTACCTTTTTCATTTCCTTCACATCCTGGTTTTGTTCATTATATTCGAGAATTATATAACCCAGATTATGAAGGTATTCCAAGAAATACAATTAAAAGTGATCTTTTTAAATATCAAAAAGAATATTCTCATTTTCTTTGTTGTTTATTTGCTTATTATGATGGTAGATTATCTATTACTTCTGATATGGGACGTAGTCCTAATGGTAACGATTATTTTACACTTACTGTCCATTGGATTGACCATGAATGGAACATGCAAAAACGAATATTAGCGTATAAATATGTTGAAGAAACTAAAACCGGTTCTTATATAGCATCAAAAGTAGCCTCTATTTTACAATATTATGGAATATGTGATAAAATAATGAGTGTCACTTTAGATAATGCTTCTAATAATTTAAGAGCCGTTGATTATTTAAAAATTAGACTTTGTCCAATTGATAATGATTGTTTTCATATTAAGTGTGCCGCACATGTTTATAATTTAATAGTAAAAGATGGTATTTCTCAATTTGGAGTTTCTTGTGAAAAAATTAGACTTGCTTGTAATTGGATTTTTAAAGCTAAAGTAAAAGCTAGAATTACAGAATTTAAAAATCGTTGTAATGAATGTGGACTTGCATATAGAAAAGTTCCAAAAGAAGTATGCACTAGATGGAATTCTTTATTTGAAATGCTTCAAGTTGCTTATGTTTATCAAGAACCGCTACAATTAGTTTTTAATGCTCATAATGCGGATCCTAGTTTAAGAATTGGCTTTGAAGATTGGCAGAATACAAAAGAACTGATTGATTTTTTAAGTGTTTTTTATAGAGCAACAAATGCATGTTCTGGTCAATATTATCCTACTATTTCTTCTGTTTTAGTAAATATTTGTGCTATTTCATCTGAATTTGCAAAATATAAAGGAAAAGATCATTTTAAAGATTCACTTGCTTTTATGATTGAAAAATTCAAAAAATATTTTTTCCCTATTCCTCAAATCTATTTGACTGCTACTACTTTCAACCCAAATTATAAATTAAGAGGTGTTGAAAGAATGGTTGAAAAGATTTATGTAAATTTAGAAATTAAAGATGATGAACTCCTAGTGTTGAACAATGTAAAAGTAGCATTTATGCAAAAGTTAGAGATTTATATAATGCATATAAAATTATGGAAAAAACATTCCAATAGTTGAACCTTCATCTTCTAAGCCTAAAAGTGATGATACGGATGATTGGATGGATGAATATCTTGAGCTTGAATCTTCTACTAATAATGATTTTGATTTATATTTCAATCAGGCACGGGAAAAGATTAGGCATGAAGAAGGACAACTTCAACCTCCAATATTAATATGATGGAAGAATCGTGAAAATCAATTTCCGACCCTTGCTAGGATTGTTCGAGATGTGCTAGCTATTCAAGCATCATCGGTCGCTTCGGAGCAAGCCTTTAGTGCGGCGAGATTTATGATTGGAGATCATCGATATTCATTAGCAAAGGACAGTTTGGAAATATCGGTGTTGTTTCGAGATTGGGTCAATGCCGAAAGAAGAAACACCGGACTACCACTATTAAGTAGCCAAATAGAAGACCAAATAGATGAAATATTTGGTGAGAATAGTGATGATGGCATGGAAGCAATGGAAGAAGAACGACAAATGCCAATTCCAAAAAATCTTTCTTTTCAAATGATACTAAATTTACAAAAAGAATTTAAAAAAAATGCAATTGTTAGTATAATAATTAATATTCAATTCCTCCTAAATTATGTACTCTTATTCTCTTTCTAATATTTGTATTGTATAATTTATTTATTTGAATAAATATACGGCTATTCGCCTTGATTTTCTTTTATAATAGTCTCTTCTATTTAATTCATGTCATTTTATAAATTTAATTTTTAATTATTTTAATATAAGTTTAAATTAAAACTTTAAATTCAATATAAACTTTAAAGTTTAAATTCAATTTCAAACTTTAAATTCAATATAAAGTTTAAACTTTAAATTCAATATTAAAGTTTAAGTTCAATAAAACTTTAAATTCAATTGGAAACTTTAAATTGATAAACTTTAAAGTATAAATTCAATTTCAAACTTATATAAACTTTAAAGTTTTCAATTGAAGTTCTAATATAAATATATAATATTTATATAATAATTAAAATAATTAAAATTTATATAAAAAAAAAAAAAAATACCGGATGATCCGGTAAGACCCGGTTCCAAACCGGTCCAAACCGGTTCCAAACCGGTTACTAACGGACCGGGCGGAACAGTTCGGTTTTTCCGGTAAATCCGGTCCGGTAAAATCCGGTACCGGTAAGAAAATCCGGTAAGAAAAATCCGGTACCGGTATCGGTTCCGGTAAAACCGATCCTGTTGACCCGGTCCTGTCCGTTTGCCACTCTTAGAGGTGGCAATGAGATTATAAAAAAATTGGACATAAGTAACAATGCACATTTATTTTAGTAATAACATAATTATTCTTTTTTACCTCAAATTTATTGATTATGTTGGGACAAAATTAATCTTTTGCTTGAACGATACAAGTCAAAATTCGAAGAGCTCTCCACTTTGCTATTACGATCCATGGATATCTCTAGATATAAGTGTAACAAGGCACATAGAACCCCTAAAGGTACCATGTAAGATCCTTAGTATATCACAAGTATAGAACACGAAAGAGTAAAATACATTTAAAATCTTTAAAAAAAAAAATCGTAAAAGCAAAGCGAAAGTTAAGACTTGTCTCAAATAAGAGTGTTAATAATTTTGGTGGTCACTCAACTATCAATTGTTTTCACAGAAAGTCACTCAACTTTTATTTTCAATTCAATAGTCACTCAACTATCAATTATTTTCATAGAAAGTTACTCAACTTTCATTTTCAACTCAAAAGTCACTCAACTATCACTTCTTTGCACAAAAAGTCACTCAATCTAATTAGTTATTTTTTCATTAAAATTTAGTGACATAATTATTAATCAAAATCTAAAGAACCAAATATATATATATATATATATATATATATATATATATATATATATATATATATATATATATATATATATATATATATATATATATATATATATATTATAAATTTAAATCATTTAATAACCCGCCCCATTTAATCCAAACCACTAAAAATATAATATTAAATATTTTACAATTAATTATGTTTTCCTTATCTTCAATAGTTGTTTGTTTTACATTTTGGTGCCAAAAGTTTAGTAGAAACCATGAAATTGAAAAATAAAATAAAAATTCTACTATTTTTTTTAATGTATGCTACAGATAACAAGTTTAACAATTCGATTAGTAGTAGAAGTTGCAATAGAGGGAAAGAATAGAGAGATGAGGGAGAATGATTTAGGAAATTAATAGTAAAATAAAATGTTAAATATTATATTTTTAGCGTGGAGACTTAAATGGGGTGGGTCATTAAATGATTTTAATAGATGTATATTTGGTTCTTAAAATTTTGATTAATAATCAAAATTCTATATCACTAAATTTTAATTAAAAAATAATTAAATAGGTTGAGTGACTTTCTGTGCAAATAAGTCATAATTGAGTGACTTTTGAGTTGAAAACGAAAGTTGAGTGACTTTCTGTGAAAACAATTGATAGTTGAGTGACTTTTGAGTTGAAAAGAAAGTTGAGTGACTTTTGAGTTGAAAATGAAAGTTGAGTGACTTTTTGTGAAAACAATTGATAGTTGAGTGACCATCAAAATTATTAACTCTCTCAAATAACTATCTATTACAATCAATGTACCAAATAGGATCACAACCCTTACAACATTCTAGAAAAACTAAGCATGTTTCATTCTCGAATCACGAGGACTCACCAAAAAGCAGAAAAAATATTCGATCCAATCTTAGACCAAGATGCGAGATCACCTCAAGAACCGGACCCTATTTAAATGCATGCTCCTGTTCTTGAAGAAAATCAAGATATATTCAATACTTCGTATTTTCTGCGGCAAGTAGAGCCTTTTACCTTTATAGAACTCATTATCTTTGTGCAATTCAAGTGCATCACATTTAGCTTACCCTTTTATAAGTATTGTAGGTATAACTTACATAAACTCCATAGTGTAAGACCTAGATTACATCATATTTCTATTTTTTTTATTTTACAAAAATTTCTTAATATATTAATCATTCGGATCATAAGTTTTATCCGGATACACTAATTGTCGTACATTATAAAACTTGTATATTGCGCTTATATGGAATGCTAACAAAAAATTGATTTTCTTTCCTAAAAATCACGCAGATCTGATTGATAATAATTAATTACAATTTGTAACAGGTTTACAAAATTCAAAACTCAAATTTTCATCTTCTTCATCAATTCGAAATCATAAAAGTTCCACAGGAGTAATTGTCCTTCTTTGTGTTGTTTCTCAACAACCTGTTGTTATCATCGATGGAGCGATTGTTCATTTTCAATTGTACAAAGGGGTACTCCTATACTCCCTCAGTCCACTTTTATTTGCATGTTGCGTTTTTCGAAAGTCAATTTGACTAATTTTCAAAGTTAAATTAGATTACATTAATTTGATATTTCAAAAACAAAAAATTTAGATATTCAAAAACTGTATGAAAGTATTATAAATTGTAATTTTTTGCATATCAAATCTTAAAATGTTAGTCAAAGTTCTTAAAGTTTGACTCTATAAATAGAAAATATGACAAATAATATCGGACAGAGAGAGTATTTTACATTTTTTTTTACTCTTTCCTCTTTCAAATAAAAGAGAGAGTGCATTACACACCACTGAGGTGTGTTTTTCAAACTAAAAAGTGATAGTTTAAGTATGAAACTCAAACTTTCAATAGTATAGGTATGAAACTCAAAAAAAAGGGTATAGTTTAGGTGTGTTTTTTAACACTTATCTCATTAATATGAAACTAAATTTTAAGTCAAGAGTTATATATTGAATGGTTAAATTTAATTTATAATTAATTAACCTGTTAAAAAAATCTCAAATTATTAAAAATTAATAAATCAATTATTTAAAAAATCAAAATCATTAACTCATTATTAATGAACCAAAAACTTTTTTTCGATTCAATTTTGAACAGGCTAGTTTGTATGGTTGTTATCCGGTGTATCGTATTGCTAATTTAAATAGTACGATATTTAATTTAATTACTATTTAAATTATATGTATAATATCATAATTACATTTATTAAAATAATATTAGAGGATACTATACAACATGAAATAAATAAAAGGAGGAAAAAAAGAGTCTTTTGTTGACTGACCTAGTTAAGATTTTATATTTTTCAAAATAGGTTCAAATGTCCATAGACAATTATTTTCTAAAATATGCGGGGTCCATTTTTCACCTAAAATATGGAACAACCTCAACATATTTTGAGCAATATTGAATATCAATCTTTTCTTTTTTTATATTTTCTTCGTTTAAAAAAAAAAGAAGAGTTCATATTTAAGGTTACAACTTATAAGATTAAAAGAAAATTTATACATTCGACATAATTTTAATTTTACCACAAAATTTAAAAGTTTTTTATTTTCTTAAATTCGATGTGAATTCATATTAGGTTATTCTTTTATGAAACGGAGAAAGTATTATTATATTCTTTCATAAGACTGTCCAGACAAACTTTTTCTTTAGAAACATTATTATTTAGCTTGGTAGGTGGAGAAATGTTATCATGCTTTCTCCTTTTATAATAATAATAATCGTACTATTAGTCTTGTAATTTTTTATTCCTTCAAATTATGTTGATCAATTTAATTGCTCTTCTCCTGGTTAATTACCCCGAATTAACATAGATAAATAATCACTGATGTGACAATTACAATACTATAATGAATTTATACTTGCAAATTTATTTTGAGCAATATTGAATATCAATTTTTTTTTTATATATTTTCTCTTCGATTAAAAAAAAAGTGAGTTTATTTTTTTTTAGTTTATTAAAAAGAATGATTTTTTATTTTTTGATAATATTTTAATTTTCAGCTTTTTACATGTCATATTAAGGTTAAAAGATTAAAAGATTAATTTTATATATTGACATAACTTTAATTGGACCACAAATTTAAAAGTCTTTTTATTTTCTTAAATTCGATGTCAAGTCATACTAGGTTATTTTTTGGTGAAACGGAGAGAATATTATTATATTCTTTCATAAGACGGTCCAGACGAAAGTTTTTCTTTAGAAACATTATTATTTAGCTTAATAGGTGGAGAAATGTTATCATGCTTCTTTTTATAATAATAAAAATCGTACTATTAGTCTTGTAATTTTTTTATCCTTTAATTTATGTTTGATCAATTTGATTGCTCTTCTCCTGGTTAATTACCCGAAGTAACATAGATAAATAATCACTGATGTGACAATTAGAATACTATAAATGAATTTATACTCTCTTTAATTCAGATGTAAATCACAAATATAACGAAAACAAAATAACATATACATATTATGGCATTGAGTTTGTGGAGATGTGTTAGGACAAATTGATGGTAATTGGACGACTCAAAACAAAATTTGAAGAGTTATCCACTTCTATACAACTCAGACTCTCTTAATAGTTTTGAACAAATGCAACACATAACTTTACCACGTGCAGTGAAAACACGGTAGCAAATTTATAGCAAAAAGATATAAGTGCATGTAGTTATTGCATGCATTTTCATTATAAAAAAAACACGTGCTTATCATTCAATCACGTGATTGTTCACTCAATCATT